>OY292526.1:7643071-8117763 GCA_958496365.1 Subacronicta megacephala
ATATTGAGCATTAATTGATGCCAAAATATAATAAAAAAATAACAACACTATGATCACCCCTATATTTTCCGTAGTGTTTGGCAGAGGTGTACTATACACCTACAGTTCGCCATATAGGTACTTAATAGGGGGCGATACTCCATTTGTACTTTCGTACAAAAATCCAATAACACTGGGTTTTCAACGGAATTGAACCCAGGACCAACAGCACAGCAGTCGCACTTACAATCACTAGACAAATTAAGCCGATTTCGATACTTACAGGGAACCTAACCCATTTGCCTTATACCAGAAACCATACATTTTATCAATGAGCATTAATATTCCAGTATGTAAGACCATAAACAGAAGATATAAACATACAACCTCCAACATTCGTCCTCAGTCGTGAAGGTAAAGCTATCCAACTCCCTAATCTTTTACTACTATAAAACTCGTAATATGTGTGATAAGACAGTTCATAAAATATAGCAGTAATATGAAAAGTACGATACATATGACAGGGTAAGTGGAGCTAGGTCAGGTCGTAACCTTAGATGGGAAAAAAAATTAGACATGCAGCCAGGAGGCAGTATATGACCCAGATAAGTGATGAATGATAGAGAATCTAAGAGCCGAGACATTATTTGTCTCACTCTTTTCGCAATTTGGATGACGACTATGGGCCAAGTTGGGCTATCAGATCTACTGAGAACTGGAGCATATGTGCAACTTTGTTTATTACAAGATCCGGTAGCCGATGAACTAATATTTTTATAGCTCCTAGATAAAACAATAAATTAGACGCTTATTTGCTTTTACTGAACATTGGCGTTGATATTTTTTCTTGAGGACGGCTATATCTCAAGCTATATATTTATCTCCAATATAAGCTGACCTCTTATTTTACGGAATACCTTTACATTGCGAGATCAGCTTATACTTAAAGTGTTCAACTTGATGAGTAATGAGTATGCCACGTGTACACATAATCTTGAAAATAAAAAATTGAAGGAATACAATTTATTATCAAAGACAAAGATTAATATATTAATGAGGGTCATTAATATATAATCTTTGTCTAGGCAAACGCTCATAACAAACATGAGCTAAACACTATATCCCAGAAGAATAAAATCCATCACCAATGATTAAAATATAAGAACCAATAAACGCCTGTATTCCCCGAAGTATTAATGCTTCGGGGAATACAGGCGTGAGGGAATATGTGAATAGTTCAAGCCAAACCAAAAATAGGAGCAATTAAAAGTTATTGCCGAATCGTGTTTCAATATCTGAAACATAATATTCAGTCCGTTCAGTGGTTATTTTCATTGTACAAACCTTGGGAGCTCCGACTGCGCTCTCTAAAGGGCATGACCGGATCTATTTGTGTCAAGGATTGTTCTTACAAAGGCCTTCTGGATTTGCTACTTGCATCATAGGCCCAGTTGATTTTAATTTGTTCCGTTAAGCTTAAACAGACATACTATCACGCAGAGAATTAGGCAGAGGTGTGCTTAATGTACACCCACAGTCCGCTGGAATGTTTATGTCCCATGTAATAGGAGGCGAGCGTATTGCCATCAAACGAGCACATAATATTCAAACTCCGAGCTGCTGCATAATATAGTGGATAAAAAACTTTATTTTTTAGAAAAAAAAACACTTTTCAGATTGAATCTACCAAGTTCCATTTGATTCCTTCTATTTTTATTTTTTTATTTTCTTTGGTTTAAGTTTACATGCAGTGAACGTTGTGTACATCTGTTAGAGATATACATACAAGATCTCAGTCTCAGTCATATATAAAAAAAAAATATTGTATGTATATTGTTGATGTACCTTATTAATTAATTAATTAATTAATAAGTTCCATATTATATACAACATTTATTGATTCGGGTACCAGCGACAGTTATGGGCGTCAATTAATCAATATTAAATTCTAAAGTTAAACAAACTACCACACTTTTATACCCCGAAGGGTTAGTAGAGACCATATATTGTACACGCACAGTGAGCTGGTATGCTTAGATCCCATGAAATAAGGGGCGACTCCGAGATGCTATTTAGAAATTTATAGAAAATGTCAACAACACTGCTCAACCTAGGAATCGAACCCTACCTATGCAGTCCTAAAGTTAAAATATAAAAGAAAACTACATATTTATATTAGATGCATTGTTTTTAGGAATGAGAAGGAAATATTTGTGGGCATAATTCTGTGTACAGTGACCTTGCATCCACGGTATAAATAGACCCGGCGCAGGGTGAAATGACCTCCAGCGGTACATCCAGTACTGCGGCCTCGGTGATAATTGTGTATGTGAGGAGGAAAGGTGAGGTGGAGTGCACCCCGAGTCGGTGATCTACTTTTGAATGGGCTCGCGGAGGCTCACACGTGACGTCATGGAGGCGTAGCTGTGACGTCAACGCTGGAAACTGGGTCGCGCGTTCAACGAACCCGGCCTCCGCTGCACAACCAACACTAAGCGTCCTTGGAGGCTTGTCCATACAGCAATAAGTCTAATATCACAAATATTACGTCACTTATTTATAACTTATTTTATTAGGCAATTTTACAATTGTTTTGCTATTAATTCTGAGCAATTAATATAGTTATTTTGACGTACGGAAAGTGATTTGTATTGTAATTTGCATTGAATAGAACTAAATTCAGACGGAAAACTAGTAAAATGAGGGAAACCAAACGACAATAACTTAATTCAAACATGTAGAATTTGAAATACAATACATGTTATTACCTCATATGGTTAATAACGAAGCTTACAGCATTCTGTAAGTAACGATCAAATTTGAGTGTTTCTGTACTGTTGTTTATTCAACAATATTGTTCACAAACGCGCAAGCCATTAAAACTAGATGAACACAAGTACAAACAACAAACATAACAAAAATATAATATTTTCATTTCAAAATTCAAATTCATAAAAAACACGTAGTTTTTAAGAGTGCGCTCGAATTAACACAAATCGACTGCAGTTTTTATAGACAACATTTTTAAATTACGATGTAAATAACATTCAGTAATTTCGTAAATATATTGTAGAAAGGTGTAAATATTATGGTGAGTTGAAAAAAATAATAACCACCTATATGTGCAATTTAGTTCTCTCTAACCCGACGATCTTGTAGTCGCCAGCCTGCTAACTAGGGGTCCTGAATTCAATTCTTAAGTCGAGCACACTTTGCTCTTGCTTATTGGATTTTTCTATAAACTCATCATCATCAGTTTTCACTAATATACAGCCTGACTCTTCATTGTTCTACTGTGGTATATCGTCAAATACGGTCTCATGAATAATTAGATCTTGTTGTCTGCACTAAAAATCTCCTATGGGATAAAATACGAGTATAATACTTAATATTAGTTTTGAAAATATTCATTTCCTTGAGTTACTCTGTTCGGATGTGAGGTCTCTACCCACCCTCCTGTTTCATTGAGTGTGCAAACTAGGTCAGAGCTTGGTGCTGCAGGCCCGGGCCCCGCCTCCGATCGATGTTCCGGCGTCAATGAGCATCAGCCCTGGAGGCCGAACACCGCTAACAATAGCCAACCCCAACTGCCTATAAATAGACCCCAAGGTGCTGCGCCACGTTTGACATTTTAAAGAGCATGCCACTATAAAATACAAGCGATGGCCTACTTTGATTTCGAGCGTCCGCTAAAATGCTATGTGAGGCTTTATGACGTCAAACAATATTGAATATGGAATGCTATAAAAATAAGAAAGAAAACTCCATTAAAAATAAATACTTTCGTACTCGTAGTTGATTTGGATTTCTACATAAGGTCATAGGCCGGTGTAGTAATATCAAAATCCTATCTTTAGTAAGCAAGACTACTGACAGATTCATCATTGATACTGGCCGTTAGAAATACGTACTGGGAATAGTTTGGTGAACTGGTTTTTTTGTCCACAATGTGTTTTTTTCTTCTTTCCTACACTAGGGCACAAGCCCTATGTGGCCGGCTTTACAAACAACAATAAAAGGACAAAATAATGTACAATTATGTGTGGACCACACAACTTTTATATTAGTTTCAGGTGGGATGACATATGGCGCAACAATGAATGACGAGGTGACCGCAACGGGCAACGCATTATGTTCATTGCAATGATAATATCGGTGATTAAAAAATATTGTGTAAGAATATAAAAATATAACATTAGACGTAATTAAGCGATTAAGATGTGTTAACATGACTATCGCAATTGACAAGGTACAAGTATACTCTTAGTGATAATTAAGCAAAAAGAAATACCAAGACAGTGTGAAGCAAAGCTTTTATGTACCTACGGATATTACACAAATTCTCTTTTGACATATCGTAACACTGAGACGCCTATTTTTAGAAGTTAAAAATGGAAAAAAAATATTCTTAGTTTCGGATGCCGTGCCTCAAAATTAAGAAAACAGAACCCTATACACGATCCTGTCCCTCTGTCTATCTTTAGGCCCTTTTCATCAGGAACGGCTAGTAATTAATAACCTAAATTACTGAAACCTGCAACCCGTTATTCTTGTAAATGCAGACAATAGAGGCACATAGGGGACATCGTTCGTCGTTCGTCGCGCTTGATATGTCAGTGAGCCTTTCCAATCCGTCTGCCCCTGTTTCATCCTGTTTACAGTGAGTGCACTCATGTACCCTACAGCTTGCGTCACACACGCCGATGTTACCTACGTCAACGTGTTGGGTTTAACAAACTTTTTCTATTCATAACAATAGACCACTTGGTTTGTTTGTACGAAGATTTTATAAAGAATTAAGGTTCATTTTTAGGCTTTCGGAAAAGTCAAATATGACATCGAGATTCTTTTAAAATTAGATTTTTAAGTCGGTAACATATATCCTCCAAGTCAGATCAAGTAGAAGCCGGTAAGGTCAGTAAAAACGAAGAAAGAAGAAGATTAAACGATTAAACTATTATTATACCTACCGACTAATTATTACTTTGCGCCATGACTCGAAATTGCAGTCTACATAAAAATTAAGATAGATTATCCAAATCACTTGGGAGCTAATATCGTGAATGCCGTGAACTGTACCCATATCAGCAGTTTGACAGCGGGTTAGCTATGCCTTGGGGAAACGTGACACAGAAAATACTTGTACATCTTGCAGTGGGAAAACCACTGCAAGATGTACAAGTACAATTAAGCGGCGGTAGCCTAATGGCTAGGGCGTCGGACTTGCGATCATGTGGTTGCCGGTTCGAACCCCACCCATTGCACTACCGACGTGAACCCACTCGTACTGCAAGCATTTTAGCTTAGCACGAGGGGTAAACAAGAATACTAGTAATGTGCAACCCACATTGCTGTGGCATTGTTGCATTAAAAAAAAAAAACTGTAACTTCCTTCATAAATCTTATATAGAAAATTCTCGGTTCACAATGGTGGTTACTACCTACTCCTCTGAAACGGCATGACAGGTTTTCATGAAATTTTATATGCATATTCAGTAGGTCTGAGTATCAGCTACTATCTAATTTTCATACCCCTAATTGATAAACGTATACTCCACGCGGGCGAAGCCGCGGGCGGACAGCTAGTCATATTTCAAATGGGCTTATTACCACCTTGTGTATGTAATGTAAACCACAACCTAAAAGTTCATGCTACATCTAATACCTACCGTATTTGTTTTAAAACAACGGTCAACCAAATTCAAGTAAAAATAGATAATATATTGAATTCTGAAATCCATAATGGACAAAATTTTTGTTTATGATTTGCGGACTCACCGTGATATATCAGATCACACAAACAAATATTAGTGATAATTGTGTGGAAATGTACAGAGTTCAGACGTAACAAGAACACGTCTTATGCTAAAAATAACTCCATGATATACTTAATTATATATTTATATAGATCACCGTGAACTTTCTATGTTTAGATTTTCCACTTTCACTCAACGTTTTCGCAGCTAAATATGAATTTATATGATACACGGTGTGGGCGTACTAAGGCATATATATTTATGTTTAATTATTCTTTGAGTGCAAACATTGGCTAACTTTAGAAGCAGGAAGACAAAATAACATCTCATAATTCTTCGTCTTCGTCTTATTATAACATAAAATACCATCATGCCTTTGCCTCGAAGAGTTTTGGCAGTGTTGCATTTAAGTTAACCTAAAGATCGCCGGTATTTTTAGATCCCATGTAAGGTAGCGGGCGTCAAATCTAAACTTCTATTGAGAATTTCATAAAAAAACCCAATAACACTGCTCTACATGAGAATCGAACCCGGGACCTCTAGCGTAGGAGTCGCGTTTAGAACCACTAGACTAGACTAATAAGAGAATGTCAATTCAAAAATGAAGGTAAATAAGGCCTCTGATGTCCGTACCTATAATTTCGGACTTTATTAAATACTTAATTCAATAGTGACAATCAAACCAATTTTTAAGTCTTCAAGAATTTAGAACAATTCAATAAGCAATACTTAAGTGGGGTAGGAAATTATGTCGATGCGTAAATTTTGACGGCCTCAAAAGACTCCAAGTTTGGTGTTACAATATAAGTACTTAACGTTAAAGAACAAAAACTTAGTACCGGGTCACCCCCTTAATGGTAAAATAACAAATGGCGATTACTTTTTTTTCAGTTCCGCGAAGTCATTGACCGGCGAGAGTCAATTACCTATGCTCCCACATAAATAGGCCAGTAAAGTTTTGATACCCAGGGGCAAAGGCCCGAGGATATTGTACAAAGGTAAAGCATCATTAACAGCGAATATACAAAAATGAACACAAGCAACTGACAAAATTACCCATAATTACGCATTCCTATTTTTAAATAAATCTGCGTAAAGTTTAATCAACCGAGGATCAAATATCGCAAAAATATTTTTGCGGTTAACTACATTTTCATCTCTTTTCTGTATTATTAGAACATTTTTAAGCTACAAACGACTGTCTCACTAATCTACAAGTCCTAGGTTCGATTCCCAGATCGAGTAGTGTTATTTCATTCTATTCTCAGTGTAGTGTTTGTACTTCATATCTATTTAATAGATAATAACACTGTCTCATATACCTAAGCAGTAGCCGACAGCTTGACTTAACAGCTGTCAGTTGGCATAATGGGAGTGTGACCATTGCTTGAAAAAGATATGTCGTGAGAGATTACGGGAGACATAGAAGAGGCTAGTGCTTGGTGTATTGGTGAGCCTGTGAAATAATTGTAATATACTAAATAAGAAACCTACAAGTGGCGACGAGGATGGGATTATCTTAATATTGTTAAGATAATGTGTGTTCATGGAAAAAAATATGTGTCAGGTAAACGCGGTTAAAGACTGCAAAATAAGGGTGTTCTACGTGAGGTGTTTGTGAGTATGTGAATAACATTATGATACTGGAATATTATCAATCTATGTTTCATCTTGCTTTATTAGGGCTTTGTAGTTGAGTTGAGACTACATGAATATCAAGAGATATTGTGTGAATAATTACATAAATAATTTCAAAGCATTCGAATATTACATTTAAAAATTGGCGGGAACACCAATTGAAAAGAAAACCATAGACAATAGTTCGTTTTATTTTCGATGAAAGCACAAGTCTACACGGTCAGTTCCTATTAGTCTGTGGTCGACACTAGAATATGAAATGTGTTGCTGAAAAAATAAAAATACAAACTTGTATTACTTATAGGCCGACCGTTTAACTCGCGTATCACCTGCGCGGTAAGAAGGGAGCGGGGGCGGGTAACGCTACACACGGAGTCAATAATCCAAAGATTTATCTCGAGATATAAAGTATTTATCTTTCTCCCCCCGCTCCCTTCTTACCGCGCAGGCGATACGCGAGTTAAACGGTCGGCCTATAGATAATCTATACATATAAAATCCTTTGTCCTGAATGACTGACTGACTGACTGACGGAACAACGCACAGCCTAAACCGCTGATCGTAGAGACCTGAAACTTGGAGGGTGTATTCTTTGTATGACGTAGGCATCCGATAAGAAAGGATTTTCCGAAATTCTACCCCTAAGGGGGTGAAAAGGGGGGGCAAAGTTTGTATGGGACAACGTGGTTCCTTGGTCCAATCTGCTTCAAATTTTGCATAAACGTTCTTTAGCAGAATTGATGGAAGACGTGCTTCGTATTTAATTGAAATTCATCCCCTAACGGACTTAAAAAAAGGGGGGAAAGTTATTTTCGGGATGATTTCCTTCGATTTTGATATCAATACTCCTTAGTGCTTTTGATTTAATTTACTTTTTATTTTGACACATGTCATGTCATGTTTGTAAACTCAATGTGATTTTATTCAAGAAACGTTGGTTGATAAAAATATAATATGCTTTCTATGGCACACAACAGTGGAATTGAGATTGAGAGACACACCATAGAACATAGAACCCTTCTTAAAAATGTTAGAGGCAGCAATAGAGTGATGGGTGGAGTTACTGTGCTGCTGGCACGGGAATTTCGTCAGATTCTGTTGTACCTAGAGGAACCCGAGCAGACGAAGTCAGAGCTTCCTTGACATCGTCATACCTATGGCCCAACATAATGATTATCTTTAAAAAGAAATACGAGAGAGATGCGTCTGCTGGAGAGTTTTCTGAGCTATTACTTAAAATATTAAATGGAGATTGTAAATATGTTTATCATCTTTCCTGAATACAGTAGTGACAGGTGACTATGACAGATCTTAGAGTATATCCTGATTTTTCTAATATACAAACGAAGTCTATAGATTGGCACTTAAGCTATGTAACGGGACTAGACTGAGAGTATCAGCATTGCACAAAAACATTTAAAAAGGTCACTGTGATTACTGGATGTGCTCGGGGGGATTCAGTTTTCATACCTCGAATGTGTGAATTGATGCCTATGTTTTTAAGAAGATGCTTTGTAATGCTATAAATAAAATTTTTGTCATTAAGGGTAGCAGGCATAGATTTAAGGGAAGAACGGCTTCTCACATGGGAAATTCTACCTTGCCTGTTACTGTATTAAAAGCAGTCTCGACATTTTGATACCAGACAGAAAAACCAATGTGGTATACAAAGAAGTACAATTTTAATTCTTGAGAGCAAAGTGGTCTTCCGGTATTTGTACCTCCTCATTGAAATCGACCCTACGAGGCGTCCAGAATAACCATCGCTCAAAGGACATGAATAAATTAATAAAAAAATACATGTTATTTTTATATTTCAATAAAATAATATAGTTTCAATAAAATAATATAGTGGAGCAAATTATTTGGTCTTAATTTTAGATAATATCCCGCCGGAATTAAGAAAAAAATAACAGTCAAAATCGTGTTGTCCACGCGAGCGAAGCTGCGGGCGGAAAGCTAGTTTTGTATAAAATAAATAATTAGTCTGGCTAATCCTATACACACAAAAGTGGTCGCTGTAGAAAGTGACATGGGTTCGAAGCCCTCTTTCAACCTTAGGGATATTAATTATTTTATTTTATCTTTTTATTTATTTATTTAATTTTCCAGGAAAAGTTCATTCATGACCATGATAAACAAGTTCATGGGGTTCCACCAAATTGGTAATGGCTTAAAGGTGCCAACCATGGATTAGCAAAATTGTGCAAGGCGTGCCTTTAAATTGGAAGAGTTATGATGTTGGTATCCATTCAATAGGAATTGGTAAACGACCACCCACAGATGGAATCTAATGGATTTCCATTAAATTGGAAATGGTTTAAAGGCACCATCCATTAGTTCTTCTAGTTTAGTTGGGCTTCCATTAAATTGGATAGGTTTAAAGGCACCACCCATAAGTCAAACTAGAATGAATGGGTTTCCATTAAATTGGATAAGATTAAAGGTACCACCCATGAGTTAATTTAGTCTAAATGGGCGCAAGTACCGGCAAGTACCGCAACTTAAAAGAACTATATCCAAATGTTTGGATAGCATTACGAATATTATTAACTATTCCCGTAACGGTTGCTAGTGGAGAGAGGAGTTTTTCTAAGCTTAAGCTAATAAAAACCTATCTGCGATCGACGATATCACAATGTAGATTGACAAACTTGGCAACTTTGTCGATCGAAAATGAAATAGCTGAAAACATCGACTTTGATAACTTAATAAAAGAGTTCGCCGATAAAAAGGCTAGAAAAGTAAAATTTTATTAGTTTTTTTAATAAATGTTTATTTCTTTTCATAAATGGTTATTTCATTATTATCCTTCGCCTTTTTTCGTATGGGTTTGAATTGCAATTAGGGGGCGCCGTAGAAATCTCGCCCAGGGCGCTGTTAGTACTAAAACCGGCACTGCCCATGCCCTTGCCTTGTCACTACAAAACTCACATGTTTACTGACTTGAAACTGTCGCTCTCCGATAAATATGCGTTAAAACCTGTAGTCGGGAATTTAACCAAGCAGTCAGAAGCCGCGCTTGCGACGAAGTCAACAAGACTTTTATAAATTAAACGGAAGTATATTTAAAAAGAACAATATTAAGTAAACTACTTACTCATATTAATTTATTACAAAGTCCGTCTGTACAACCCGAACACGATGTCTGCCCGAACTCGATCGCAGCGTCATCTACCAATTGTAAATCTTAAGAAATAATAATTTAAACGATCCAGAGATAGAATCAAATACACACATACATTTTCTATATAATAATAGCGAAATCGATTTTTTATAAGTTAAAACTCATCGAGCGAGACGATACAATTTAAATATAAGAAGCAGATATATATAGATTATTCAATTCATTTTACCTGCATCAGTTTAATTATATACGTACAAAATTCATGAAAAACAAAACCTTTTTATCAGCTTCTTGGAAGTTACGGCTGCTCTCAAACAAGAAAATAGGCTTTTAAATTCAGATAATGACGCTAAAGAAATAACGTCTTTAACAACACAATAGCGTGGCAAATTTCGTGGTTTTGAACTCACGAAAATAGAACCAATGAGACGGTTGTTGATCCCTTCATTAAGGCTCATCATTTATTTTAAACATAACATTTTGAATTTGAAGCGGCGGTAGCCCAATGGCTAGGGCGTTGGACTTGCGATCATGTGGTTGCCGGTTCGAACCAACCCCACCTCATTTAGCTTAGTACGAGGGGTTAACAAGAATACTAGTAATGTGTGACCCACATTGCTTGTAAGCTTTTAAAAAAAAAGGGACTGGAATACTAGCGTGATGGTACCATCGCGCTATTATTTATTTATTTATTTATTAAACAAGGCACACCAACGACATATTTACAATATTATATCAGATCATATATATTCATATATTATCAGATTATATATAGAATATTATATCAGATCTATTATTCCAGAATTGTGAGGCAGAAATGCACTGATGTACGCACGGCTACACGTAGAGCTATAAAATCCATTGTGTGGAAAGCCAATACAATGCGAGATCAGCTTTAACCAGAAATGTATCGGTTGACCCTTAACCAAATCAAATGTTTTTTATTTCAAATAAGCTTTTACCTTCCTTTCTTTCCTTCCTTCCTTCCTACCTTCCGACCCTTAACCGTGTGTACAATGTCACCAATAGTTCGATTCGATAATAAGTTATTCGATACTTTCGATTTTCGAGACAATTTATCAGAGTCTCCTGATAGCCACCGATAAATAAGACAGGCTTACCTTGCTTGACCAGAAAAAAACAAAACCTCTTTGGTTAATTATCTAATTGAACTAAGTGGTTTTGTTGTTTTTTTTTTTTTTTTGATCGAGCCAACCGAATTTTTTTTTAAACACGCGAATAAGACTAGGTACGCGTAGTATAAGAGATAAGATATTTTTAACGTCGACGAAATAAAATCAACATCCAAAACACGACGGATCACGTTCATTTATTCTCATTGTATTCAGCAATAAGGGTGTACCGTGTGAGCCAGTAAAATATGTCTGCGAAAGTCAAGGCCAGTCGGCCGGGGCCAATGACTCGACCCCTAGCAATATCTTCTTAGCAAATAACACACATGATTTGAAAATATTTACATACGGATTCTTATTCTGACGTTAACCTTCGAAAATGGATAATAAAACTTATAAAAAAATTAAAGGTACTTTGTATCGTAACTGTTTTTTTTTTTGAGCTATAAATTAATATACCATCATATTATGTACTCCATTTCATATTTAACTAGTGGACCCGAGAGACGTTTTCCTGTCTGAATTCGATCACAGCGCCACCTAACGCGTCTAATTGTAAATTTAAATCGGCCCTGTATTAGAACAAAACAAAATAAAAATTATTCAAATCGGTCTAGCCGTTTTTAAGATTTAGTGAGACTAACGAACAGCAATTATATTTTTATATATAAAAAAAACCGGCCAAGTGCGAGTCGTACTCGCGCACGTAGGGTTCCGTACCATTACGATTTATGACGTATTAAAAAAAACTATTTACTAGGTCTCGTCCAAACCAATTTTCGGTGGAAGTTTACATAGTAATCTACATCATATATTTTTTTTAGTTTTATCGTCCTCTTATTTTAGAAGTTACAGGGGGGGGGGACACATTTTACCACTTTGGAAGTGTCTCTCGCGCAAAATATTCAGTTTATGACGTATTAAAAATAATCTATTTACTAGATCTCGTCCAAACCAATTTTCAGTGGAAGTTTACATGGTAATGTACATCATATATTTTTTTTAGTTTTATTGTTCTCTTATTTTAGAAGTTACAGGGGGGGACACACATTTTACCACTTTGGAAGTGTTTCTTGCTCAAACTATTCAGTTTAGAGAAAAATGATATTAGAAACATCATTATCATTTTTAAAGACCTATCCATAGATACCCCACACGTATGGCTTTGATGAAAAAAAATTTGAGTTTCAGTTCCAAGTGTGGGGAACCCCCAAAATTTATTGTTTTTTTTTCTATTTTTGTGTGAAAATCTTAATGCGGTTCATAGAATACATCTACTTACCAAGTTTCAACAGCATAGTTCTTATAGTTTCGAAAAAAAAGGCCGCGACACTATCGGACAGACAGACAGACATGACGAATCTATAAGTTTTTGTCATTTGGCTACGGAACCCTAAAAAGAAGGAGAAGAAGTAGACAGCTTCCGCTATCACAATAAAACTTAAGTGGCCGAAGCTAAATGACCGTGTTGTTACTTCATACTTAGAAGAGTTTTCAGAATCAGATCAATTAAGTTCCAGAGTTTCCCCTATTACAAAAAACAAATATTACAAAATTTAACTGTACTGAAACTAGACACTTTTGTTTTAAATTTCCCATATCTCGGGTTTTTTATTTCAATTGTGTGTTACTATGGTGCAGTACCTTATTTATATACCTACTGCGTTTATCACAAATTGTAGAGTTCATTGACATTTTCCCAAAATGAAAACACGTAGTTTCACGAATGAACAAATCGAACCTTCGTCTAAAGGAAATGTAGGATGCGAGCCAATGACCGAGCCTTGGACAGTGCGCCCGGACATACCACCCGTGATATATCGCCCGCTTTCATATTTTCCTCAACAAATTTACGATCGCATACTTAAATATTTCGCATGATCGAATCTCATATTTCATATTTATTACCACGGTCGGATTTACTTAAAGGCAAAGTAGACAACTGCCTAGAGGCCCGTTTCGCTTCCAGAGCCCCGCGGCTCTAGATTTATAAGCTTTTTTCAACGAAGGATAAACAATGTGCAGTGATAGCCTAGTGATATGACCTATATCAATCGATAAGGAGCATAGAACTAAATAAAGAGTTTGTAGCTAAGCAATAACTATACTGAAAAATCAATCTGCATTGAATCTCCGTTGCCGCGGCTGGGCCTACTGATGGGTGTCTATTCTAAGCATATTGAGACCCCTTCTGAGCCTTGAATAGTCTGCCTCGTATTGCCATATGGACACCAATGACAAGGAAACCCGAAAATTCTGACAATTAGTTAATCCTTCGGATATAGGTATTGCCCAGAAAGTGAGTTGCGGAGTTTCGATAGCCGTCGTCTCGTGTTAATTACTTACTGATTTTCAGGATTTGGTTTAATTAAAAGTCGACCCTATTAGGCATAGTAGGGACAAGGTTAGGATCATTACGAACAATTATTATGGGTTGGGATCAGATTCTGGTAGAGTATGTATAATAAAAAAGCTTATTACTGTCTCACTGCTGGGCATCGGCCTATCAGATTAACAAGACGGGTATTATGCACCAAGCTCTCCTTATTTGGGTGTGCAGTGGCCATTGGAGCCATTTAGCTCCATTGGTCCCTTAAATATAATAACCTCCTTAGGTAGGTAAACCAAATTGCGGATGTTCTTAAAAAAGGCCAGGTTCCGACCACCCTAAACCGACGGTCATGCATGAAGAGATTAATGAATGTAGATGAAGCGAAAGTAGTGTGCCAGGATCGTAGCATTTCATTTTGAGGAACTTATATTTAAAAAAATCCTCGCACTCGAATTGTCTCACGTTTTGTAAGATTGTTTACAATAAAAAATACATCTACACTACATTAATAACACATAACATAACATATCATCACGCCTGTATTCCCCGAAGGGTTAGGCAGAGGTGTACTAATGAACACCCACATTTCTCCGGTATGTTTAAGTCCCATGTAATAGGGGGCGAGCCTATTGCCTCCGAGCGGCTACTGGGAATTTCATAGAAAAACCCAATAACACTTTGCTCGACCTAGGAATCGAACCCAGGACCTCTAGGGTAGCAGTCGCACTTGGAACCACTAGACTAACGAGGCAGTTCTACACTACATTAGAATATGTATTAACTTACCCAATGAATTACCTTTGATAAAGTCGTTAGTGTTGTGCTGTTTATAGTTGAAAGAAGTCCCGTACACCCTCTATAGTCCTTCCTAGGCATGAGGCGATAGCAACACGAAATTTTCATTATGTACTCGTACCTATATTAAAAAGCTTTTAATTGGTTACCAGTATTTCGAAGCTCAGGTATTCAGCGTTATCGCTTTTAAGATTGGGGTATAATACTATTACTAGCTAACTTACAGAGACTGTCGTTTTACGTCTATTTTTCCCGTTAATTCTTTTATATTTATTCCGAAGACATCAAGCAATATTATTACTGGCCACTTATGTCATACATCATCGACGAAACCACCTCATTACTGTTCATTATGTAACGTACGATCACAATCGGTAGATTCAATTATTGGGTTTATTTTAGTGGATTGATCCTCTCAATAACAGTGGCCCCCCGCTGGTGGCGTCGGACCAAACAAGCCAATGATGTGCCCTGATAAACAACCGGCGCGTTGGCTGTTTGCGGTCACCCCATATCGGCGCAATTTAGGGTGGATTGACCTTTAAATTTAACAAATTAATATGATTAAGCCGTTGTCATGACGCTCGGTCAGCTGATATAGACGCCATCTCTAAAGTACAGCAAACCTATGAGTAAACCGCGTACCGAAGGCTGTGAAGACGCGTCCCTAATCCGATAAGAATAAACTAGCCGAGGTTTTTCAAGCATCTGACTATCACTCATGTGTTGTCGTACCTACTTGGCATGATAGGGTTGCGATGTAAGTGTCATTTTCATAGACTAACCGCCATAAGACATCGATATTAAACTATGCGCCACAATAATCTAGAGATCAGCAGGTCTACCACGCTGGCCTATCTGGGTACGACTCTACTAGGCATAGTAGGGACAAGGTTAGGAATATTACGAATATGCTGGGGTTGGAGTCCGATTCTGCTAGCGCATACTTAATAATTTAAGCTTATTACTGTCCCACAGCTGGGCATCGGTCTCCCCTCAGATTAACAAGATAGCTATTATGCACCACGCTGGCCTAGTTTGGGTATGCGGTGACCAATTTAGCTCCATATGTCCCTTAAGTATGTATAATAATGTACCTACCCATAATTTCCCTGAATGCAACAGTCGGCAACAGGATAGACTTTCCTTCTACGAACAATAAAACACCAAAATTGCAATAGAAAACAAGGCTATATTTACTTTATTATTTTAATAATATACAATAAGATTACATCTTCAGTTCATGAAAACCTTAACATCGCTGATGTCTGTGTCACTGTGTCGAGTTTGTAGGTACATTAATTTACGGTACCTCTTGGTTCAAATAAGTAACATTGATGGTAAGCGCTACCCAGGACTCCGGTAAAGTGAGGTTCGTAATTATATATGACGTAACTGTTTTCCTCTGCCTGATTAGCGAACGAATGTAGGTTTTTCCTACATTCCTTAACAAAGAAATCCATGAAGTAGCGGTTAGCCTTCACGGCGTTTATCGAATGTGGGTAGAGCTTACTTCTTTTCCATTCGAAAGAACTCTTCTCAGGATGGAACTGCACACCGTAAAATGGATACCTGTGAATTAATTTGTTTCAGTCATTACAAACATTGGCGACTAAAGTATTATCAGGAAACGTTAACGCTTAGTGTCAGTAACATATACAGGGTCCTTGTGTTTTGTTCGCCGACGATATCTCCCTTTTAATCTCGTGCAAAAATAATATAAATATAAATAATAAACTAACTACTCTACTTAATAATACACTTACCTGGATGAACCAACACAACCTAGAAATTAATTATACAAAAACTAAATTAATAACCTTCCACCCATATCAAAAGACCTCTTTGGAATTAAATTTCATATTCAATAACAATAAATTAGAAATAGTTAAAGATTTTACGCTACTTGGATTAAATATAGATAAGAACATAAATTGGAAATCACACGTTAAAAAAATTAAGTCAAAACTTTCACAATTTTCGTATGCCCTCCGGGAAGTCAAAAAGGCAACTAATTTAGAAACTGCACTTGTCACATATTATGCCTATGCCTATTCGTGGCTAAGCTACGGCGTAATACTGTGGGGGAATAGTACAGACGCACCTTCTCTTTTTACCTTACAAAAAAAACTCATGCGTATTCTCGTTAATATAGAAGATACAGATAGCTGCAAACCCCACTTCCAACGCCTAAACATCTTAACTCTACCTTGTATATATATCCTAGAATCATGCAAATTTGTAAGAAAACACAACGAGTTTTACACTACACAAGAAGACAAACATCTACCATACTCATTAAGACATAAAGACAGACTAAACTTACCAAACTCTCGGCTAAAAATGCATTCAACCAGTCCATTCGTTATGTCAATAAAAATATATAATAATCTACCACAAATAATTAAAAATGAACAAAAAGATAGTATATTTATAAAGAAATTAAAGGAAATGCTATTAAAAAAGAGTTACTACGACATAAGCGAATACCTAAATAAAAACCATGACAAATAAAATTAGCTTCAGTAACAAAGAAGACTTTCATTTAAGTCTAACAACAACAATATATTCAAAACAAACTATACAAATAAATAACTTTATAAATATGTTTAAATATATAATAATAAATACATAATTATATAAATCTTACTAGGTATATTGATACAATATGCTAATAAAATAAACGGTATATAAATAGTATACAAAACAATAACTATAAAAAAATAATAATTAAGAACATAAATAAAAAAATAATAATTAAAAAACTAAAAAAAGTAGTAGGTATAACAAATATAAAAATAGAATGCCTTCCTCCTCTCTCCTAAATTGCCGTGCCCGACAGGGTCCATGATTGATACCTACTAAATTACTGTGTAACACCTGTTAACATTGTGGAGTGCAATAAATATATTGAGTATTGAGTATTGAGTATTGAGTTTTAAAGACACTAACATAATGATAACAAAATTATCGAAATCCGCTAATTGAAATATGTACCGTCATTGATACTAAGTCATTGATATTACAGTTTTATATACCTACTCGTAGTTCATCTTAGATAGGTACATATTATTATTATAAAGCTCTCACTTGTTACTGTTGTTGGGCTGTGACTATTATGCTGAATAATGTTCATACCTTACAAGTGAAACAGGTGATGGCCCTCGAGTAACTCGCCAAATTCTTATTAAAATTAAAATTTGTAATTGTAGGTCATGCCAAAAGTCATTGCGCCCTAAAACTACCATATTTACTAATTAGTACTACAATTTTAAATTAAAATTATGTAGAATACATAGTGCATACAAGTACAAGGCAATGGGAATTTAGATCACACAGTAGGTAAACACAGTAATCTGTTCTGTTGTTGAATACACCTGCAAAGAAGGTTCATTCAGGCATGTGCCTGTGGTCGAATTTTGTATTCGCTAAAATGTACCTAGGTCTAATAAATACCTAGAAAATGTTTGTCAAAATGTAGATTTTAGACTATTTTATCTAATTTACTCTAATTTAGCCAGTCCTTATCACCCAGTGTAATTGAACGACCATTTAAACACTTCAATTAGTGTAATGTGTCCATGAGTATGAATTTTTTCGTGAACATATCTGTTTGTATATGGGTTGTTTAAAAACAGATACGGTCAAATACTTATACACATTTTGAACGGTTTGGTGGCTATGAGGCTTACGAAATTATGATCCGCGGATCTGGTATAGTCGTCGGCGACGTATTGTTGAGTTGCCTAGGTAACTTTAGCTTCTGATTCTGATTCTGATTCTGATGGCTCTTTCTCCAAAAGGCGATTTCAAAAACTGATCAGAATTGTACCTCACATATTTGCTACTACTATGTCTGGACTTTAAAAGAGACAATGATCTGAATTTTTTTTCGGTGAAATAAATATCGTTTCATTTCAAATAACGAAACTTCGTCACGTGCGTTGGATGCTATGCAGAGTGAGATTCGCCTAACCCTTCACCGACAACCACGTTGACCAAATTTAGAATGTAGATCAACGCTTGACCGGGAGAATACCAAAGAATGACCGATATTTGGATCAATACAAAATCGGTCATTCGTGCACTCAGCCCTGCGCTTACGTAGGCACTTAGTATAAATAAAATCTACAAGGTCTTCACCAGTATCGCAATTGATTATCAAAACTTGATGCCATTGGTTTATCAAAAGCTTTGTGATGATATTTGGAAATGTAGCCAACATTTGATACGGATTTTAACAAAAGATTTGATAAAGTACTTTCCTATTTCATCACGATTAATCATAATCGATAAAAAAATAATTAGACAAGTAATTACAAATAATATTAATGTTATCAGTATTCTGTACTGTAATTAGTTGTTAGGGAGGTCTGTGTATGTATATTATTATAATTATTTATTAGACAATATGTGATCGGTTACCGTTCTTTGCTTGCGGTGTTACACTTACATAGATCAGAGGGGTTAGAATAGCTTTTGGTGGAAACAATGCTACACAGCGGGCCATAAGTTCCAGTATAAGCTCACATTGTATAGGCTTTTCGTTCACTTGGTCAGCTTATATTGTGATTCACCAAAGTACCCAGTGCATTTAAGAGGCCGGCGGACGAAGCCGACAACTCCGATACGCGGCGAGTGTAAAAATCGTCTTGAATATTGCTCTCTCCGTCGAAATAATGTGGGCGTAGCCGGAACATTCATACCTAGCGACTTATAGGCATCTCAGCGTTTGGAACCGAGAATTTAATTTTCTTATTTTTGTAATAATTTATGACATGTTCAATAAATGTGATACATTTGAATTTTTTTTTGATAAGATGGTAGACAATATCGAGAATAGGAATGCATTTTTAAGAAATTCCTCTACGAGCCTCAGGTCGCCAGTTATCTCATACCTACCTACCCACTTCCTACGTACGTTCCGCAGTTTTCAAATTCAACGATTAGGCAGGTACCTACTATGTGCCTAGTCAGTGCCCACCTGTGTTATTCGTGTTCATCACGTTTTTCTCACACCCGTGGGAATTTCCCAGAATAGCATGAATGCGATCTGGGAAATTCCCACGCCAATAGGCTTTTTTTATCGAACACATTAACAACGTCTGCTACCTACATACATACATACAAACATACACTCACACCTTTTTCCCATAGGGGTAGGCAGAAACTACAGAACGCCATCTGCTACGATTCTTGCATACTTCTTTTGCTTCGTCCACATTCATACATCTACCTACATCTATTTATTTTTATTAGTTTTGTCTCGTGTTGTGACAAAGCATAAACTTTCTTTCTTTCTTTCCGACTACCTCATTAGGTTAGTGGTCCTGAGCGCGACTGCTACGCTAGAGCTCCTGGGTACGATCCCCTGGTCGAGCAGTTTTATTGGGTTTTCTATGAAATACTCAGTAGCAACTCGGAGTCTGGATTTGTGCCCGGTTAATTGCAATAGGCTCGCCCCCTGTTACTTGGAACCTAAACATACCGGCGAAGTGTGGGTGAACATAAGTACACCTCTGCCTAATCCTTCGGGGAATACAGGCGTGATGGTATAGTTCTTTATTTCTTACTATTTTAGAAAAGAAATATGCTCCATAGATTTCATGACCAAAGATTATAGACCAGAGGTCCACTCCAGACTGATATAATGCCACCTGTATCTATTCTTTGTTAGCCAGGGTAAAGTGGGTACCTACGTAGGTAAATAAATTTATATGGATGTCAATTGAATGGTTTCCCGGAGTGCTAATTCAAAAAATTACATTAATTAAAAAAAAATTGTAAATTGACACCCATATGACCCATATCAATTTCTTTATATAAATAATGTCCGTTGGATTACAAAATTATTGTCATTTTCGGAATCAGCACTCTGGGAAACCTTGGTAGTGACACCCATATCAATTTATTCAGAAAAATGATGTCCGCCATCTTGGATTTCATAATTAATGTCATTTTCGTAATTTGCAACCCGATAAACCTTGAAATTGCCACCCATATCAATTTATTCAGAAAAATAATGTCCGCCATCTTGGATTTCAAAATTACCGTCATTTTCGTAATTTGCAACCCGATAAACCTTGAAATTGACACCCATATCAATTTATTCAGAAAAATAATGTCCACCATCTTGGATTTCAAAATTAATGTCATTTTCGTAATTTGCATCCCGATAAACGTCGAAATTGACACCCATATCAATTTATTCAGAAAAATAATGTCCGCCATCTTGGATTTCAAAATTATTGTCATTTTCGTAATTTGCAACCCGATAAACCTTGAAATTGACACCCATATCAATTTATTCAGAAAAATAATGTCCACCATCTTGGATTTCAAAATAAATGTCATTTTCGTAATTTGCATCCCGATAAACCTCGAAATTGACACCCATATCAATTTCTCTATATAAATATTGTCCGCCATCTTGGATTACAAAATTACTGCCACTTTCATAAATAGCACCCCAAGATACTTCAAAATCAACACCCATATCAATTTATTTAAGTAATGTCCGACATCTTACATATCCAATATAACCTGACCTTGTATTGTATAGACTTTCCGTCCAATAAGCGGTCAGCTTGTACTGGTGATTCAGGTATAGCTTGTTATACATATGCAGGATAACCTGACCTCGAATTGTATAGACTTTCCGTACAATAAGCGGTCAGCTTCTACTGGTGCTTTAGATATAGCTTGTTATACATATCCAGTATAAGTTGACCTCGCTTTGTATAGACTTTCGTACAATAAGGGGTCAGCTTACTTATAAGGTCAGGTAACCGTCATAAATAATCGATTTAAAAACAAACACGTCGCATTCGTACAAGATACAATGAAACACCGACTGTAGGTAGATTTAAAAGCGAGCGCACGACGGCCGGCAGGAGGCCACACCCCTCGCTTAGAACGCATGAGATAGCATTACTTTGCTTCAAAATTTGATCAAAATTGCGTCGCGTGCCGTAAATCGTTCATTAATGAATGAAAAGTTATTATTATTCAAATTTCCTGATGTTATTCTGAAAATTGATAATATAAGCTAGGTTCCACGAATTAGAACCGTGTAAATATTGTTGTTTTTAATATTGAATAAGAGACCGGAAAACCAGTCGAAACTTCGTCAAAAAATCAAGAATTACATTCTCTTACATTTATTTCCAGTGAAGTATTTTGGAGGTAATCAAAATCTGTACACCTAGATTAATGGCACCCGAATCCGAATAATACATTAATTTAATAAAATTATGTAAGATTTTCGAATTATGTTCGAATTACGTTTGTATGGGCAATTCGACGTCCGCCGGACCCTTAAGAGGCCGGCGGACGAAGCCGACAACTCCGATACGCGGCGAGTGTAAAAATCGTCTTGAATATTGCTCTCTCAGTCGAAATAATGTGGGCGTAGCCGGAACATTCATACCTAGCGACTTATAGGCATCTCAGCGTTTGGAACCGAGAATTTAATTTTCTTTATGTTTGTAATAATTTATGACATGTTCAATAAATGTGATATATTTGAATTTTTTTTTGATAAGATGGTAGACAATATTGAGAATAGGAATGCATTTTTAAGAAATTCCTCTACGAGACTCAGGTCGCCAGTTATCTCATACCTACCTACCCACTTCCTTGACTTCCTACGTACGTTTCGCGGTTTTCAAATTCATTCAACGATTAGGCAGGTACCTACTATGTGCCTAGTGCTGGTGTTATTCGTGTTCATCACGTTTTTCTCACACAGTCACACCCGTGGGAATTTCCCAGAAATGCGTTCTGGGAAATTCCCACGCCAATTGGCTTTTTTTATTGAAAACATTAACAACGTCTGCTACCTTCATCTATTTATTTTTATTAGTTTTGTCTCGTGTTGTGACAAAGAATAAACTTTCTTTCTTTTTTTCCGACTACCTCATTAGTCTAGTGGTCCTGAGCGCGACTGCTACGCTAGAGGTCCTGGGTACGAACCCCTGGTCGAGCAGTTTTATTGGGTTTTCTATGAAATACTCAGAAGCAGCTCGGAGTCTGGATTTGTGCCCGGTTAATTGCAATAGGCTCGCCCCCTGTTACTTGGAACCTAAACATACCGGCGAAGTGTGGGTGAACATAAGTACACCTTTGCCTAATCCTTCGGGGAATACAGGCGTGATGGTATAGTTCTTTATTTCTTACTATTTTAAAAAAGACATATGCTCCATAGATTTCATGACCAAAGATTATAGACCAGACGTCCACTCCAGACGGATATAATGCCACCTGTATCTATTCTTTGTTAGCCAGGGTAAAGTGGGTACCTACGTAGGTAATTAAATTTATATGGATGTCTATTGAATGGTTTCCTGGAGTGCTAATTAAAAAAAATACATTAATTAAAAAAAATACATTAACTAAAAAATAATAAAAATAATAATATTATTAACATTTTTTTTTAAATAAACCTTGAAATTGACAACCATATGAATTTATTTAGAAAAATAATTTGCGCCATCTTGGATTTAAAAATAAATTCATTTTTATACTCAGCACTCCAATATACTTAGGTTCCTCGAAATTGACACCCATATGACCCATATCAATTTCTTTATATAAATAATGTCCGTTGGATTACAAAATTATTGTCATTTTCGGAATCAGCACTCTGGGAAACCTTGATAGTGACACCCATATCAATTTATTTAGAAAAATAATTTCCGCCATCTTGGATTTCAAAATTAATGTCATTTTCGTAATTTGCAACCCGATAAACCTTGAAATTGCCACCCATATCAATTTATTCAGAAAAATAATGTCCGCCATCTTAGATTTCAAAATTAATCTCATTTTCGTAATTTGCAACCCGATAAACCTTGAAATTGCCACCCATATCAATTTATTCAGAAAAATAATGTCAGCCATCTTGGATTTCAAAATTAATGTCATTTTCGTAATTTGCAACCCGATAAACCTTGAAATTGCCACCCATATCAATTTATTCAGAAAAATAATGTCAGCCATCTTGGATTTCAAAATTAATCTCATTTTCGTAATTTGCAACCCGATAAACCTTGAAATTGACACCCATATCAATTTATTCAGAAAAATATTGTCCACCATCTTGGATTTCAAAATTAATGTCATTTTCGTAATTTGCATCCTGATAAACCTCGAAATTGACACCCATATCAATTTCTCTATATAAATAATGTCCGCCATCTTGGATTACAAAATTACTGCCACTTTCATAAATAGCAACCCAATATACTTCAAAATCAACACAAATCCGTTCAATAAGCGGTCAGCTTGTACTGGTGATTTAGGTATGGCTTGGTATACATATCCAGTATAACCTGACCTTGCATTGTATAGACTTTCCGTCCAATAAGCGGTCAGCTTGTACTGGTGCTTTAGATATAGCTTGTTATACATATCCAGTATAAGTTGACCTCGCATTGTATAGACTTTCGTACAATAAGGGGTCAGCTTACATATAAGGTCAGGTAATAAATAATCGATTTAAAAACAAACACGTCACATTCGCATTCGTACAAGATACAATGAAACACGGACTGTAGGTAGATTTAAAAGCGAGCGCACGACGCGGCGACGGCCGGCAGGAGGCCACACCCCTCGCTTAGAACGCATGAGATAGCATTACTTTGCTTCAAAATTTGATCGAAATTGCGTCGCGTGCCGTAAATCGTTCATTTATGAATGAAAAGTTATTATTATTCAAATTTCCTGATGTTATTCTGAAAATTGATAATATAAGCTAGGTTCCACGAATTAGAACCGTGTAAATATTGTTGTTTTTAATATTGAATAAGAGACCGGAAAACCAGTCGAAACTTCGTCAAAAAATCAAGAATTACATTCTCTTACATTTATTTCCAGTGAAGTATTTAGGACGTAATCAAAATCTGTACACCTAGATTAATGGCACCCGAATCCGAATAATACAATAATTTAATAAAACTATGTAAGAATTTCGAATTATGTTCGAATTACGTTTGTATGGGCAATTCGACGTCCGCCGGACCCTTAAGCTGCCCTGGTTTTCCCTGTTCCTGTGTGAACATCCCTAATTCCCTTATTCCTTATTTAGCAGATATCCGAAAGAAGTATTTTGTGTATTAAGTTTCTGTAGTTTCTGTCTACAATAAAATTATGAGAAAAACTCAATAAGGATTTTATCTATGTATGCCGAATTTCATTTTTTTTTGTAAATATTCAGTTAGTAGGAAAGAAGCAAAATACATACATATTGTGTGGGTAACATCAATAGCGTCAAGTATCATTATCCGATTTTCATATTATGCGATATACACAAACTATTAAATATGTAATTTTACATTTATAATGATTACGCTAATGAGACATTAAGTGGATGTATATGTATAATTAACGTTATCTGAAATCTCTGATAATAGTAAGTTCTTAAATATGTAGAATCAAGATTGTTATTTGTCATCTGTCATGGTAACATAGTCCGTCAGAACCTACAAGAGAAAAATCGTAAAAATAAAAATTTACCTCAATAATAATGAGAATAATTCAAGAATTTATCTGAAAAAAGCGCCGGGTTATCCAAAAATATACTACGTACCTACTAGAAATAAAATAACCTACCACGTAGACCGTGGTAGAACCAAACTACTGTACTGATATACTATCTCCTTACATACCTTTTATGCTCGACACTAGCAATGAATTCAACACCGTCGACGTCATCGGAATAAGACGTCACTCGCCAGGATTTCGTCAAATTGAAAGCTTTGAGGTTCTGGAACCAAAAACGCAAATATTTATAAAAAAGAACTACAGAACATACCATCACGCCTGTATTTCCCGAAGGGTAAGGCGGAGGTGTACTACACCCACATTTCACCGTATGGTTAGGCTCGGTCCCATGTAATAGGGGGCGAGCCTTTTGCCATTAACCAGGCACAAATCCAGACTCCGAGCTGCTACTGAGATATGGAGAAAAACCCAATAACACTTTGCTCGACTTGGGGATCGAACCCAGGATCTCTAGCGTAGCAGTCGCGTTTAGGACCACTAGACTAATAAGGCAGTCACTAAAAAGAACTACAAACCTTACTTAATTATGATTAATCTAACACTTACGGTGGACCACCCACCGTAAGTGTTAGGTTATGAACCGTAAGTGTTCGATTATGGACTGAAATTACCAGTACCCAGGCAGATACCTAGTTACCCAACAATATCCTCCAGACCAGTTCTTATGATACCTATATAGGGAGCTTTTATGAGCTATCATATTGACTCTTATAATTATTATTATACAAGGTGGTGATAACAATATATGAAACCACAGCTTATACTAGTCTAAAGTCGCTCGATAAAGTAGAAAATGATAATTATAGATCACCCAAAAAATAAAACTAAGTAGTACAAGTTCCTCAGCTCATCATTGTTTTGGTGTACAATAAAGAATATTCTATCTATCTCATCATTTTCTTGGAACTGAGAAACTTGGTTTTTTATTTTATAACAATTATCGTTTTCTATTTGAAAGGGATTTTTTAGTCTAGACTGATCGAATCTTTGTTAGTCTATGGTTTCATTTATTTACGTAGTTTCCGTTAGTCTCCGCTATATACAAGGTGGAGATGGAACTGCGACATAGATCTTATCATAACTATGACTATGCCGTCATACCGCGTCTACTATGCAGAACTGATGGGCGTTAACAGTGACGTTTTCATGTGCCAGCACGTTTATTATGTCTTCGGGGGCCTCCTTGAACATCTTACTAGCACGGAAATCTGAAATCAGATATTACACGTACATCAAGATTACTTGTTTGGCGAAGTGGCTATACAAAACCGAAATAAGATGATCTAGAATTGTATAGACTTTTCATATAACTAGAGGTCCGCGTATACTGAAATGTAGGTATAGCTTCACGTATAGAATTTCCCTACCAGGAATCATCCTTGTCATCGTCAACCCAATTACTGTCTCTCTGCTGGGCACGAGTCTCCTCTGAGATTGAGAGGGGATATTCCACCACGATAGCCTATTGAAGGTTGCTACCAGGAATTTCCCAGTGAATACAATACTATTACGGTTGATTGAGAATTGATTGGAGAGCTCAACCACGGCCACAAAAATTGGAAGGTACCTACAATGTGTCGCTCACTTAATTTATTGTAAAAAATAACCTTTTAAACCTAAAACCCCACTCAAAGCTTTACCAATTATACTGAACTTACAAGACCTGTTATTTGAAATCAAACATGATTCATTGTGTGATGAGGTATTGTTATTTTTTCTCAGGTTTGTTTATTTTTTAACCCGCCATATGATTTTAGTGCAACGTCATTTATGACGCAGAAACCTTTTATATTTTGATACTTAGAGTACGATCAGGAAACACAAACTGAGATAATTACTTACGTACTTACTTACGCCTACTTTTAGCGAAATTATTATATAAATTACTATCCCGTGCCCATTTCGTTGGGCGATAATTATAATCGATTCAGTAGATCCAGGGACCCTACAACCTCACAAACTTTATCTCTATATAATACTTTCTTTTTAGAACTAAGTAAATACTTAATTTAAAAATATATTTATACTCTTCTTACACATAAGTGGACTGTCAAAATCATTCCTAAATATATATACCTAAAACATATTTATCTTAAACGAGCCCCTGTACAGCTACGCTGGCGTAAAACTTCCTGACATTTACGGTAAGTTGAAAAAAACATGTAAGTATAGGTACAAACTTTAAATCCTGATAATAACAAACATACAAAAAAAGCCAAATCCTGACATTTACGGTGAATTAAAACAAACATTATGTAAAAAGAAATCCTGATAATAACAAACACACAAAAAATTGCCAAATCGGTGGAGCCCGTCTAAAGAGATGATCTTAAAATTGGTAAGTATGTATATGTATACATTTATGAATCAAAATTATAGGTAACACTAGCGAGCCGCACCGGCCTGCTGCACACAGGTAGTAGAGCAATGATGCCTTATGCGTACTTGTTTTTTCTATCGTAGGACCGCGTGGCAGTTTTTTCGATAAAAGCTCCCAGGCTGATTGGCTTTTTCCGACAATCGTCATAATTTTTAGCAATTATCGTCACTAATTTACAAAAAACCTTAAAATAATACACTTAATGCTTCCTCATGAATCACTAGGTATGTGAAAATCTCTTAAGTAGTTTTTAAGTTTCTCGCAAAACAGACGCGGGCAGCGGGGTTGATTTGTAATATATAGGTACTTAAATATAACCTATTAACGTTTATCAACTTACCATCGGTAAAACTCAGAGGTAAATTAGAGTAAGAATAGCATCTGATCCTGTTTTCAGGGTCCCCGCGGCCTGAAGCCAGGATGATGAGCAGTTCGAACCCTAGACAAGTTCCGAATATGGGGAAATAATCCCCGGCATTATTGAACTGCTTAGCGATCTCGTAGATATGCTGGCCAGCATCCGCGTAGCCGTCCGACTGGTTAAAGTAGGTAGCACCACCAGGAATCAGCACTCTGGAATAAAAAAAAAGCGTACCTAAGTATAACCCTTCAGACGGAAATCTTTAGATAGCAATACAAGTTTTTTTTTTAAATGATGGCAGACGAGCGAACAGCCCACCTAATAGTAAGGGGCAACCGTCGCCCATAGACTGCCTATGTTCTCTTTGCTCTTTCCAAGAAGGAAGGGATACGAGAAAAGGAGAAGGAAGAAAATTGGGCGTCCGTTTACTTTTTGACTATTTAGTAGGTCGCAACACTAAAAAGGTTGAGAAACAACGCTCTAAGTACCTAGTATGTACATGTTTAGTCAGTTATGTGCTTATTATACCTAGTTCAAATTAAATAAGAAAATCTATATTACCCATTCAATTTTCCTAGAAGGTCTTCATAGTAACTGCGGTCTTTTCCGATCCTGTAACAATGTTTTTTTATAATTTAATAATAGTTTCATTTCAGAGGATTATTGCACTAATATTTTTACTTACATGATAGGCACAACACGAGCGCCAGATGCCTCTACATCTTTGACGTAGGAAGCCGCGATGTAGCTGGTGTAGTTCTCTTCTGGGTACTTAGTGTGAAGGTAGTAGGATTGCTCTTGCGACAGCACGCCGATGATGGGGCGGTCGTTGACCACCTCTGCATTGTTAGTGCGCGTGACCACAGCACCTTCGCAGTGTAACAAATACACGACGGTCAACAGCAGTGCTCCCTTCATGATCAGCATAACGCTCCAACTGTCTACTGCACTCACCCACCTAAAATTTATGGGAAAACACTCGTATCTCATATCAGCAACAGATCAATGTAATTGTTTGTCAGCGCAAAACGATCTGATTAGAGCCGTTTTTTTATCTTCATTGATTAGAAATTCATAATTAAATTTCAACCAATAAAAATTATATAATTCCTAAAGTGGTTCTTTATCAATTAAAAAGATTATTAAATGGAAGAATAGAAGCAGTAGGTAATGTTACCTAATGTTAAAATGTAAAGAAGTGAATACTAACCTTAACAAAATAATATTTACACCATCGTTTACCACGCAAACAATGATGTTTTGTACTACTTGGTGCGGCGGGCGCATTGGATTTAGAACTTGGCGCTCTAAAAATATTTTCTTCTACAGAATGTTACGTCTCTGTCTCTCTCTCTCCCTTTCTCTCTCTCGTCTTAGTCACACTTGGTGGTGTAGACGGGTTCCCTTGACACGTCTTATGTTCATAATTTATCAAAAACTAAGCAAAAATAAATACGTGTTCTCTCTTTATTATTATATGAATACGTGTTCGTTATAATACAAGACACAATAGTCGGTAAGTACACACGGTGATTCACCGTATATCCTTTAAGGGATAAATGCCCCTACCTACTTATTTATTGATTACATACAATTTCCACTTTAATAGCAACAAAAAAAAACAGCAATTTATTATTTACCCGACGAAAATATATGAAACAGCTGTTTTTTTTCGATATTTCTGTGATTCAATCTCATAGTGAAAGTTAATACCTAATCTTGAAGAATATCACCCCTTTATATATTACCTATTACGATTTATGAATAAACAATATAAACCTTGATACGTAGCTATATGCTTTGCATGTACGTACCACTATACATTGCAATTAATATGCAGACGGTATATTGTATATATAAATGTAGACGTAATAATATGAATGTAGACGACTCTTGCCGCCGCAAGCTGTAGATTAATCGTTACCCACGAGATGGCGCATGAAGGTCAGGTCAGCACAACTTTATGCTCAATAATAAAATGTACTCTGTCCACAGAAGCACACAGAAGTTAGTAACAACACGGACGAGACTATAACGCAATATAGGTAGGTACTGCGTGTACACCCAGTAGGAGCATAAGCTTCCCAGGAACATAAACCATGAAATAAGAAACAAAAAACCGCTACACTAAGCCATGTCGAAGTAGGTAGGTACAGTTTGTTCGAAATAAGTAAGCCGATCCGAAGTTGTCTGCAAGTGGCTTAGAAGTGGTAAATTTTAATAGAAAGAGTCGTTGTAAAGATTAATTAGAGTCGTATAATGTTTCACATATCTAATGATTTTGTTTAGGTACGAAATAACTAATTTCGATATTTATGTATTAAAACTAGATTAAAACACATAATTAAACGATTTTATCACCGCGGTAGTTCGGACCGGCTAACTTCCGATCGGCTTACTTATTTTGAACAAACTGTACTTGCAACGGTTAATGTTCAAAAATATTGTATCTACATACCTACTGCACGATGCACAAAAACTAAAAAATTTTTTTGTAGGTACCTAGACCTGTTCACTTTAAGATGTTATTGACACATTATATGAATGCAAAATAAACAATGATCACCACTCTTAATAACACTTAAAGTGATAACTATTAATTATATGAGCTTATTTGCACAATAATATTACCGGAATCGCGACCTCGTTTATTATATTTATATTTTCGCTGGTGCAGTGGAAGATATGCAGTTCCCCTTTATGTCTACCCACTCGTAGCAGTGCACCGTGTCAAACTAATTAATTCATTGGCTCTCATCGCATACAAAATAATAAATCAAATTATTGGAACTAACTTCCTTAATGCGGCTTGCCGTAAGAGTTGCACGCAAATCGCCACGTAAGGAAAAGGCGTTATGCCCTTCTCGAGATGTTCGGTTCCGTCAGGCGTAGTTCGGATTCATTATCGTCAAGTCATAATATAAGAATGAAAGCAGTATCGTAACTTCATATAAACGGTCGGAATGCGTCATACCTACGCGAGTCGAGTTTGGTTTGCACTTGGAACACAAACAGTCACGAATGCACCGCAGTGACTAACGAATGTATCATGGTTTTAGAAGCAGTTAGCGTGCTATTTGATTAAATAAGAAAGAGTACTTACTTAATATAGCAAAAAGCTACCTATATTGTATTTTTTGGTGGCTTGATTTTTTTTATAACGCACCCAAAGATAACATTTTTTAAACTTCCCGGAAACTCCGAAAGACTATAAAATATATTTTATAAACTTACTATACTCCATTTGGTTAGGTACTTAACTAAAGGTAAACAAATCATAAAAAAGGTTCTTTTATAGGGTCATTTTTCATTTCGAAATAAAACATCACCAAAATAAATTATTCAATAACTCAAAATCACATTCTGCTTTTATACTAGCATATCTTACTACTTTGCTTAATATTAAATAGTTACTATTATTCTTAAGCTTGCAAACAATTAATTAAATCAAAATTTATAATTATGTCAAAAAGTATTGCAATGTGCCTACTAAAACGAATCTAAAAATACAGATATTCAAAACATTTTTCTGCGTAGTGGACTTTAGATAACTCGAAAAAATTGAGAGGTAGTACTGCGAGGAAGCGGAGCGAAATAATTAACCGATATTATACTTAGTCGGGTAACCAGACGCCATACGTAACAGTTTGTATTTACTTTACTTTCGTTCGTTTTTGTTTCTTTTGCCGCAAATGGTGTTAGATAGTTATTGTTCTGTTTGTTCGTTGGTTTTATTGATTGTTGGTTGTGTTGTTATTAATTTCACTCCCAATTCATATGATACCATTGTAATAAAAGGTTGAACAGCTCTGAACGCCGCCATTTTTATTGTTTACCTTTAGTTAAGTACCTAACCAAATGGAGTATAGTAGGTACGTAATTTGCTTCTGTTGTAATAAATTTCTTTTCAAGTTAAATACCTGGATTATTTAAATTGTGTCTATCGCGTGTTTACGTACCGCGTATTATATTGTAGTCTTTGCGTACCGCGTAGCTGTAGGTTATTATTTCAAGCCTATGGCAGTGTCGCGATACTGTATAGATACTTTTACTGTGGTCTAGTGCTGTCCGCCATAGCCGTACTTGTTTATAATAATTATGTTCATGTGACGCTCGGTGCCGTCCGGCGTAGTTCGGATATTATCGTCAAGCACTTTTTTTTTTAAAAAAAAAAGCTTACCTGCATTGTGGATCACACATTACTATACTCCATTTGGTTAGGTACTTAACTAAAGGTAAACAATAAAAATGGCGGCGTTCAGAGCTGTTCAACCTTTTATTACAATGGTATCACATGAATTGGGAGTGAAATTAATAACAACACAACCAACAATCAATAAAACCAACGAACAAACAGAACAATAACTAATTAACACCATTTGCGGCAAAAGAAACACAAAAACGAACGAAAGTAAAGTAAATACAAACTGTTACGTATGGCGGCTGGTGACCCGACTAAGTATAATATCGGTTAATTATTTCGCTCCGCTTCCACGCAGAAATACTTCTCAATTTTTTCGAGTTATCTAAAGTCTACTACGCAGAAAAATGTTTTGAATATCTGTATTTTTAGATACGTTTTAGTAGGCACATTGCAATACTTTTTGACATAATTATAAATTTTGATTTAATTAATTGTTTGCAAGCTTAAAAATAATAGTAACTATTTAATATTAAGCAAAGTAGTAAGATATGCTAGTATAAAAGGAGAATGTGATTTTGAGTTATTGAATAATTTATTTTGGTGACGTTTTATTTCGAAATGAAAAATGACCCTATAAAAGAACCTTTTTTATGATTTGTTTACCTTTAGTTAAGTACCTAACCAAATGGAGTATAGTAATCTTGTTAACCCCTCGTGCTAAGCTAAATGCTTGTGTTACGAGTGGGTTCACGTCGATAGTGCAATGGCTGGGTTTCGAACCGGCAACCACATGATCGCAAGTCCGTCGCCCTGGCCATTAGGCTGCCGCCGCTTACACTGGCTGCTATAACACCTTGTTTTTTTTTTTCTTGAGGAACTTCGTTTTTAACAGGGGACTCCAGACGGTAAGCGTTTTTTTATTATTATTTGAAACAAACCCTGGTTATAAATTGACAAACTATAATGATAGCATTATCAACATTTGATAGTTATCATACTTAAGTATTATACTTACTTCATCTGTTAAAAGGATATAATATTCACGCATTGCCTAGGACGTCATGATAGGTAGGTAATTGTAATTAATCAGATTATGCATGTGTAGGTGTGGGTGGGTAGATTTTGTGATTATTTTGTGGCGTCGCACAATACGTAAAATATAGAAGTATTCTCTACTAGATAATATGTAGGTAAGAATGTTACAGTATATCGTAACAATATTTCGCCATAATACAGGGTGGATCTTGCAGTCGCGGCTTCCTACCCAGATCAAAATTATTATAAATAAGTACATTGAACTTATATTTAACGAATCGCTATGTGAAAACTTTATCACTTAACTATCAAGCAGGCTGCTTACATATCTTGGTTAAAAACAGATTACAGAGAAACGAAATCTAGACTTTAAATGTATTTTACGGTCCTGCTAGCTTGGGCAGAGCTGAGCCATTAATTCGATCCATGGTCAGGAGCGAGATTGTGGAAAATCGCCGCCTCCTACTGCGAGCAACTTATTTTGATTTTGGTGGAACGAGCTTTGATCGGATTTTTAACGGAAAGTATGATTGATTTGATTTATTTGCGACTGTCGAAGTGTTAAAATACGAGGCATGAATGGTAGTGTTTTTAATGTGCTGACTCAGCAGCTTGATTTTTTTAACTAGTTACTAAGGGACTATAAATCAGCATATTTATTATTAATTTCAACTTGACTGAATCCGGTACTGAAAAAAAGGGTTTTGACACACCGACCAATCGACAGATGGACAACGAAGTGATCCTGCAAAACCCGGTTCCTTTTTCCTTTAGAGATAAGTATGTACGGAACCCTAAAAAACGCACCTACACCTTTGTTCATGACTCAATTACTACCGTGGGGACTTAAATTTATCGGTGTCTGTAATTAAATTAGCTTCTTACATCACAGATTAATTCGTTATTCAATTGCAACAATATACGAGTATACCTACATACGTACATACAACTCGTAACTCACCTTTTAAAAATTTGCTGACTGTTCTTTGTAGGGATAAATAACGAGAAATGAATTTGTATAACATCTCCGAGATCATAATTGATAATTTTGAAAATATAGTACTGTATAATTTGTTCATAATTTTTATATATCAAGCCAGAATCTGATGTGGACCTCAGTTGTCAAGTTTGATGGAATTGAGATTACTATGCAAGTTCAAGTACCTACTCAAGAACAGTCAGCTATTGACATTTGTAAATAACGCATGCGCAATTTCAATAAGCATGTTTTCAGGGTAAGATAATACCTATATTTCCAGTGCAAAAATAACACTATATAAAATTTAATTTTATTGTACATAGATTATAATATTATTGTTCAAATAACCTTGATGAAATTATAATCCGCTGAACGCTGATCCGCTGAATATAATCCGCTGAACAGCTGCAATGGCAATGCAACTGCAGTCACCAGTCTCTATTGAATATAGGTACTTACATTATATCCTACATGTATACAGTTTGGTCGAAATAACTAAGCCTGTCTGAAGCTATCCGGAAGTGGTTTAGCAGTGGTAAATTTTAATAGAAAGAGTTGGTGTAAAGGCTTGAGGTTCATGTTTTCCATTTATGATTACTTTCTGTAGGTACTCATTTCGCTATTTATCTATAAAAACGAATGATTAAGCGATTTTTTCAGCAGCGCAGTAGTTAGTCGGAACGGCTAACTTCAGGTAAATTTCGAACAAACTGTACCAAGTCCGACGTAGCCTTCAATTTGTTCGCAATAACTGCGCTTGTCAGAAGTTAGCCGTTCCGAAATGCCGTACAAATAAAATCGCTTAATTTAGGTGTTTTACTTAACATACTAGCAGAGGTGTACTAATGTAACCTACATTTTGCCGGTATGTTTAGGTCCCATGTAATAGGGGGCGAGCCTATTGCCATTAACCGGGCACAAATCCAGACTCCGAGCTGCTCTGGGAATTTCATAGAAAAACAGGTTTTTTATACATGAAATTAGGTTTTTTTATACATACAAATCGAAATAAGTAAATAAAATAATCACAAATGCGAAACTTATACGACCCGAATATTGTCTTTACACTTACTACTGCTGAACCACTTGCGGACAACTTCAGACGTGCACAGTTTTTTCGAACAAATTGTATGTTGGACACGCACCGACTAAAAATCGCACTTACCTCCCATCAGTGCTTCCGATCGCGAACGTATAATTACAGTGTTGCCTGTTAAAATATAATATAATAAATAATATAATAAATGAATTTCGCACCCAAGGCTGACGCTTTAGCCTTAAATCTTTTATTAATTTAAGGCTCATGCGTCAGGTTTGAGCGCGAAATTCAATTTTTGCTTGGTTTTTCGCAAATTATTCGGCTCACATTCTAGGTGCATGGCAGTTCAAATTGTGACATCAGCAATAGCTTATTTACAACCCCGACGCTTTAGCCTTAAAGCTGGTCGTCTTGCTTTGGGCGCAATTTTTTTTTGGGTTCTCGTAAATTGTACGCGCGGCTACACATCAAGCTATACAAAACCAACCAACCAAAAATTGTGCAAAAAACCTTTACAACGGGAGGTCAGCCTAATCTGTTTTTGTATAGCTTGATGTGTAGCCGTGTGTACGTCTCTATAAAAATAATAATAATAAATAAAATAAAAAGGTTTATTGCAGAAACTTGTACAACTTTTACAGTAAATGTTACATAGAGACCTCCTTTTAAGTAAAATATATACCTGTGCTAGGAGGCCCCGCTCTTCAATAACAAAACAAAGTGGTGTACTTACGAAAATATTATATAAAAATAAGAAATTAAAGAATTTAAAGAATTATAAAATTCAAAAAAACAAAAAGAAAAACTTAAAAGTACCTTCTAAAAGTGTGTGTGTGTGTGCATGTGTGTGTGTGTGTGTGTGTGTATGTGTGTGTGTATGTGTGTGCGTATATACTGATATTTTTATGTTTGTAGGAGCAGTTCTATGTCATCATAGGTCTTGGGTTTTAACCATAGTACTATTGTCTTTTTGCAGTCTTTAGTAGTCATGGGATATATGTTAATTATTTTATTTATTTTATTATATAGAGCAGTGGATTTTGCACTGAATTGTCTTTTGGCATATGTGGTTTTAACGAATTCTACTGGAGCAACTCGGTATTTTCGTCTTCTTTCATGCAGGTTAGGGTCATAGGGCAGAACTTTGTGTAATTTTAATACAGCATGCAATATGTATAGTTTTCTAACTGTGAGAATACCGCTCATGTGGTATAACTCAATGGTTGGGAATCTGTACGGTTTACTATACATGACCTTGATGAGAGATCTCTGTGCTCTTTCTAGCTCAATAAACTTGGTTTTGATTGCACCGCCCCATACGGGAATACAGTAAATTAGAATTGATTGAGCTAGAGACACATAAATTTCATTTAGCATTTTTGTTGTCTATAAATCGGTATCCCTTTGTGCACTCACTGTACCTAACAAAGATTAGCGAATGCGATTTTGCATCTAATTTTTGTCGCTTTTCTTTGGGTATGTGTACCATAGCAGGACAGCCAAATATTCTCATATTACTTAGGTCTGGTTTTTGTCCAGTCCATATTTCATGAGGTGTAATGTCTGATAGAGCATGTGTGGGTGAGCGATTACTAATATATGCGGCAGTCGTTACAGCTTCAGCCCAAAAATGAAACTATATATTCATAATGATGTATGATGCCCCTTATTACGAAGACGTGATAGGCTCACTGCTATCAATCTGAAAGGAATCCTGGCCAACAATGCATGGGAACGGATGGTATTATTGTTATCAATAAAAAAAGGATAAGATCTCAATTCACACTCGTGGATACAACCATTATAAGTTAAAAGCAAATAAGTGGCAACACTGAAGTACACCTCGTCAAAAGAAAAATGCCGCTGCCAAGAAGAAACGTAATGATAAAGGTATTTTGATAATAATTATTACTGTTTCAATCATCATCTTGTGTACATAAACTGAGTGAGTGTTAAATTCGCATTAAGTCCTTTATCGTATCCAAATGATTCTGTACAACAAATAGTTACAGAAACACTTTGTTTTAGGTTGGTTTTCTTCGTTGACAGTGGAATTCGCGTATTTTCTTTTACAAGTCAAGTACACAATAGAAAATGTTCGAAATGGTAAGTATTACCTTAAATATTAAGCGATTGCTAATCTGTATCATTTTATCAATAGACCTAGACAGCTTACAAATGTCGAACTCTATTTTCAGAACACAGCAGAACCTATGCAGGTGGACGTCCCACCTGAAGATAATGAAAACAATGAAACTGAATGTTATGTAGTAGAAAATCCTACGTTGGATCTGGAAACATATGCCGCGTCTTACACTGGATTTGCTAAGCTGTATAGACTGATGTTTGTAGCTGACCATTGCCCATCTCTCAGATTGGAAGCTCTTAAAATGGCTATATCTTACGTCATGACGACATATAACGTAAGTCTTTACCAAACACTTCACAAAAAGCTTGCAGAAGCAGTAGCATCAGCTGGCCTGCCCGATGTTGCAGTGCAAATGGGCTCACAAGATATACCAGTACTGGATACTATATGGATAGAATCGAAAACCAAGAAAGCTGCTATAAAGTTGGAGAAGTTAGATACAGACCTTAAAAATTACAAAACAAATTCAATAAAAGAGAGTATTCGAAGAGGCCATGATGACCTAGGTGATCATTATCTTGATTGTGGTGACCTTACAAGTGCATTGAAGTGTTATTCAAGGGCTAGAGATTACTGCACAAGTGGTAAACACATAATAATGATGTGTCTGAATGTTGTGAAAGTGTCTGTGTACTTGCAAAACTGGGCTCATGTTCTTAACTATGTATCTAAAGCAGAGGGTACCCCTGATTTCAATGAAGTCCCTGGTAAAGATTCTAACCAGTCAATATTAACACGTTTAAAATGTGCTGCTGGCCTGGCTGAATTAGCAACAAAGAAGTACAAGTCTGCTGCAAAGCATTTCTTAGCAGCCAGTATTGATCACTGCGACTATCCAGAGCTTCTTAGCAGCAATAATGTTGCCATTTATGGTGGATTATGTGCACTAGCTACATTTGATCGTTCTGAATTACAAAAGCAAGTCATAGTTAGCAGTTCTTTTAAATTATTTTTAGAATTAGAGCCGCAGTTACGTGACATAATTTTTAAATTCTATGAATCTAAGTATGCTTCCTGCTTAAGGCTATTGGATGAAATAAGGGATAATCTACTGTTAGACATGTATTTAGCTCCACATCTTAACTCACTTTACATGCAAATAAGGAACAGAGCGTTAATTCAGTATTTCAGTCCTTATCTGTCAGCTGACATGCGCCTTATGGCTGCAGCATTCAATCGCACAGTTACTGCTTTGGAAGATGAATTAATGCAATTAATACTTGATGGTCAAATACAGGCTCGTATTGATTCCCACAACAAAATTTTATATGCTAAAGATGTGGATCAGAGAAGCACTACTTTTGAAAGAAGTCTGGCTATGGGAAAAGAATATCAGCGAAGAACTTCAATGCTGATTTTACGTGCTGCTATGCTCAAAAATCAAATTCATGTGAAGGTGAGACAAAAATAATTGTCACTTATTGTTATCAGATACCATAATAATTACTCACCATGGATCATGGATAATAAATATGTTTTTTCAGAATGTGGGCAGGGACACTGGCCCTCAAAGTGGTGAAGCACCTGGATCCAGCACCAGCCTCACTCCTCGTACTTTTGACACTGTGCCCTTGTGATGAATTAACTGAACTCATACAATAGTCCACTAAACATTTTGTTGTGACAATTTAAATAACAATTTAGAACAAGCATTTGAATGATGAACAATTGTTTTAAATTATTTTATAATCCAATCCTATCTAAACAGGGGTTCCTTGTATTTCTATTGTCACATGAAATCAGATCTTATTTTTAAAAGGACTCTTTATGTGTACTGAGTATCTGCTTTTGTTTTTTGTTTAATGAGACTGCAGGAGTAGGCCCGCAAAGTTTCAACAGTTTTGCCATTGCAAACTACTGATAATTATTGTTTTAAGGAAAATGTTTTATCAGCAATCACAGAAACTTGAACAGCTGGTGCAAGCATTATTTCTCAACATTGTTTATACTGAATTATTCTATGTAACCACAAAATATTATGTCTACGTAATTTTTAATTAAAAAGTAAAGGCATCATTGGTTTTTATAATTATATGACAAAATATAAGAAGGTATACAATATCCGATCCTTGATCTCTACTCTCTGAATTCTGCAAAACTACACTAACCTGGTGGATAACTTCTTAAACAGATTTGGGGAATCTGAAGTGAAAATTTAAATTTCAGTCGAAGTTCAATCTAATTTTAATAAATAACTCATGAGGATATACCTATTGTTCGAGATGTATTTGCTCGCATACTTCTGAACCCCCCTTTCCAGCCTATTGGGCATATATTCCGATCATCAATCGGGTGTTAAAACACCCATAAGGTAGAAAATCGCAATGTCCAGCATTCTATTTTTTTAAATGTAAAGAAATCTTAGAACAGTTTGATTCGTGTGCGTTCGCGCAGCGGAATGTTGTTGAATTTAAAGATTTTAATTATGCAGATATTTATTGTATGACGTCGTTTCAAGCGGGAAGCCGTCTATCGCTCGTTGCGCGCAGCGCGTTGTCTACTTTTTCACACTATAATATTTTTGATCAATTCATAACTACAATACTTAGACTATTTAACCAAAGGACTAGCCTTAAGCGTACCGCTTCGAACAAAATAATTCTGCATATTTTGGTGGGGTGCGGGGGAACACGCTCACATAGATAAGTCACTACCAGTACAACGGTATACATCAAACAAAAAATCGATTCAAGAAGTAGTTTTTTTAAAGTTATTAGATTGTTTGATCCACTAAAGTTGCAAAGGGGAACGCTCGTGCATGTCGTGCATGCAATCCTGCTAGATGGAGCGGAGCTAGTACCTCTGCCCCTTCGGAGAATACAGGCGTGATGGTATGGTTGTGGTGGGGCTATATCGAATGTTCCTTATGTTCCCATTGGTTTATCATCAATACCGAAATCTACAAACAACTTGAAATGGCTGTGGCAAGGGCAATCCAACAATACCTTATTTCTATCGTGTTCTGTTAAATCCTCATTTACTTTACTTCCTCCGCCTGACGGGGCGTGTCGGACTATTCCTTATCTATTTGAGTTAATTTAAAACCAGAATCATATTGTGTTATACACCTTTATTAAAAATTCCTTAGAAACTATAATATATCACTATCCAGTCAATTGTCTTTATCACTGCATGCTATGGGCTGCAAACAGGTAGGACAAGTGCCATTAGCAACACCAAATGCAGGTGGGCGGCTACCAGCACACGCTACCAACCACTGTAACAATAATCTGATTAGATACGAAATTTATAGATAGATTTACATACCATCGCGGCTGCATTATGGGTTATGAATAATCTTATAATGTACACACGGCTACAGGTCAACCTATATAAATCCAGTATAAGCTGATCTCGCATTGTTTAGGCTTCCCAAACAATAAGAGGCCAGCGTAAACTGGTTTTGTATAGCTTGATGTGTAGCCGTGCGTAGAGTGGGTTATAGCTGTTACCTGACCCACTTACACGCCGCCGGCCCACTTAGGGTGGGTCAGGTAACAGCTATAAAATGAAAATCGTGATAATACTGTCTGACCTGGGAATCGAAATCACTGTAACGGACACGTCACCACACGACACGCTATAACCGTTGGATTTGAGGCAGGAAAACAGATTAAATGAGATAAACAGATTTTTACATAACTTCTAAGTAAGCACATAGTCAGTGGCGGCGTAAGACCGAAATTTGATGTGGGCAAGATTCATCAGGCGGGGCCCACTGCCTCTGCCCTCTCTCTCATAAATTTTGTGGGGCCCTCTGCCTCTGCCCTCTCTCTCATAAATTTTGCGGGGCCCTCTGCCTCTGCCCTCTCTCTCATAAATTTTGCGGGGCCCTCTGCCTCTGCCCTCTCTCTCATAAATTTTGCGGGGCCCTCTGCCTCTGCCCTCTCTCTCATAAATTTTGCGGGGCCCTCTGCCTCTGCCCTCTCTCATAAATTTTTGGGGTGCGAGGCCCCCTGGGTCGCGAGGCCGTAGGCGGTGGCCCACGTCGCCCACGCCTTACGCCGCCACTGCACATAGTGACACTATGGTAAGCAGGACTCGCGATGATAATAGGTATAGACTGAACGCACAAAATGTACCTACTTATACTTTCCATACCTACCTAGGAATAGGACGTAGGTACTCAAATAATATAACAGGTATTTGGTATTGATCAACTTTTGAAACTACCAAGTCCCAGCCGACAAGTTTATCGTTATATTTTTTATGAGAAGTTTTAATTAGGTACTTGAAGACCTGTAACGCAGATAAGAATTAGCCCCTGAACCTGGGAAATAGACGGTAGTAGGTAAGTCGGATGGCTGAAAACCACGCCCAAACAAGTCAAAAATACGTTAGAGATCGGGCAGAGAATCGAGAAGAGAGGAGGTTGAGTCTAAATGTGGCCCTTAATCCTAACATAGTAATAGTGGGGACTATGGGGACACCAGTATCGGGAAGGCTGTGAGATATAGGTCAATTAACACTAGATAATCATGCTTATTGTGACTTTCCTTCAAGTTCCTTTTTTTAACTAGATTTTGATTGCCATAGTGGGGCGAAAAACAGTCATAAAATCTTTTTTGTGTGTACATGAAGTTATGTAATAGGCCCACCCCCTGTTACATGGGACCGAAAGTGCCTACCTGCCTAAAAAAGGAAATCTTCTGCAGAACATGCACCTTGTTCCATTATTATTTATTACCTACTATTAGCCTTTACTTTTCCACTGCAGGGTCGTCCCACCCTTTCTTCCACATACCTCCATTCTTGTCTTTTAGTGGGCACTTAGGAAAATATGCACCTAACTCATCACACCATTTTTGCTAAAAGCTGCAGATTAACCTTATTCCAAAGCCCCAGCTTGAAGCCCTCAACCAATTAAAATAATTACTATAGTCAATGCATGACAGACTGGGCAGCCAGCTGTCTAAGGTTTTATCTCAGATTACCTGATATAAGCAGTTCCTGTGATAATACACTCCACAGACGGAATTTTGGCATAGAGGCAATGGCAGACCAGCAATATCTGGCACATCAGCACACAAACATATTCCACACACCACTGTGTTTTCCACTGACTTTTGTGTCGCTATATTCGATTGCATAGTATTTTTCTCTGCAGGTTGTGGAAATTGACTTAAATCTGAAAATATTTTTTAGTTATTGACCAAAATAGTCTTTGGCATAATAATAGTACCTTGTCTATACATAATAATTGCATGATACCAAATATAGACAAAATATTATCAACAATATTTTTATCATGATTCCAATTTAAAAGTCCTGACTGCAGTTTGTTGTTCCAGTATTCTGATTGTCCAATAAGGTGGATGTTTGTGGCTAAACCTTCAGGAGTAACTTCTACATGTAGCCATGTTCTATCATCTAAAAATAAAATTGCTTCATAATTAAATTAATCTTGTAGTGTTCATTTATCAAACCGTATCCTAATATGTAATAGTAACAGTAATTTATTTGCATATACAACATAACATACCATCACGCCTGTAATCCCCGAAGGGTTAGGCAGAGGTGTACTTAATGTACACCCACAGTTCGCCGGTATGTTTAGGTCCCATGTAATAGGGGGCGAGCCTATTGCCATTCACCGGGCACAAATCCAGACTCCGAGCTGCTACTGAGAATTTCATAGAAAAAACCCAATAACACTTTGCTCGACCTGGGGATCGAACCCAAGACCTCTAGCGTAGCAGTCGCGATTGGGACCACTAGACTAACGAGGCAGTCAGATTATTATTTGCATGAAACGTTAAATTAAAAAAAATATAATTACAATAAACTTTATGCTGTTAAACCAGACCAGTTATTATTTAGCTAGCTAGCTTATGTTAAACCCTTAATCTAAATATATATATAACTCAAAGGTGACGACTGACTGACTGACATAGTGAACTATCAACCCACAGCCCAAACCACTGGACGGATCGGGCTGAAATTTGGCATGCAGGTAGATGTTATGATGTAGGCATCCGTTAAGAAAGGATAGGAGGAGGAGATAAGATAGGGCATGAAAGTTTGTATGAGAAAACACGCGGGCGAAGCCGTGGGCGGAAAGCCAGGTGTTACTAAATTAATATGTACTAACTATATAACATGATATTAATTAGAAATAAGTAGCTAATTATCTTTTTGTATTTTTTAGGCATTTTCCATGCAAAGATTATTATTTTAGTGAAGGAAAAATATGACCGGGCGGGATTCGAACCTACGTCTTCTGGTTAAGTACACCAGACGCTATGACCGCTAAGCCATGGCGAGTCCCACCTGCCTAGTCGAAATTTGCCTTCACAATTTTAACTTACGTCTTTAAGGCGACGCCAGTACAATGTACATACAAGATAGAAGGTAAGGTGGCATCGTACAACATCATACTTGCTGTAAAGCATGTCATGTTGGTTGAGAAGCAAATCTTCAACAGATCCATGTTACAACATGAATAGGGTGTGGGTCAGATAGTGCCTCAAGGGCAGAGAGGTTAAGCAAGATAAATCTCCATCTCCAAGAATTTCCATTCTCCACATGGAGGCACAGTACTCTTATGTTCATTGTTGTTATGTTATGTTGTGTTATGCTCTTATGTCAAGTATATACTTATCCAAAGACCTAACTAACCAAGAAATATTCTTCTATAATCATCCTTGAAAGATCCAGATACAGGGTCCATGATAGTACAAAACTGATCCATGTTTTCTAACTCATAAAAATACTTAGATAATTCGTTCACATTTTGTTTAAATGTTTCTATAACATCTTTTATACATCTGTATTCACGATTTTGCATTCGAGAGTAAGGCAATTTCACAGCGGATATGACTAACTTATTCGGTGCTTCATACTGCAAATATATTTCATGTTTTCTCAATTCATCATCTTCTATCACAATTTTCATGTCTCGCAATGTTTTGCCAAAATATACTTTTGTAATTCCGCAAGTAACAACACTTTTGATTTCACTAATTATATCTACATCAATAAGTTCCGAAGTGACTGAATGTATCTTTTGTGCATTATTTTGCAGCAAAATATTTAAACTTTCCAAAAATAAAGTAACATTGGGTTCGTCGTTTTTCAAGAATAATTGCAGAAGATTTTCCATTTCTGTAACAACGAAGCTTTAAAATTATTATATTATTATCATTGTATTGTATTGCATTATTGATCTTTACGAAATGGCAAAGTACAAACAAAATATTAAAAAGTTTCAAATTGAAAGTGAAAGTGAAACTCAAAAGAAAACACATTTGAACTAAAGCTATAAACTAGTGTTGCCTATCGATAGTCGACTATCGATAGTCTATCGATAGTTGACGTCATATCAATAGTATCGATATTATCAATCGTATCGATACTATTGATGGTATGATACAGGACAATAGGGGAATAGCAGGGGAATACAAAAATAGTATCGATAGTATCGTTGTACTAAATAATTAAAACTATCAATACTATTGATAGTTTGTAAAACTATCGATAGTATCGATTTTTTAAAGTAATACTATCGATAGTATCGTTATTAAACTATCGATAGTTTAGTACTATCGATAGTTTTACAAACTATCAATAGTATTGATAGTTTTAATTATTTAGTACAACGATACTATTGATAGTATTATAGTGTAATAGTATCGATACTATTGCTTCCAATCAATAGTATTAGTTAATTTGTGATTAGTGAAACTATCGATAGTTTTGCAACTCTACTATAAACATATCATCTGACATTGACATTTCTTTGACATACAAAAAACAAAGAATGCATTTTTACCAAAGACTTCGTATCAATGATCTAAATATTAATTATATAGACAGAGTAGAAGTTACAAAGTTTTTAGGAATTTTGATCGACAGCCAACTTACATGGAAAGCACAGGCAGAAGCAATCTGTAAAAAACTTAGCACATCTGCGTATGCACTTTATAATCTTAGGAAAAAAGTTAATATCGGAGCGGTACTACTGGCATATCATGGTCTTGTGGTTTCCATATTAAGGTTTGGTATTATATATTGGGGCAATTGTACCGAAAGAGAGAGTATTTTTAGAGCCCAAAAACGCTGCTTACGCGCGGTGTTTGGTTTGAAAGTTACAGACAGCTGTGTTCCATTTTTTAAAAGTCATAAATTATAGACATTTCGTCGTCTTTATATTTTAGAAATTGCTATGTTTGTTAAATGTAATCGACATCTATTCTTAACTTTATCGGAAAGCAGAAGCCGAGTTGTGACTTTGCGATCTCAATACAGAAACTTGTTACGCACAGGTGGATATAAGAGTACTTTGTTGAAGAAAAGTGTTTTTTGTATGGCGCCGACTATTTTAACCACATACCCGATTCCATTAAAGAGGAACCAGTATCAGCCTTCAAAAAGAAATTAACAAATATTTTATTAAATAAGTGTTATTACTCCGTATCTGCTTTTCTAGCTGATTCATTTTAATTATGTGTCATGTGTACGTATGTTTTGATGATAAAACTGCATCAATGTTTGCATGCCAATTTGGTAGAATGTACAAGGATTCTTTAATGTTGTTGTAACCAGTGTTGGCATTAATCGATTAATTTTTTAATCGATTAATTAATTTGATTAATTTTAATCTGATTAAACTTAATCGTAACTAAATTAATCACAATTAAAATTGTAATCGTAATCGCGATTAAGACAATTAATCATTAATCGTTAATCGTTAATTTGATTAAGCAGATTAAAGTATTTTTAATAACAAGAAAAAAAAACATTATTCTATTTTAACCTAAAGGAGATTCTATCTGGCGCAACAAACAACAAACTTAAAGTTATGGATGCAGTCTGCTCTGAAAAACGATGACTTTTTTTATTTTAATTCGGATTATATAATCTTGTTTTCCAAAGTTTGTATGAACCTCGGAAAGAAAGAAAGAAAGATAATTTAGTTTGCAAATATGGGTAGGTACAAACTACAAAATGAAGTTATACATGAATAAAGTTCAGCCATATTTTACCAATCGGAGTAAGTAGGTACCGACTAAGATAATTGTTTACCTGACCTCTTATTGTACGAAAGTCTATATAATGCGAGCTCACCTTAAACTGGATATGTATAACAAGCTACACCTAAATCACCAGTACAAGCTGACTGTTTATTGTACGGTAAGTCTTTACAATGCGAGATCAGGTCAATAGGAGTCGCGTAGTCGATATTTTCATGTCAACAAAAGTCGTTATTTCCCTCTTTGTCGAGAGTCGAGACGTATTTTAAAATCCCAGATGGCAGACATCATTTCAATAAATTGATTATGGGTGTCAATTTCGAGGTATATTGGGGTGCTGATTATGAAAACAGTATTAATTTTGTAATCCAAGATAGCGGATATTATTTTTCTTTCTAAATCGATATGGGTGTCAATTTCAAGGTTTATCGGGATGCTAATTACGAAAATGACATTAATTTTGCAATCCAAGATGGCGGACATTATTTTTCTTTATAAATTGATATGGGTGTCAATTTCAAGGTTTATCAGGATGCCAATTACGAAAATTACATTAATTTTGAAATCCAACATGGCGGACATTATTTTTTTTTATAAATTGATATGGGTGTCAATTTCAAGGTTTATCGGGATGCTAATTACGAAAATGACGTTAATTTTGAAATCCAAAATAGCATCCCGATAAACCTTGAAATTGACACCCATATCAATTTATAAAGAAAAATAATGTCCGCCATGTTGGATTTCAAAATTAATGTCATTTTCGTAATTAGCATCCCGATAAACCTTGAAATTGACACCCATATCAATTTATAAAGAAAAATAATATCCGCCATCTTGGATTGCAAAATTAATGTCATTTTCGTAATTAGCGTCCCGATAAACCTTGAAATTGACACCCATATCAATATATAAAGAAAAATAATGTCCGCCATCTTGGATTTTAATATAAATGACATTTTCGTAATCAGCACTCCGGGAAACCATGTAATTGACACTCATATTAATTTATTTCGAAGAATAATATCAGATATGATGTCCGTTGATATAATTGCGATTCTGGGAAATTCCCACGGATATGACAAAAACCTAATGAACACGAAAAACACAGGTCGGCACTGACTGACACTTTTATTGAACTAGTAAAAAAATCTGGCTATCAATTTTTTTCATTTTCGTTCTGGTCCCTACAATATTAATCATACATTTTTAATCATGATTAAGATTAAAAATTACGATTAATAATCGTAATCAGCAAAATTTTGATTACGATTAATTAATCTTAATCGAAAAATCTACGATTAAATTTTTTAATCGTAATTTTTAATCGTTAATCGAATTAACTTTTTGCCAACACTGGTTGTAACCACCCTATTGTTAAATACCTACATTCTGAGCAAATAAATAAATTTGAACTGAATTTGATTTCTGACCATAAACAAAATAAAATTGAGCTCCTCAGAACAGAGACAATAAGCCAGCTATAGTTAATTTTTGAAAGGGAAATGCCCATTTGTTAAAGAGGTTTTGGCCAAATGACGCCCATGAAAGAAACAAATTATAGGCATTAGGGTTGACATTATAGATAAAGAAACAACCACTATTTTTTACACAAAACTCGGTGGGAGTTATAAAAATCATATTAAAAAATTCACGGTTAACAAAAAACATACTTGTAGTTTTATGATTTTTGGTCGTGGGAAGCGGGTACAGAATCCAATGTAAAGCCAAGGTCGTCATCAGGAGCGGTAACAAGGTCCATAATCGTAATCAAAGTAGGCGAAAAATCAACCAGAAAACGCAATTCAAAAAATCTCTAATAAACTCGCAATAACGCATTTTGTCAACAAACAAAATGTGAAATGTCAATGTCAATCAGTCAGTTGTCAATTATGATTTACGATTATTATTGACGTAGGGATGACGATAAGATATCAATTTATCGAAAAATCTATATAAAAAAAACCGAAAACATGGAATCGGTTCAATAGTTTGTATTTGAAGCCCAAAAATGGACAAACACTTCATTTTTTCACTTTTTTTCTGTAAAAAGACAATAAAAAAATCAGAAAAAATCGCACGAACAAAGAGATTTAACAAAAATCTGTTTTTAACGGTTTAGATGTATCGATTTTTTCAGTAAAAGTCGCTATCCCTCCCTACTTTGACGGATTGACCAAAGCCCGGAAGTTGTAAAATAAAGCAATACGATTGAGTTTCTTAATTAAATCGGCTTTTAATTCCGGAGTTCTGCTACAAATAAGTTTATAGCAATAATTTAGTTACTAAATGCGTATTTTTTTTGTATTTACCACATTGTTGGGCAAACCATGGCCAAAAATGGGCGTTCCCTTTAAGAAACTTTGTAAGATTTTTCTATTATGTAGTAGGTTACCAAAACCAAATCTGGTCACACTGGTACTCTAAATAACAAATCCTTTGTTTTGATAATATAAAGGCAGTGTGACCAGATTTGGTTTTTCAAAAGAGGACCAATGCTGTGCTGTGGCGCAGAACGATAGGGGGATCTCCCGAAACATAAATTTATTTTTTCTTTCGCTAATAATAGGTTTCATATCAAGCTATACAAATCCAGTTTAGGCTAACATCGCATTGTATAAGCTCTCCGTACAATCAGAGGTCAGCTTGTAATGGACTTACATAGCTTGATGTCTTGCGCAACATTCTTTGGTCTCGCAATATGGAATCACCAATTAACTAAGCTAAAACTAAACCTAAAATTAACTAAGCTAAAACCGCAACTAACAGTGAACTGTTGATACATCTCATATCATCACATTCTGGGAAAGCGCTATTTTAATTAGTGAAGATCGGTCCACACATAGTACCTACCTATAATTTTGCAAAGAATATAAAATTAGAAAAATACTAATGGACAGCTTCAGCACACATCGATTTTTCATAGTACTTTACATTTATGTTATCAATAAAAAAATATATTATAACCTATAAAGAAATAAAAGGTTTTTTACTAGTATAGATTATTTAATTAGGCAAAATACAAACAATACCTATGTACAAATTCATTATTTAATGAAAGCCGCATATAGCGGTGTTCACATATTGATTGAGGGTTTTGCCCTAAAACTAAGAAAATATTCAATTATTTACTTGTACTAAGTAAGAGGTCTACTTCAACATGGAAGAATCACACATATAAGAATATAAATACTTATTGGCCAATGTAAATAAGATCACACATTATTTCACTACAAAAATAAAGTAAAATACCACTCACTAACATCAAACCTAAATTTTAAAATATCAAACTGTATCCTACAGGATGCCATCTGTAAAATTTTGTGTATTAAACCATTATCAGTAAAAAATAACACAATTGCAAAAGTACATAATTAATTGTATAGTTAAAAAATATCATTTCATCTAGTTATACACTATCACATCAATACAACTATATACATATTTGGATGATTGTATAATTTACTATTAAGGTGAAATTGCCTGCTGTGGCCTAACAAGTTTAGTTTCAACCTTAACCATGTCATCACCTCTATACAGTTCAACTTGTAAAATGGAAAATACTTGAATAACTTGTTTGGCTTCTGGCAAATCATTTGCAGCATTCCATGTCAATTCCATTTTGGAAAGTCTTGCACATCCCTCAGTCTTAATGCACTGATAATTTCCTGGGAAATCCTGCAAATCAAGTAATAAATCATTGTATCTACCTATTTATGTCTTCGTTTATTAGCCTCATTTGTCTAGTGGTCCTAAATGAGGCTGCTATGATCGAGGTCCAGGTCTGGGTCCAAGGTTAAACAAAGTATTATTGAGTTTTTCAATTAAATTCTCAGTAGTAGCTCAAGTGTGATTTATGCCTGGTTATTAGCAATAAACTTGCCTCCTATTACATAGAACCTAAACATACCAGGAAAGTGTTGGTGAACAGATAATAGTACATAATATCTGCTAACCCTTCAGGGAATACAGGAGAGTGATGGTATATATTATTAGTGTAGTCTGCATATTTTTAAAGACTGACATTACGACTGGAATGGAGATTGCCTAATTGTCTAGTGGTCCTAAGAGTGATAGCTATGCTTGGGGTCTTGGATTCGATGCCCAGGGCGACCAGTGATATTGAGTTTTTCTATGAAATTCTCTGTAGTAGCTCAGAGTCTGGATTTGTGCCTGATTAATGGGAATAGGCTCGCCCCTAATACATAATACACCACTGCCTAACCCTTCGGGGAATACAGGCGTGATGGTATGTTATTTTATGACATTACAACTCAAACTAATATTAGGTGCCAAAATGTTGAACAACTTACATTATTAAAAAATATTCGTCTATTCAGACCCATTGCTATTATTATGACATCTATGTATTTATCGCGTACTTCCACAACAGCTGCTTCGGTCACTACTGGAGACTTCATTTCAATGTACTTGAGAGTATACATTTCTCTGGACAATTCACTTGCTTTTTTTGCATTGTATTTTTGTTTGTTGCATTGGGCTGCAATCATCCGTACTTTGTCTACATCCCATTTTGGGGTCTCTCTGTATTCTAAACTTGCCGCCAATAATCTGAAAATAATAACCAATTTTTAGATTATAGTGCAAACTTATGGTAAGTAAGAATATTTTGTACCAAACCAAATAAGTATTCCCTGAAATGTACGAGAACTTTATATTAATAATATAATTATATATTATTAATATAAAATGCCACTTGCTATGAGATTAATTCATAAAACTATATCCTTTTAACATTTATGTATTTAAGAAAAGAATTACCATACATTTTAAACCCTTACATTTATGTACTTTTTGACTGATTATGTGTTATGGCATGGCCTAATGAAAAACTTGACCACAAATACAGGTGATCAACAATTTTTTTTTAATGATAATAATTAAATTGATCAGTGGTTATAAGCACAACTGCTGCACTAAATATAGATCTAGGTTTTAGTCCCTGGTAAAGTAGTGTTATTAGTTTTTGCTATGAAAGTCTCAGTAGCAGTTTATAGTTTGAACTTGTGCATGCTGCTTATTTAGAATACACTCTGTGCCTATGACATGTGATCTAAACATTGTAAAAAACTGTTTATGAACATTAGTAAATCCCTGTTTAACCCTTTCGGGAATCCAAGATTGATGGTGTTACTGATGTGATCATGTAAATTATAAATATACCATAACTTACCTATGCACCATAATATCTGCATATCTCCTGATGGGACTGGTGAAGTGAGTATAAAGTGGAACATTCAGAGCATAATGATGGAAGTCATCATCACCACATCCATCAGCACAAAAATATTTGGCTCTTGTCATGGGCTTTGCACACAACATGTTTAAAACCATGACTTTGCCTTTGTCTGTGCATCCAGGTCCAACATGTTGCAACAGAGAGCGATGTAAATCACCAGCAGTGTCAATATTTAAGTCAATACCCATGGGCTTTAATGATTTAGCAAGTTGTTTCAACATATAACCACTAGGTTTTGGATGACATCTTAAAAATGCTAATGAAGGATGGTCTTCCCGTATTCGTTCAGCCACTGTCATATTTGCTAGTAACATAAATTCTTCAATAAGTTGATGACTTTCTGTATTTTCATATATCCAAAAAGAGTCAGGCAAACCATTAACAGCATTTAAGTGAAAAGAGACTTTGGGTTGGTCAATTCTTAGAGCACCATTATCAAATCTGTGCTTCCGAAATTTAGCAGCAATACCTCCTATAATTTCTATGGCTTTTTTAATATCTTTATACCCAAAGGTATTGTATGTTTCTGGAAAATTTGCTTCAGAATCTTCTTTATCTTCAAGAACTGATTGAGCATGTTCATATGCTAGTTGGCAACAAGAATTAATCACAGTTTTTGAAAATCTGTGACGAAGAACTTTTGCATCCTTACTGATTTCCCAGAATACAGAAAATGCCAATTTATCAACACCCGGGAATAGGGAACAAAGCATACAGAGATCATCTGGTAACATGTGATATGCTTTTTCTACTAAATAAATTGTTGTAGCTTTATCTGCAACTTTTTCATCTAATGGAGTATCTTCAGTTAAAAAGTGTGCTACATCAGCGATGTGCACTCCAATTTCATAATTACCATTATCTAGCTCTATACATGACATTGCATCATCGATATCACGACAGTTAAATGGATCAATGCTAAACACACATAACTTCCGACAGTCCTCTCTGATAGTTATCTCCTCATTAGGTATTTTGTAATCTAAACGTGGATATAAGTGTCTGACTTCTGGGCCAAATGGCTTAATATCCAAATCTGTTTGAGCCAATATTGCTTTTGTTTCTGATACCATATCTCCAGACTGTCCAATATTGCAGATAATTTTTCCCATAGCAAATCTAGTATCCGTCCAATCTAATATTTTGGCTAAAAATAATGTATTTTCATAGGTCTTAGCATCATTATAGAAATTGTCAGGCCAACTTGTGAAGGGTATATTGAGCCTTGGAATTCTAAGATCACGAGGGATAAATAAAGCTCTTTGCCTATTTTTATCTGGCATTAATTTCAAAGACCCAATACAAGTTCGGTTATGAACTACCTCTTTGATGCGCACAACTTTTCCCTTCTTTTGTTTGTTCTCCTCATTACTGTCTTCATTATCGCTATCTATCAATTGTACAACAACAACATCACCTTCTAAAGCACGATTCCGATTTTTTATTCCATCAATGAGAATATCTTGTTCACTCCTGTCACTACTAGAAACATATGCATGTTGGAATTGTTTGGGATTTATCCTTAATACACCTTCAATGAATAAGTTTTCTTTAAATCCAGCTTCTACTTTTTCTGCAGATAAATGAGAATCAAATTTATTGTCACAGGTTTCTTTTACCTTTTTCTTATTTTTCTTCTTTTGTTTCAGAGTTGTATTTGGATCATTGTTATCTGAAACACTTGGACTTTCTCCTAGTGTGAAAGGTTTTATTTGAAAAGCTTCAGTATTCCTTACATTAAATGATTTGCATAGTAAGGGATGTTGCAGAAAATTTTGGATACCTTTAGAAGTGATATTTTCAGGTCCAGTGCCACATGGTGAATTAGGGATACTCACAGACATTGGTCTTTGTGTTACTTGAAAAATAGGAGTGTTTGGCAAGCTTGCAGCATGTTGGGTGATGTTTAAGTATTCTCTTCCAACCTGCATACCATGGGACAGTTGAAATTGAGGATGATAACGAAGATTCTCAAGGTACCTTGAACTTGTAGTTGCATATAATGGGCTTATTTGTTGTGCAAAAAATTCATGCAAAGATGCAACATCATTTTGAGCTGTGTCAAATGTCCGTGGTATGTTCATAGTTTCTTGTGATGGTATTTTTAAGTTTTTCACTCTTTCTTTTTTCTTTGAATGTTTTCTTTTTGGGAATGCCGGAGTGTCTCCTTGGTCTACTTCATCATTATCACTGTTTAAATTTAAGGTTTGGCATTGAGTTGATATATCACTTATTGACGAGTTAGTAAAGGTCTGTGAAGGAATTCCCGCCTCACCTTGTGATTGTTTATGACGTGACAAAGATGAATGCTTTTGAGATTTTTTCGCTGGGCAGTGACTTTGATGATCTTGAATTCTGTTATTGAGAGAACTTTTAGAACGAAAAGGTTGCGACGTGGAAAGTTGTGCACCTGATGGTCTATTTACGTCAAAATTTCTTTCAGATATACAATCACAGAGGTGAGACATTTCTATGAATATATCGGAAGACGTTAGCTCAATACGATACGATAAATTTCCATAAAAACAAGTAACGTACAATACAATTAAAATTTTATGGACTTTTTAGATCTCTTTCTTTACCAAAATTTTAGGATGACAAACTAGGCCAAGGTTACCAGCCTCGATTTAAAAATTTAAAATTATTTATACCATAATTTATATGTACACACGGCTACAGGTCAACCTATAAAAATCCATTATAAGCTAATCTCGCATTGTATAGGCTACCCATACAATAAGAGGTTAGCGTAAACTGGATTTGTATAGCCGTGCGTACTATGTGTGAAATTGAGACGTCATTATTATACCTATGTACCAACATTATTTATTACTGTTTGTTTATGGAACTATACTTGTACTACTTTAAAATATGATAAGACTAACAGCTTTACAAAAAAATATATAGTTTTGAAAATAAATGGTTGTAAAGTCGTCTACAACTTTTGCATTGTCGTTCAGTTAAGAACGTTTGGAAAACAACCGATCTATGCCTTTAATACACAAAAACCCCCAAACCTCGACAGTTGTGTCCGACACCTAGGTTTGATGGAAACTTTGCTATTATTAGTCTGTCCTCCTAAACCTCCTGAAATGGCGCTGGTGTAGACAAAGGGTATGGTATGAATCTCAGATCAAATAAAAAGTAAAGATGGAACTTTGCGAACAAAGAAGTGAGGCCGGCTAAAACTACGCCATGCTGTCTACAACACACAATTACACGCACACATGTATTAGTTAACGGAGACGGAGTAGTGAAATGGTCTCACGACAATGGCATTATATTAAATACAGATAAGACTAAATTATTCATAATCCACTCTCCGTATTTATGTCCTCCCGAAGCGTCCCCCCTATATATAATAAGTTGTTCAAAATCTGTAAAATACTACCTGTACGTTTAAAACATAAATATCTTGTACTTATAAACAGTCATGGCAGTTGGGAGCGTTACTCGTTAGTGTCACATAAACATGGCACCAGGTCCGTATCAACGGCTAAGTTTGAAGTCCCCAGAGTAGGGAACTACTACGGTGACAGAACTTCGGACAAACGAATACCTTACCTTTTCAATAGTTTGCCTTCCAGTTTTAGAAGTGAAACCAAAAAAAGTAAATTTGCGAAATTGCTTAAGTAATTTCTCCTTAATTCCCTCTAACTGTTGTATACGCACCGAACTACCTGCTGTCTTCTAACCAAAGAAGTCATTAAATTAAGACTTATAATATTTAGTGTTTATGTTGTTTTCTGTTCCCACGAACAAACCGTGAAAACGGTTTTGTGGGGCCTTGTTTAAAAATGTTATTTATAAAAGTTTAATAAAGATACAGTTGTATGTATACAACTACGCCTTATCTTGTCAGTCGAGCTTTCGATAGCTTGATAGCTCGACTGACAAGATAAGGCGTAGTTTCGGTATACGTGTGTGCGTGTAATTCTGTGTTGTAGACAGCATGGCGTAGTTTTAGCCGGCCTCACTTCTTTGTTCGCAAAGTTCCATCTGTAATTTTTATGTGATCTGAGGTATGGTTTTGTTTTTGATGAACTTTTTTACTCTAATTTTAAACACATTCATTTCTTTATTTTTATTCACATATTTAGTTTTAGTGGAAGTTTTTCTTTCCTTGTTTATTTCTCCATCCTACTCTTATGATATGTGGCGCTTCCTTTAACCCTGATGCTAATATGGCGCCCACCCTAAATTACTGCATTTTTACCATGGAGTGTAGAAAGAAAGGAGGACCATCTCAGTGTATTCAAAAGTGTCCATTGAAAGGGAGCAAATTAAGGTGGCGCTGTAGTAGCAAGTGGAAGAATTTTAAAAAGAGCGCCACAAATTATTAGAGTAGGTTACTAAATTAAAAAAGGAAAGAAAATTTAAATAGTTAATAAAAATTGATTATACATACTGTTGGTCGAAAAAAAGATCTAGGTTGAGACGTATCAATTCCTTTACTTTTCAATTTTCGTCCACTTGGACAACTTTTCACTGAACAAAGTTTTCCCATTGCGTCTATATTTGTTCTTTTTGTATTAACAACAATAAAATCATTAAAATAACAAAAATGTATCAACGAAATTGCATAAAAAAACAATTTTTCAACTCAGCACACTTCACTCTGCTGCTACATTCATATCATTTCCATTTGCTACACTAGCGCTAGTTCGGTGAGTTTTCGAACCATAATTTGCTGTATACAAGTGGACACTTTTTCGACTAATCCCCCATACAAGATGGTCCTCCTTTCTTTCTAGAAAGGAGGACCATCTTGTATGGGGGATTAGTCAGTCATCAGTTAGGGTGGAGTGTAGAAACACTCCATAATTTTTACGGACACTTTTTCATGTACACAGATGATTCTCCTTACCTCTAGTCCTCTACCCTCCTTATGAGAAGCGAACCAAACCGTTTGAGAGTCGAGCGAGAGCGAGCCATTGGCTCAATCTGCCTTGCTCGCTACTACACTACGTAACGATGACGGATAACAGTACCTAGGTAACCTCGTTCAGCCGATCGAAATGCTCGTATTTTTACTGATTAGCGATGGGTGGATTCGAATCACGCTGATGACGGTGATCACGATTATACGCCTACTCGAATACTCTTTGGTCAGGTTATCAATTTGACACTTGTCACTTGACTGACAATGTCAACTTGACAAGATTTATTGACGTAAATCACGTAGTCGTAAATGTAAACCTAACCATTCTAACCTTTAATATCTAAATTATATGGAAGATAACTACTCGTAACTATCTACTGCAAACAGTGCTTTTGTAAATACGAAGACAAAATACTAGCGAATCAATACTGCGAACAAAGACCTACTGAAGAATATCTAGGTGTAGGACAATGAAGCTCATAACACATAACATGTTAACATCAAAGTGCTTAAAAGGTGTTATGACTGGATATCCACTTGCTATTAATGCTACAGATATAAAAATAACCGAAGTGGACTTCAATCCAGAATTTATTACCAGAGTGATTCCAAAATTAGATTGGGAAGTACTTTGGGCAGCTGCAAACAGCATTGGCCATGGTGAGGGTCTACCAAAAACTTTAGAGCCAAAATATGAAGAGAATGAAGATTTGTTGAAAAAAGTTCACAGAGTCTTATTAGAGGTAGAAGTCGAAGAAGGAAATCTTACTTGCCCAGAATCAGGCAGACAATTCCCCATCTCAAAAGGAATTCCTAATATGTTATTAACAGAAGCAGAAGTGCAGTAGAACATTAATGATTGTTCATTTTTTATTTTTAAGAGTAATTGTTAATTTTACCAATATGTGTACAGACTTGAATAATTGTATGAATACAAAACTGCATTTCATCCAAATATAATTATTATTGTAAGAAATATTTCCATTTATTTTTGGCTATTATAGATTTGTGATATCAAATTTTAGAGTGATTGGGAATGTGATGAGAGATTTCAGTGATTTTATATTTAAAAAGATTTTAAGTGACAAGAAGTTCTACGAAGTACCTATTTCTTTGCACTTTCCTTGTGGGTCTTGTATAATGTACTTATATTAACATCAATCTCGTTGAGCCACTCGGTACTGAAAAACTCTTCCAAGTTTAGTTTTTCTGGATGTGGATTAATAATAATAACATATAAAATCTTTTCTAAGGCCCTGTTATCATTTTGGAATTTTGTTCATAGGTATCAATGTAATGAGATCGAGTTCTTAAAACATAGTCTTTATTTGTTCTTTGCCTGATTAGAATGGTACCTATGTGTTCTTTAGCAAATTTGAATGGGGCTACATCGCATCAGGCATTGTCAAAAGAATTTATTTCCCATAACATCAAACATAAAATAAATCTGCTGTTAAATTGAAAACTTTAAGTCTTTCAAAAATACACTTATGTTTTCCCATTGATAAGTATAGTCTCGGATAGACTATCCATTAAACCAATCAAATATGAAAAATACTTGTAGCAGGGATACCTACCAAATTAATTCTAGTTGTATGGGTTAAATAACAGCTTTTTATTAAATGTATTTTAAATATGTAAATGTCTGTCTGTCTGAGTGTCTACTGTTTGTTCCAGCTATTCCCCAAAATGGCTGAACCTTTTTTGACGGAGCTTTCACTGGCAGATACCCAATGTTATATGGAGTAACATAGGCTTTAAAGTTACGCTATGATCTTTAGGCCCCAACCAAAAAGAAAAGGTCTGAAGGCGCGCGCATAGCTAGTACCTATATTGATGTATAATTATTATTATTTTCAGGGAAAAAGTAAATTTGGGATAAACATAATTTTTCTGTGGAACTAATGTATGATTTATTGAGGATAATATAAGTTGGGTCAGCTGGTAAAAAAATAAATAATTAAGGTAGGATACACACACAATTAACTCATTTCAGTCAAAATAATTTAGCGCGTTTATAGTTATTCGCACGTAGTTTTGCGGTGTTCATGCGATAAAAAATCTGTAGGCAAAGACAGATGGGATGAATTTTGAAGTGATGAAATTTAGCCGAAATCAGAACTATATCTACTGCTAAATAAAACTAAATAGTCGATAGGTATATACCTACAGTTCGTTCAAAATAGCTGCGTGTTTAAAGGTGTCCGCAAGTAATTTTGCAGTGGTATATTTAAAAACTGTGGTAAGAGAACGGGGGTCGTTAATTTTACACATTCGTGAATAAAGCTTTTTTGCTAAGCACAGCTTCTATGCTTTTGTCTAAAAACAATATTATTTTACCTGCGCCACCTACTCTAGAAACTCACTGTTATTTAGAATGAACTGTGATATACCTACAATAGCTTTGCATTTATTTATTAACACTTTTAGCTTTAGCCATTAATTTTTATTTACTTTTATATTAATTACTAGCGGACTCGCTTCATTCATTCACCAAAACTGGTCCGCAGCCGTTTAGCGAGTGCAGCAAAATACACACGAAGAATTTTATTATTATATGAAAGATAAAGATCCTCATAGAAAACAACACGTACCTACATAATAATTTAATTATTTGCTTACGCGTTGTTTTTCTGCTTTATCATTAGGCAAAATCGATATTCAGCCGGTATATGTTTTTCTGTGCATTAGGTAGGGGCAAATATATGTAGTATTTTGGGTAAATGGGGACAATCATACAATAGGTATTAGAATTCCTTAGTTTATGAATAGGTAAGTACCTACTATTGATTTCTGCGCGTACTGACGTGCGTCAATCTACGTACACAAGAGCGATCACCACCTTATTATTATTATCTATATCTACTGCCTTGACACGAACCTCAACTCGGCGTAAACACAAATAGTAATTTAGCGGGAACTCCTCCTTGAGTTTGTTAATATCACATTGTCAAATACGATGTCGTTGTAGTAGGTTTATTACAAAACTGAGGCTAATATCTCGTGTTAAACCTATTTACTCACGAGTATTCTGACCACTCCGACAAACGAGTCAAAGCGAGGCCAATATTATATCTATTTATTCAAAACGTGTAACTTGCGCCGAGCCTTGCGCGTAACAGAGGCGGTACCTACGGGCGGTATATTCTACGCATGCTTTGTGAGTTGAATACCACAACCACAGAGCGATATTCTACTTATCTTTGTATTCTACTACAGCGGTAAGTAAGCCATGTAATGTCATTTGAGTTATTGGTAAGGTGAAATGGCTAATATATACTTTCCTGCCATCACATTATCACATTGAATTAGGCGAAATATTTATATGAGAAGCGTCCGCCGGCGTGATGAGCGGATAAACGGAAACCAAACCTTGGAGTGTCGCAATGACCGAAATCAATTTTATCAAAACGCCGAAATTATTTACATATCAGTTTTTCATTGATTCGTATTGTGCATATATTTTTATTTCATAAATAAATGATAAGTAAGTAAGTTATGATTTATTTATTTTGGTTGAACAATAAATTATAAAATCAATAATAGTTATACTCATTATACTATACAGGTAATTTCTCATGTTACATTCCACACTGTGAAATTAATTAACCGATTTTGTATTAAATTTCATCTACATATGGAACAAATGCTAGATTTCCTGCGGCTCCCATGGAAATGCTGGTTTTGGCAGCATTGGCAAGCGTCTGTAAACAGAAGGGGGCATTTATTAGAAATCTGCATCCTTACTTAAAAATGTTATGATGACGTAAATGCTAGTTTGTAGCTTCCACCTTTAAAGGTATAATGATTTTCGACTATCAAACAAGTATACACGGCTACAGGTCAACCTTTACAATTCCAGTTTAAGCTGATCTCGTTTCGTATAGCCGTAACCGTAAGCCGTAGCGTAAACTGGTTTTGTATAGCTTGACGTGTAGTCGTACGTACAAGGTATACTTCAAAACCCAAGTTAAGGTAGTCTAAGTTAAGCTAAGTTTGCAATCCATTGGTGACCTTATTAGTCTCACTCTCAATGAACTTACCTGTTTAACGTCATTGGCGGAGAGGAGCTCTATGTCCTTTGCAATGTCGGAGGCCATCTTTACGGAACCAGTGTAGAAACCTTGAGCGGCAATTGACTCGGCAAGGGATGTTCCCTCATCAGCTTCACTCAGGACCTGAAGCTTCAACTGATTCTTGCCAGCTTGGATAGCAGAGTCCGACAGTTTTGGGTTCTTCAACAAAGCCCCAACAGCCTTCACCGCCTAAATTACGTTCACAAAATTATATTATTATATCTCAACGAAACATAGTCAAGCCTTACCTAACCTAAGTAAAAGAACCTCATTCAAAGATTTGAATTCACCATTATGCGTGTTCTCACTCGCTTTATGTTAGGTTTAAAGATGTTACCCTTAACCAGGCAAAAAAACAAACTTCGGGATGGTACACAGTAATCCCTACAAAACATAACTACTAGCTGAAGAAGGCAACAATAAAGAAATTAAGTACTAACGGAGTTAGCCTCATCCTTAGGCACAGAGAGTACGACACCAAAGAGTCCACTGTCGGAGTAGTTCACATTGAAGCCAGCAGCCGCAAATGGCCCAATGTTTCCAATTGCTGTAGCCAAAGGTGAGTTGTCCGTACCCCATTTGGTCACAGGGCCATTGCCAAGTGCTAAAATTTTAAAAAAGAATAATATATTTCAATTCTATAAAAATAATCAGTTTCAAATCGGCAGTTTAAAATAATGAACTGAAATAAATGTGAATAAATGAATCAGTTTAACAGTATTATTTTGTTATTGTTTTAGTTATGCATTACTTTTTATTTATCATAGATTTTTAGTGTCATTTGTGTTTTTTTTTTTTTTTTTTTATAGTAGAGGGAGGCAAACGATCAAGCGAGTCACCTGATAAGTAAGCAGATAGGTAAGTGATCATCACTGCCCATGGACACCTAAAACACCAGGGGGGTTGCAAATGCGTTGCCAGCCTTTTAGATACGAATAGGTTTGAATACATTTTATTATTTTAATTTGAATGAAGAGCATTTATTAAGAAAAAATATTATGTGGTAACAAACCACACTAAAAATTATGCAAGGCGCCATTCATTTATTACGTAAGGTAAATTTATGTCATTTTTTAACCTCCCTATTTTAGAAAAAATAAGAACAGGTCCACCCCCTCTGTTTAATATTTATTGCGTAAGAATATAAAGAAAAATGAATACCCAATTTTTCAAAGAATAGCCAAATATTTTTTGACGTAAATTTAATTTAACGTTTAATCTCAACTGTGCATTGTGATCTTCCTTTACAACTGTTAAGATCTCTCGAACCCCAACTTATTGTAATTATTGTAATTTGTCGAATCCCCCCCGCCGCTCCCTGAATCGTCTTACGTAATAAATGACTGGTGCAAAACTGAAAACTGATTTAAATTCCCTAGTCCCGTACAGTTGACGGACGCACTGTATAAATAAAAGAGAATGTGTTATAGTCACCTTTAGCAGCCACGGCCAAAGCAAGCCCTTGTGGAGAACCGGCGGGTGCGCCCTGTACAGCAATTGCAATGTGCGCCAAATCTCCGCCCATTTCTTTCCTGAAAAGATGAAATTGTTATATTTTTATGATCGATATCATAGATGGTTGGGAAAATTACTACGTGAATATATAATTATTATGTAACAGTTATTTGATTCCGGATTTGTGCCCGGTGAATGGCAATAGGCTCGCCACCTATTACATGGACCTAAACATACCGGCGAACTGTGGGTGTACATTAAGTTCACCTCTGCCTAACCCTTCGGGGAATACAGGCGTGATGGTATGTATGTAACAGTTAGTGTCCATAAAAGACTTAATGAACGCTGCTCAACTATGGTATAAGCTTTATAAAAGCGTACGGTACGTAAATACATCTTAGTTAAATTCTTTATAGAAGTTATTTATTTAGAAGTTATACAACATAGTATTACACATTTTAGGTTGCGTACAACAGAGGATTCGTCAAAAAAATTACACTACTTTCTGCTAAGATAACGATTTCACTCTCAATTATTGTGAATAAGTTATTGTTTATATCTCCATTTTTACTGGCATGTACTGTATAATGAGTTATAGATGAACAATTTAATTTTTGGCGCGCAAGGCTGAACAATCATCCATCTTTTAATATACTAATTGAGTTACCTAAAGCTTGCTATTAGCCATGTATGTACATGTACATATTATATTATTTCCCAACCCGTACTAGGCGAGCGTGGTGGATTACGACCCACTCAATCTCACCGAGAGGATGCCTGTGTCCCAGCAGTGGAAACATAATAGATTATGTACATATCTAATTATTTTCTTTCTTTAACTGCCTTGTAAAATCTAGTAGTTGTAAATGTGACAGCTTAGCGGTTTTTCGTGTTTTTAGCAGCAGCTGCTCTATGTTTTGATTTGTGCCGCTAATGTTTAGGTGTAGCGGAACTGTATAGCACTACACATCTGTGACACTCAGATTGTGCAATCAACGCAATTAAAAGTTATCACATTTTTTAATGCTTTTCTATGTATTGTTTCCTGTATTATCCCACTTTGAAGTTCCATATTTGGTGTAAATAAATAATTTTGTGTAAGATTATCATAAATGTTACATACCTTAACTCTCCTCCATAATATTTGGTGACCTCACCCACCTTCGCGTCAGTGGTTGTAAGTTGAAGATTCTGAGCTAATATGTTAGCTTTTTCCTGTAAAAGCAATTAAATTAATAATGTAACCTTACAAGTGCAGCTGTCAGAATTTTTCTACGATAATGGCAATTTATATCATTTATATGGGTGGAATAAGTGTTAACTGTACATGACTAGTGACTTATCACTGACTTGTTTATTCTCTCAGTTTACCTGTCTGCCTGTTTGATGATTGTTTGGTTTTATATTTAATGAATCAAATAGAATTGCTTATTTACCTGAGTATCGCCGACAACAATGACGGCGCAGCGGCTGGCCGACAAGTTGTTGCATGCATAGTGTTGCAATGACTCAGAAGAGATCTTTCCCATTCTCTTGGGTGAAATAAAAAGCGAATTGCCCAAACCACGACGATAAGCAGCCTTATGGAGCAAATCAACAGCACGGATCTATGAATAACATAATTGAGACAGATTAGAAACTACATTAAAATGCTCCAAGGAGTAATAAGGTTTCTTATTATTATTATTTGAAAGAATAATCAATTGTGTACCTGTGGTGGAAGAGCTGCAATGTCAAACTTCAGACGAGGCTCATTGTCTGTCAATTCCCAAGGTCTGAACTCCTGGTAGCAAACCATGTTATTCAGGATTTCCAGAGCAGCTGGCATAGTGTCCTGGGTGGTCTATAAAAAATACAGGTTTTGAGTGACTGTATCACTTTTAAAAAGTGAAATCGAACTGACATAAAAAACAAGTCTCATTACATGTTTGGAAACTGAATCGGCATTGCCATCTTACAGGGCAATGTTGATAGCCTTCTGGGTAGTCTACCAGTAGATGTTAATGCAGAGACAATGTTTGATGCAAAGTAAAGTATTGATACTAATTAAGCTGGTGACTATTCTGAAATATGTATGTGTCTTTAACCATAACATTGGCAACTCCATGACCTCATGTCTTAGCATAGCAAATCTAGCTTATGTATTTACAAGAATGGAACTGCAGCTGCAGCTGCAAACTGCAGCTTGTGGAGCATAAATGTAATTATGCTCCACAATTAAGTTGCAGTCTGATGGCACTTGTTTTGTGTAAAATATTGCTATTCAGCTGCATCCAGTTAAGATTGTAAGCCAACCCCAACATAGGAAAACACTAGGAGGATAAGAACGCAAGACAAACCTTAGTCGGAACTTAGACTGAATTAGAGCAACTAGTGGCTAATTGGAAACCTGATGATGTAAGATTACAAAATCACATTTAGAAACAACCAACAATTAATTAGTTTACCTCAAGAGTGTAGTAGACAAACTCACGATCTCCGGATGCAGTAATAGATGCACCAATCTGGGCTAATTTACGTGCCATTATGAAGGAGTTTGCATGTTTGGTGCTGAGCCCTGCAGATGAGCGGAGCACATGAGCAATACCAAGCTCAGTTTGAGGCTCAAAACGTGAACCAGCCCTGCAAATATAAAATGACTATTCTTACCAAAAATTATTCATACAATACTACTACCTTAAGTAAATAAAACCTTATCAGCTGTTGGGGATAGGCAATAGACTTCATTAGTGAGGATAACAATGATCACACTTCTCCCAATTAATTCAATAGATATAAACACAAATTTGTCTACCGAATGATAGTATTAGACAGTACTCACTTGAAGGCAATGGTCACCCGGGTGACTGGGGCTCCGTTGTCTAAGGCGGCAACAAAAGTTTTGTTGGGCAGAACCTTGGACGAGATCTTAGCGTCTCTCTTAGGAGCAGGAGCAGCCTGAGCGTAGCCCCTGGTCTGAAAACGAAGTTACACATGTTTGCGATTAATTTACGGGCAGGAAAAATGTCAAATTGGTTTACATAACAGGGGATTTGACATTTCATGTATATTTGAAAAATAGGCAATTATGTTATTATCAATAAATTGTTACAGTTTAAATTTACCGTCACATGACGAATAAGAGGAGTTGCGAAAGCTTTCGTTTTTGATGCCATTTCGAGGAGATTTTCGATTTTAGCTTGCGCTACGATCTGCCCGTCCGCAATACGACTGTTTAGGGAAGGGCACGGTACAGATTAGAAACTACGGAATCTACTACTAATTTCTTAGTCTAGTGTAGAAATCGATCAACTCGACTTATTAACACGATGTACTTGAAAATGTATCTCAAGTCTCGGTATGGCCCCTTAACATAGATGTATGTTACATCTAGATACCTTTATTTGGCGCGTCTGTTAAGTAAGAAGCTCACAGATGTTATAATAAGAATATAATAGCAATTTCACTCATATTACCTAATTATATACAGATCGGATGGATAATATAATTGTTTGAAAAACGTAACGTATTTTCCTCTCTTTGCCTTTGAGGCAATAAGTTGATTTTAAAAGCGTCAGAGTTGGACGCGTAATTCAATTTTTTCTTGGTTTTAACCTATACCAAATTTTCGGTATATTACATTCTATGGCAGTTGAAATTCCGAAATCAACAATAAATTATTCGCAATTTACTGAGCATTAAAACTTTTGCCTAAAAAATACTAGTTGTGATTTTTCACCGTTTCTACTATTTTATACCAAAATCTGATAACGATTTTGACGATGAAATTATTTACACCTGAATCTCCTATATTATCAATTTTTAACCAAAACTTTTATTACTAAATAGCTACGAATAAATAATACTCAAATAGTGAATAAGTTATTGTTGATGTTGCAATTTCTACTGTCAAAAACCAAGAAAAAATTGAATTTCGCGGCCAACCCTGATGCTTTAGCCTTAAAGTAAAAAAAAAAAATAGATAATAAATGATACGATGATTTTTTGATAAGCACAACTTTTAAAATAAAGTTAAGGCAGCTAAGGCCTCTGAAGCCAAGTCAAAAATATTAAAAAATAATAATTCAAATGTCACTTTCAAGTGACAGTGTTAGTGTCAAAGTAAGCAAATCAAAAGCAAGCAATGTTCTCAAGACGACAATAATGCCGCCAAATTGATTCTCGGTACGTATTCATAACAATTTGTAATAATAATTCATCAAAATCGATTACTCCGGTGCAACTAATTATAAGTTGGTAATGTACAGCATATTATATCATACAACTTAAATAATAGACGATTAATAAGCTATTCAGTCCATCCCAGTTTGTTTGGCACTAAAGTATGTAAATCTTATTACTGTACCTGAGAACGATAACTTTTCAAAGTAATTATGTATTATTAAAGATTTAATGTTAAATTTCAGGGAAGGAATGACAAGTTTGTTAGCAACCGAGTCCCTGACAGTAGTCGAAGAAATCAATTCATTACTTACAACCGCACCCGAAATCCAACACTATAGGAATCGACAACGTAGACACGTCCTTAATTTTAAAAAAACAAATAAGCAGAAATGTAACAAAGTGCTGAAGAGAAAATTGAAAAAATACAAGCTGAGACAAGATGGTCAGGAAGATCAAGATGTTATAGATGTGTCAAAAATTCTCATTTCCGCATTATTTATAAAATCACCCAGCAAACCAAAGGAACCCATAGGAAGTCAAAGTGACTTTAGTGATTTTGAAGATTTAAGACCTAAGAACTATCTCTTCAAAATGGTTAGAAGAAAAGCCATTAAAATAAGCGAAAGTTTGAAGCATTCTAACACCAAGGTGCAAGATGCAGTAACTATTGAGTCCCCTTCAGCGATCACTAGCCAAGAAAAGAAAAAAACTAATGCATTCAAAGTGTTAATGGATTCTAGGAATAAAAGTATTGGTAGCAACTCTCCGGGTAAAGAGAAAAGCAATGATAATTCAGAAATTGAAGAAGTAGTTGAAAGGAAAAATCTTAAGGTGAAAAGACATTTAGTTCTTCAAAAAATGGCAGAAGCAAAGGGTTCACTTAGAAACAAAGAAATAGAAGAATACCAAGATAACATTATTAAAAAGCAAATGGAGAAAAGAGCACAAAAATTGAAATGTATGCTTTTGAAGGACACTAAATCAGTAAAAGAAAATGAAGATTCAAATGATGCAATTGTCAAGAGGCATGATAAAGTTCAAAAAATTGTTTCTAATACTGAAGAAGTTATCAATAATAACAACTTAAAGAAACAACCAAAAACATTGAAAATAGTTGATATATTCAACACATTAGAAGATCCTATAATAAACACAATAAGTCCAGAGAAAAAATTTATACCTAAGGAAGATCAAGAGTTTTTGAAAAAGTTGTCTCCTTCCTTAAAGAAGAAAGAAAGTATGCTTTGCTATTTTAAAAAACTAGATAAAGATTCTGAGTGTTCTCCTAACAATTCTGATAATGATAATCTTATTAAAGTAAAGCTAAAACCCAGAAATAAAAAGAGAGGTAAGAAAAAAAAGTTAAGTCTAAATAGGGACATAGTAGAAACATGTGAAGTATTAGAAGTAATTGAAGAAAATAACTCAAAGGATGAGAGCAAAGCAAATGTAAAAGATAAAGAAAAAAATCACAAAATTATTGAAGAACCTATTAAAGTGAGTAAAGAAAGAGTCAAATTAGGTAATGAACGAAATAAAGGTGATATAGATCAGAACAAAGTTCAGAAAGTACTTGTTGATGAAACAAATGTTCATATGCCAGAAACCACAAACTTTGACAGTGCATCCTTAAATGGTATTGCCATAAAAAAATTTGAAGTCAATGGTGAGAGGCACAAGCGGAAAAGAAATTCTAAAGTTGATGTCAAAGATAATGAATCTGAGCATAATACAACAATATTCCACAGTGAGACTAGGCCAAAGAGATCTGTTAAAAGACCCATTAAATATACCAATGATGCATGCCTGTCAAGCTCTGATGAAGATTTGCATATCTTTACTCCAAAAAAGCACAAGCATATAGCAAGTGTTGAAAATGATAATGATAAAAAACCTGTTAACTTGAAATCAAGTCAATCCAATTATGAATCTGTGAAACCAAAGTGTGACAAGAAAGTTTTAAAAGACACTGTTATAGTAAAGAAACCTGCAAAGCTAGCTCCCATATTCACACCTAAACAATCTGATTCTGCTGCTTTAGAGGCTAAACAGAAATTTCTTCAAAGTGGTGTACCTGAAAAATTAAAGAAAATAATAAACCAGCAAAAGAATAACAACATTGCAGATAATAGTTTTCCTATTGTTGTGCATGTTCAGCAAGACAGCATAACATTTGGAGAAAATAATCTAGTTATTCCTCTGTTAAATGTATCTGAAGAAACTGTGTTAACTTATAAAGAGGGAGCATTTAAGAAGTTGTTAGACCTTACTGAAGCAGTGAATACCTATAATTTGGAAACAAACTATAAAAAAGGTACACAAATAATGTTACAGACTATAAAACAATTACATCCAAAATTTCCAGTTTATAGAACATACCAGTACTTTAAAAGTAGAGGAAAGGGAGACTTTAAAGACTACAATTGTGTAGATGTTGATAACAGTATTGAAATAATGAATGATGTAGCTGATATTATCAATGATAGCCCTGATAGATTTAATTGGACTGACAAATACAGGGCCATCTCAACCAATCAAATTATAGGTAATTTTGAAAGTATCAAAGAGTTAAGGAAATGGCTGATAACATGGACTGAGAATGATATGAAATTGAAAACTAAAAGTAAGCCTGGGTCAGATTCATCTGACTACTATCAGTCAGACACAGATAGTCGAGATAGTATGAAGTCATTGAATAATCTCCTAATATTGACAGGGCCCACAGGCTGTGGTAAAACTGCAAGTGTTTATGCAGTTGCCTTAGATTTAGCTATGAAGGTAATTGAAGTTAATGCCAGTAGTAAAAGAACAGGAAAAATAATGTTACAGGACTTACAGGAAGCTACACAGTCTCATAAAGTAAATAGAGGTACAAGCAACACGGATAATAGTCAGAAATCACAAGAAATGTACCAAACTGATTTATCAAAAAAGAATAAAAAGCGAGGAAGACCAAAGAAATTAATAGAGGGTGAGAAAACTAAAAAAAAAATAGAAAAATCAGAAGTTTACAGTGGTTCATCTATGAGTCAAGAAAGTACTAGAACTGATTCATCTCTTATTTTAATTGATGATGCCGATATTGTTTTTGATCAGGATGATGGATTTACATCGGCGATTGTTCAGTTAGTACAGAGTTCAAAACGTCCTGTTATATTAATTACATCATCTTTAGTGTGTCCTCATTTGCAGAGATTTTTACAAAATGGGAAAATATTGAAGATGTGCCCTCTTCTACCTAGAATACTTGGAACATGGCTCGACATAATGTGCCTAGCAGACAGTGGTGTATGCTGGCCAGGATTAGGAGCCAAATTCTTAAATTATTTTAAGGGTGATATAAGAAAAACTATTAATTATTTACAATTCTTTATACCTAGTTATATGCATATTGTTGCCTCAGATGAAGAAATGGTTTCACAAAATGTTGATTTATATAAAAATAATGTTGATGAGGAAAGCTCTTGTATGTCTTGGGCTGATGGTGATGACACAGAAGGAAGGACAACAGCACCATCAATGAACTATAAAGATGATACAGGGACCAATATAATTTGGTCTGATTTTACTGACAAACATTCAAATCTGTTAAACTTTATGTATCCTATAGATTTGTTCAACATTTGGTGGAGTATGCCTCGTCTTTTGACTGCAACATCTGATGTTAATATCAATTCTGGCTGTTTGAAGAAACCTAAAAAGAATACAAAAAATATTTGCCTTGAACTTGAAGCAATAGCCAATGCAGTAGATGCTTTATCATTGTCAGATTTCATAAGTCACAAAAATCCAGATTTGAATAGTAACATTGCATCACAACCTTGGTATTATTCAGAAGAGCACAGTGTGTCAGAACGAGAGAACTCAGACTTTTATCATAAGGAATATGAAGTTACCAGTGAGCTATGTCAATCAATGGTAGCTAGTTCTATAGCAACAGCTCAAGACATTTTAGGTTGTGATAGAAAAACGGACCTAAGTTTTCCAGGAATGATTTTGCACAGGTAAGCTTTTTATTTTATGTAAGATAAGCATAACGCCTTTACTCTTCATAACTTATTCCTATTATGAAATAGGAATAAGTTATGAAGAGTAAAGTTTTGAAATGCATGCCAACTGTGTTCTAAAAACTTAAACATTGACTTTTAAAACTATCTTTAAGTTTTTTTTAGAAAAAAATCAAATCAAATTCTTTATTTGCACAATATAGGTAGGTATACAGGTGTTACAATTAAGAATATATTATGTCGCCATACTCAGGCTCACGCCATGCAAATTTTCAAGCATAATAATTAATTACAAAAGAATGAACTTTAAATAGGATCAAGTCTCAGATTAATAATCTGAGGATCAAGTAAATAAGTTTTAATAAAAATGTGAGAGAATGTCAAGTTTACATTACATTGTTACAATAAAAATATAACTTATCATCTAACGAAAACTGCACAAAAACTGCAATTATGCAACTGTCTTGCGGTAGATGTAGATCGTTTATATAATATTAATACATGTCCATTTGCGTTGATATGACATCATTCGGGCGACAATAAATGTTTCCTGCCTCATAAGTCTAGTTGTCCTAAACGCGACTGCTACGCTGGAGGTCCTGGGTTCGATTCCCAGGTCGAGCAGTGTTGTTAGGTTTTTCTATGAAATTCTCTATAGCAGCTCGGAGTTAATCAGTTAATACAAGCATATAGCTTAGTACGAGGCGTTAAATGGCAATAGGCTCGCCCGGGGACCTAAACATACCGGTGAAATGTGGGTGAATATTAGAACACCACTGGATAAGTGCAGGCGCAGTGTAGAGTGTGAATGCCTACTCCTAAGCAATCATGCATCGACGATTTAAAGCGGAAGTTTTCATTATATTTTAGTCTTTCAAGGCTGAAGATTTCATCATCATGTTTGGATTTTACCAGTTATAAATTGTGTTCTGTCACTAGTTATGCCCAATGGTCTACTTGTTTTACTTCGCACCTAAAGGTCGTAGCGTGACGTTAAGGCTGATCGTCTCCTTGGGCGCAAATTTTTTTTTTGTTTTTTTTTTTTTTACGCAAATTACCTATTCGTCTTAACATATTTTACGCTGTAGGTTAATTACATAGTTATTGTGGCAGAAAGTTGTGTAAAATAACAAGTTATAGTCGCTGTCGCATTTATTACTACCGTGATAGTAGAATGTGCTATAGACGAATAATTTGCGAAAATCCAAAAAAATAATTATTTAGGGCCCAAGGTGATACAATCAGCCTTAACGTCACGCTAAAAATATTTTTTCAAATCCGATTAGTAATTCCAGAGAGGCTGTTGAATGTATTTTCTTTTGTTTCAGACAAAGAGACAGAGTTGTATCGCGGCACAAAAGCTTGACCACCTATTTGAATGCGTCAGGAGTATTGGATAGAAGGGCGCTAGCATTAGACTATTGGCCCTCCTGCCGCACTATATGTAGATTTGAGAAGTCCAAGAACAACACCAACACGAAAAGGAACAATCGTTTCTGCCACTATCTCAAATCCTTGAGTGTACTTTGTAAAAGTGATACTTTTGATAACCTCTGTGACAGTCTTAATTCTAATGAAGGAACTGAATTAAAAATTACTAGTTTTAATGAATGATTGTTGCTTGTAAAGTATTTAATAGATATTAATTTCTTGATGACAATAAATAAATGGTAGTTAATTCTATTATTGAATTTTAACATATTATTTTGTTATAGGTATAGTATAATAAGTTGGAAACATCTGTCAATCAAGTAATCAAATGGGGGTAATCACATTTTTTTTGCTATCATCCAGTTATTAACAATGTAAAGTATTCAATTAAAATAGTATCTAATTTTTCACTATGTTTTTACATGTAGCTTACAAAGTGCACGAACTCTGACCATGGATCATTAGTCGGCACTTAAAAAAATGTAAATACTTATGTAACTTCGATAATATAGTTATTTTTGCGCGTGTTGCTAAAATTAAATTTGTTTTTCGAAGAATTTATACCAACATAGATTATCTCTTGGTAACTAGTACCTATTCCTGTTTTGTCTGTCTACGTATAATTATTGGTTTATCATGTAGATAACAATATCTGTAAAATAACAAATTTGTCTTTTAAGTTTTTCATGTTTTTTTATGTAATTAATTACATGGTAACAGACGGTTTATATAAACATACGATTTATTTTTTTATGCATTGTGTAAACTAGTGGGCCTTATCAAAACTGCAATAATTAAAATTGTAGAAGACTTAATTAACTGCGGTAGATTTTTGACGGAAACAATTTGTCAAGTTCTTGTATTTCGTTTATCCCAGCAATATACTGCTGCTATTCCTGAGCCGAAGCAAGGGCTGTCGTCTGTAAAGTCATTCAATAATTACAAAGAGAGTTTATCGCAAACGTTTGTAATTTAGTTCGATATTTTAATTTGTAATCCCCCAATGCCGAATGAGAAATCTGGAATCGAGGTATGGCAGCTGCCCTAGCTTTAGGTAACTTTCTATATGCTCCTTTTTATTACCTAATTATTTTTGACATTTTATTCTTTCCTTTTAGTTTTCTATCGTGCGATCTAGTACCTATATTATAAAAAGGCTTTTACCTATCGGGTTGTCTATCTTTTGGTTTTACTTGTGGATTATTTAGCTATGCCATAAATTGAGTATCATTCAACAATATAAGGATAGAACTTCGACGTAAGTTTATTGTAAAAGCTGACGTACCGAAATATGTTTATTTTATATTTTAGAAGGCGACAAAGGGACGTGCTACCGTGCTGCCAAAATCTAAAATCGATTAATAATCAATTAAATAATTCAATTCGTTTTAGAATGTTGTTCAGTTTGTTCGAAATAACTGATTGTCTGAATTTAGCCGTTGCGAACTACCGAGCTGCTTTTTTTTAAAAGCATAGGTTACACATTACTAGTATTCTCGTTAATCCCTCGTACTAAGCTTAATGCTTGTGTTACGAGTGGGTTCACGTCGGTAGTGTAATGGGTGGGGAAATTTAAATCAAATAAAATTTAAATTGCATGGCTTTATTTACTCCATAGAGCAATATCTACGGGGTAAATAAAGCCATGCCTCTCTCTAAACTTCGAAATTATGATGTGGTACGAACTCTGTGGTGGTCAGAAAACACAGGAATAGGTTTATCTATGTGTGGATCTCCTATTTTATTTATTATTAATACAGTGACTAGAAGTGACTTCGAATAAACGTTTATTTAATACTGGATATTGTTAGCCGAAAGCGATCATGTTAAATAAATATTGTATTGGTAACGATATGAATTGATAGACCGGAATAAATAAACTCTTAATGTAATATATATATCTAAGTATATTCTTCCCAAACAATCTCTCTATCCTACGTAGCCTGCAAAAATGTCATGTTTCAATCATGCTCTTTTCATATTTTTATGACCTTAAAACATACATCATTACACTGTTCGAACCTCGAAGTAAATGACCGCTTATCAGAATATTTATACTTACTTTTTTTCTGACTTAAAATGGGTTTTCTGAGGGCGGGTTTCTAATTAAATATACCTTCTTATGTTTTTTTACGGAATTTAATGTCCGAGCAGATATTTCCCGAGCTATATATAGTTAAAGTTTACAGGTCACCGCTTAGAGTGGGGTTACAATGAATAACAAGACCTACAGCTAATTACAAACTTACAAATTAATAATACGCATAATTTATGCAATATTCAATATTAAAGCATACGAAAATAGAATGAGGATTATTATGCATAAGATTTCGGCGTAATTATAATTCCTCTAACTTCCCAGTTTAAAAAATTGTGCGTATATTTTGTTACATAAAACATAACAAGCCATACGTACCAACACGCCTGTATCCCCCAAAGGGGAGGCAGAGGTGTACTATTTACAATTGTACACCCACAGTTCGCCGGTATGTTTTGGGTCCATTCGCTGCTGCGAATTTAAAAGAAAAACCCAGAAACACGTAAAGCAAACCCAGGACGTCGCGGTCGGCAGCCGCACTTGTGATCACTAGAACAATGAAGTAATCTTATTACGTCATTATAAAAATATATTCTGCCATTGTGCGTGATGTTAATTTTTTAATTGTCAGATTGTTGGCCGTTAGCAGAATTGCATGATAATATTACATGCCCTGACCTGACTCCAACGACACATTAAATTTAATACGTCACTCGTCACGTTGAAAATAATGAGAGGAATCTATATCGACCGAGGAGCTTAACAATGCGACAATAATATCCGTTGTTATTGGATCGTTATCCCTAATTTGAACGTAGGATGATACAAAAACCTTGTATATTTACACATTTATTTACTATAATATCTGACATAGTATCCGTCGGCAATCAGACACACGAGTTTCATCATCTCGAAGGGCATTCAATCAATTAATCAGAATTAATATTCTCGCTGTAGGTAATAGATTATGTATGATGCCTTTTGTTATAAACTAATTATAGCTCATATCTATATAATTAGGTATTAATCAATGGTGATAGAAGAACATTGCAGGTGGCATGGCAACATCGACCTAGAGTTGGCTTTGAAAAGTCCCGATAGGCCGGATGGGTCTCAAAGTAAAGTTATTTGCAGTACTTTATAATAGTCGAGTTGTTTACACGATGTCGCGCGATAGATAAGGGAGCACACTTCGTCCCGATGATTCCAGAATGCATTTCTTGAAGGTATCAGAAGCAAGCTTATTATTTCTTTTAGATATTGGTATACATAATTATAATATCATTACATAGTATAAAACAAAGTCGCTTCCCGCTGTCTGCCTGTCCCTATGTATGCTTAGATCTTTAAAACTACGCAACGGATTTTCATGCGGTTATTTTAATAGATATAATTATTTAAGAGGAAGGTCTGTATGTATAATAAAAACATATTATAGTACAGAAAAGTCGAGAAAACACGCGGGCAAAGTCGTGGGCGGCAAGCTAGTATAGTAGGTATATAATATTGCCTGGTTACAGTCTACAGACTTACAGTACCTTAGGCATACCTTAGCGAATTAAGGCGGATGGTTCCTCCTTTGCCGTCAAATCAATTTTTTTTTTATGGGATAACTCGGCAAACGAGCAGGCGAGCTACCTGGTGGTAAGTAGTCATCGCCGCCCATGGACATCTGCAAAACCAAAGGAGTTGCAGAGCGTTGCCGAGCTTATTTAGGGGAAGGAGAAAAGGAGAAGGAAGGGGATTGGGGGAGGAATTGGGCCTCCGGCCCTCTCGCTCACCGAACGAAGCGCAGTAACGAAACGCTACTACTCGAACGTCGGTCTTCTGCGACAGTGTGGTACTTCCCCGGTCGAGCCGGCCCATTCATGCTGCGAACAACGTGGCCCTACCACAACAAAAAATTGTTTGTTTTTCCTAAATTGTATGTCTATAACACATTCTAAGATCAGAAGATTCAGTCTGGCGACATCAGTAAAAGCTTATTCATAACTGAGTACTAAATCTTTTGCTTAAAATTGGCGCCCAACGAGAAACGACCCGCATTAACCTGCTAGGCAAATACCTAGTTATATACTTAGGACAAAATTAAATGGTCAAACACGCGTCGCGTCGTCCAATTTGAGAGATAAGTTCATATTTATTTAGGTATTTACACAACGCAAAATGCAATAATATGACTAGTATGTCCACTAATGAGTACCGCGGACTGGTAATAACCGGTAGAGATGTAGAGCAACTATCTGCCTTTATCTAGAATATACTACAATAATTGTAGCTAAGTTTTTACCAACAAATATCTAACTGTCAATATGTTGACGTTGATTTTAGATGATGATGATGATTAGAGATGTTAAAGTATATTATGTACTTAAAAGCCTAAAGGCAGCCACCTGATAGTACCTACCTAGTAGACGCCTGCAAACAAGAGAAGCTAAGTACTGATTCAATGCGTCTACTGCTGACTGTTACAAGGTACCTATCTATTACTGGATAGGATTATTACCTACCGACGATTTGGGAAAAGCCCAGTGTCCAGTATTAGGATAGGATAACAAATTGCCTTCATCATCATCATCATCAACCCATTACATTGTCCCACTGCTGGGCACAGGTCTCTTCTCAGTACGAGAAGGATTAGGCTATAGTCCGCCACGCTAGCCTACTGCGGGTTGGCGGACTTCACACGCCGTCAAGAAAATCTCTCAGGCATGCAGGTTCCCTCACGATGTTTTCCTTCACCGTTTAAGCGCGTGATAATTAATTATTAATACGCACATGACTTCGAAAAGTCAGAGGTGCGTGCGTTCCTTGAATTCGAACTCGAGACCTTTGACTTGGCAGTCTAATGGTCATATCACTAGGTTAACAAATTGCCTGTTTTACGCAAACCCAATATAAATGGATAGGGTGAAAAGATAGGTACACACGGCTACACAGCAACCTATACAAAACCAGTATAGGCTGGCCATGGATTGTGCGGAAAACCTTTACAATGGGAGGTCAGTATAAACTGGTTTTGTATAGCTTGATGTGTAGCCGTGTGTACATACTGTTAGAATTCATTCATATTAATATCTTGATGGTATTTATTTGTGCTTCTGCCTGCCTGACTGCCTCATTAGTATAGTGTTTAGTCCTTAGCGCGACTGCTACGCTAGAAGTCGTGGGTTCGATTCCCAGGTCGAACAGTGTTATTGAGTTTTCTATGATATTCTCAGTAGCAGCTCGGAGTCTGGATTAATGCCCGGTTGCAATAGACTTGTCCCCCATTACATGGGATCTAAACATACCGGCAATCTGTGGGTGTACCTACCTACATTAATCCTTCGGGAAATATAAGCGTGATGGTACCTACGTTTAAATTACATTGTGTGTGCATAAAAAAACTGACAATTAATAAATTACACATCTACTCACTATTTTATATGATACTGATCCACAATATATATATAGGTACACACACAATATTTTCCTACTGGCTTCATGATAATACCAAAGTCAAAGGCACGCACTCGGCACGCACGCTCACGCTACGCTACAAACGTTAAAGTTTATGCGTCGAAAAACTAACAATGTTTACGTAGGTCAGCAAAGATAAACTGACATTTCCGTGAGAAGATTGTCAGGAAAGATGGAGATGATAGATACATATAAGTGTCACTAACACAGTTTCAAACCATTTCGCTGAGAAGAATGTCGTAAAGTAGCTCTTATCCCGCGTTCCCACTGACGACAAAACATGTCGTCTGTGGGAACGCAGGAGTTACATAAAAATATTCAAAATTACAATATTAATATTATAATTATGCCTTTTAATATCAGACACTATTGATGAAAGCGGGACACCGGGTAGGTACTTTCTTACATTGGATAATAAGCAATACGCAGAGATGTATATGCAGTGATACTACTTACGTATTTTTAAATATCTACCTATTTACTATATCCAGCCGGTACAGTAGTCGATTACGGTTATCTCATAAATATAAATTATAGGGTTTTATTTCTGACACTGCGGCTGTTAGTGCGGTCGCGGTCGGTAACGCTGGCGCCGCCGACGGAGCCGGGGTTATCAGCGAGGCGCGTGCGCGACGCCCGGCTTGCGCATAAATATCAACGAACACTGACGACTGGCTTCAGTTCTCAAAGTGCGTCACTATAATCACACATACAAAATGGTTCGCAGTGCTGTTCGTGAAGATAGGTGTGGTTACTGCACCGCCTGCGTACGCGCCCGTTTGTGCGCTGCTCGGGGACGGAGTCCCGAACCTTTAGAGTGCGCCTACAAACACATTTTGGAATCATACAGTCCAAATGGGAAACCAGGGAAAGTACCAGAGACGCCGAAATCAGCGTGTGACTCGTGCCGTTGGACTTCCCATGCGCAATTCCCGGAGACGCCGCCGTCGTCAAGTGATTTGAGCCTGGAGTGGAGCTCGCGCTCGTCGGAGCGTTCCCGCACGCGCCGCCGCAAGAGATAGAACCGTGTGAACGTGTTGAACACACCATTCGAGTTTTCATCTAGGGATACAACCCTCAATAGAAGTGTATCGGTAGAAGACACTAGCGCTTGACAACCGTCCTGCAGTGCCAATGCACTTCCAGCCTTATTGTGATATTACGTTGTATTAAAAGCTTTGTGTACGTTGATTAATAAATTATTATATACCTACTTAAAATGTATAATTCTTTTCCCCATACATTATAAACCCATTATTATTGGTAAAAATCGTACCTATCTACTAAAAACACTAGATATTATTGCATAGGCAAATAATTTAATAAAGTGTATTGATTAATGATTATAATTATTGAGTTTATTTCCTTACAGTTAGTCAAAAGATACTGTTAAGCTATTATACATAGGATTGATAGTAGTTACCTATCCATGTCAAAGAACATAAGTTCAGGGAAGTAAGTAGGTACCTACAACGGTGGGACATAATGTAGTTAAGGTGTACTGTTGAGATTATACTTTAATAGTAGGGATCAGTCAATCAAAATGACAGTAGTGCAAGCTAGAAGCTATTTTTGGTCCTCTTCCGCACCGTCTGCAATGGGAATATCTATGTCGGCCTGTCAGATACGATTGCTGATCACTACCTGCTTCCAAAAGGCTGCTTATATTCGGCAAGCCCACATCTAATCCAGGGCTGGATTTCATTGCTAGCGTGTTTTTTACGACTCTACGTCCGTGTCCGGCTCTGGAGCATCCCTGCCGTACGACGAACTGCATCCATAAATGAAGCCTCCGTCAGGAAGGCAGGTTTCGTCGCACCCAGGCAGTAGGCGGCGCGTGTTTTTTGCCATACGCCGACTTCGAGAGGGATGTGAGGCGATGCCTCGGCCTTTGAAGGGGGTCCAGCGCTGAACCGTGGTACAGCCCTACATAAAGGCTGTGGCCTGTCATGACTGTTACAATACGGCATGAGAAGGCAAGTGCGGTTTTAGTCGGTACGATTCCGTCATACCCAGACGGCAGACGATCGAAAAGGGAGGGGAAGGAGAAAAGGAAGGGGACGGAGGGAGGAATGGGGCCTCCGGCGCTCCACACCCACCGGTCGTGCGGACCCATTCATACTACACAATTTCTGTACTATAAAAAAACGCTTTGTCCAGAATTCGGGCAAGATTTCTGCTTAGCCCTCCAAATGAATCGTCTCAATGATACTCAACAGATTTGTTCTCTGCCACTGCAGAGAACATACACAGATACACTTGGCTTTGGCCTGTGACATCAGTCATCCCGGATAACTGGAGTAAAAAAAAAAACAGTATAGGCACAGAGGTGTTTTCCTTGAATTGGACACTCATGCCAAAGCATGTATCATACACGTGCTTTAATTACTGTATTATTATAATATTTTTTCACAAAAACCTCTGAAATGGTATCTAGTATCTACTGGAGCACTGAAAGTGTACCTACACGTGTCAGATACAGACGGTCATAGGTCAGTTTTTTACAATATAATCCTATAATAAATCTACATATTACCTACGTCACTAATTTTGCTCAACACAAGTGTCATGTCGCAGAACGAAATCATATTTTTAAAGAAAACTACTCAGTGGTTTCCCGTGGTTTCACTCGCTAATTAGGTTGTATGTACACAAAAGTTTAATTAGTGGAGATGAAATAAACATTATTAGGTATTATGTTAAGATAAACTGTGGCTTTGTAAGAGCAATAAGCAAGAGAAGCCAAACAAAATATTAGAATTTTGTTTCTTCGCATGTCTGTCTGTAAGTTTGTAAGCACGTCACGAAAAAAATACTGCATAAAATTTGAGGCGGTTTTGAAATTTATATTGGAGTTTGGTGTACCAATATTTTATTTTATTTTGACGCGCCACTTATAAGCTAATTTTATTGTATGTATTATACATATAAACCTTCCTCTTGAATCACTCTATCTATTAAAAAAAATCCGCATCAAAATCCGTTGCGTAGTTTCAAACATTTAAGCATACAAAGGGACATAGGGACAGAGAAAGCGACTTTGTTTTATACTATGTAGTGATTTACCACTCCGAATTCACGCTACTTGATAATTTAATGGGGAGAACCCGAATGAATATGACGGATAAGGATTATTTATTTTTATCTTTCGGCAAAATGACATCCGTACAGGGTTGATAAGTGGTCGCTGTGGTCAGACCGTGTATCAGGACTTACTTTACCTACGCAGTAAGTCGACATCCCTTTTTGCAACAAAAGATAAATGTTGGGAACCTAAACATTTAGGAGATTCGTGAATATACTCATTACATCTTTTTACTGCAACACTTTTAAGTAACAACGTGAGAAGATGATCTGTTTTTGTTGCCTAAAAACGATTTAAGTGTGTAAAGGAGAACACTTTAAACATAATATTTAATTTACAATAGACAAAACAAGGCATCATTGCTTGTTACAAAATTATAAGTATTTTCTTGGTAGGTAATAATGTACTTTCTGACTTAGCATAAGAAAAGAAGAATCATTCAAAGCTCGTCTTATGCCACCGATGTTTTATGCCAACCATTTACATCATTGTCCTATGCCCTAGGTAGGTATACTCATACAGTTTCCTCCTACTATCTTGTTATGTCATCAACTCATCCGGTTACTCATTCTAGAATACCATCCTCTAAAGACCTTACTCTATCTCTCATCATGTCTTGCACTCTTGCCCGGTGTCCCGCCAATGCATACAAATTGTTGATACGATGTCTTGTACTCTGGTACGACGTTGGATTTCAACAATGCAAACCGAGATCTTGTAATCTGAAGCCGACCTATAGATCTTTGGGCCACCGTTACTCTACGAACAGTTATTGTATAAGTGCTTCATAAATCACAATAATTAGGTATGTCGAGAACAGCGTCAACACGCATTTTAAATTGATAGTGCAATGAAGGGTGTGTATGTACTTATATACTTAGTAGGTGGGTATAATAAATAGCACTGCATTCACAATAAACAGATGAGTGTGAGGAGTGGAAATAATTAAGTAGGTAGGTACCTAAGCTTATACATTCATGAATGACAACGATTATTTTAAAATATCATATTATGTAGATACTTACACATAATGTATATATAGGGACATTGCCCTCGGATCAGACGAACTAAAGTGATAAATGTTTTGCAATTAATAATAATTTTACATATGTACAAATGTACTTACTTACCTACTTATATTAGTTTTCTTGACTAAAAATCGGAATATTTGAGATAGTACGAGAAACTAACAAGAAGTTCTTTTGTTTGGTTGACCTCTTTAAGCTTTGTCACGCTCAAGATTTATCAATATGTCTAAGTAGAGTTAAAGTTAATTATTTACTCGAATTTATCAAATTATCGTCATTCCAATTTTTGTTTACCTTGTACAATAAAAGTTTTTTTAGGACTCGATAAAAACGTAAAGATTTTATTATATATATTTAATTTATTAATGAGTTCTATATTTTCGTATATAATTGTATCTTTACATTCAACAAATAACGTACTTACCAAATTTTGATAAATGTTTGACCTACTAATTATACTTAGAAAAAGTGTCAACTTTTCCTGAAGTTCTTACTGAGTTGATGAAGCATTGGGGAAATTGCATAGGTACTGAAAGAGCTCCTTGTCTCCGTTGTCCAAAATTCTTGTGACGTGGAGAAACACTGTGACATACTAATTAGTCATTAATATCTCGATAAAGTGGTTTGACTAGTTTCTATAATGTTTTTCCAAACGAAAAAACTAAAAGTGACTGGAGAATGGCGCGTGGTGACCATTTACTTACATCCTCGTAAGTACATTTATTTTTGTAATGAAATGACAAACAAGTACCTAACCAGTGTGCGTTACCAGTGATGTCGTATGGTACAGAGACGTGGTCGCTGTGAGTCTCATAAGAAAGCTCAAGGTTACTCAGCGAGTTATGGAGACAGCTATGCTTGGCATTTCTCTGCGCAACTAAATCAGAAATGAGGAGTTCCGTAGAAGATCTTAAAGTTGTCGACATAGCTCAAAGAATTAGCAAGCTTAAGTGGCAGTGGGCGGGGCACATAGCTTGTAGAACTGATGGCCGTTGGGGCAAAAAGGTTCTCGAGTGGAGACCGCGCTCCGGAAAACGTATTGTGGAACGACCAGCAACAAGATGGACAGACGACCTGGTAAAGGTCGCTGGAAGTCGTTGGATGCAGGCGGCATATAACCGGCCGTTGTTGTAGAAGTCTATGGGGGAGGCCTTCGTTCAGCAGTGGACTTCATTTGGCTGATATGATGATGATGATGATGATAAACAAGTATACAACAAACAAGTATGTGGTAATCACAGCCCATTGACGCTAGTAACACTTGTAGTATTTTTAATAACTGCGCTGGGAGTACGCAGTATCACTTTAGCGTTGTCATCTAGAGTCATCAGTTACAGTTGTGAAGTCTTATATTCCCAGTGATTTCACTGGCTACACTAGGTACACTCTTCAATTCTGAACACAATAGATAATATAAGGACAATACTTATTTCTCAGCGGCAGCATATTTTGGCATGTGCTGAGGTGGTAACCTCAGACGAACTAAACTCCTCAACTACCATCTGATCTGATTGATATACCATCGCAAATAATGATTTTGCGCATTCATATACGAAATTACCGAAAAAAACCACCTATTAACTATATCTACGCTAGTCAACAGGTCTGTGGATGGCTGATCATTCTTAACACATCGAGATTCCTCCGTGCCTCGTAAAGCATGAAAAGCCGTCGGTCCCGGTTGTCATTCGAATACCTATGAAAATCGTTAGTGGAATTCAGAAGTCTGACAACCAGTCTATTTTCTTGATCTTTATCGATATTCTTCGAATATCAGTATTGCCCAGATTTTGGGTTGCGAAAGACTAATGGCAATTGCTACATGTAAAATAAGTACGGATATTGAGCCGTATCTGGTTAGACTCGAAGTCGACCCCAAAATAGTGAAAAAAGGCAAGGAGCATGATGAAGAATGATTGAGAATGACTCGTTACTCCAGCTCAAACGCCTGGGTGAGATTGGTTTGTCTAAAACGTGAAACCACATTTGCCGCAATCACATCACTTAGCAGGCACTAGGGAGGCTGAGGCTATGAGGAGGAACGCTCCTGATTTCCCTTTGACTAAAACAAAGCATCTTGAAGTTCAACTGCCGAGTGTCGCCACATTCCAATACGGTGGGGTGACGAAGGGGCGCTTTCGTAATCGTTCACTACGTAGAAAGAATATGAATTTATTCGAGAATGATAAACAAGTCAAAAGTCTGCAGTAAAATTATCCAATAATTGACGCCTGGAAAATAATTGAGTTATTCGTGTAAATAATTATAATATGTTAGGTATTATTAGTCATTAATAAACAACGTCGTGCTTTATATAATAAGTTCATAAAGTCATAAGCTATGAATCAAGAAGCTTGTTACTTTCATGTGTCGGTTTCATTCACAAGTCTAATTGTTGCAGACCATTCGCTTGTTTATTTAGACTACTAATAATATCGACATGACGGTGAAATCTGCGAAGTGCCAGTCCTACATTCACAGTAAGTGTTTCGTGTTTTACTGTAGTAAGTGTCCCTCCGGCTACGCCCTCCGGTCAACTTGGACACAGAACAAAAATCCTAAGCAGAATTTTCTTTTTATATAAATATTATATTTCGAAAAATCCTACGATTTTAGATTTTTACGATTAGTTTTACGTTTGAATGTCTACAGTGTCTTTGATGCAGATAAGATCAATTGTTCACTTAGCCCGCTAAATTACTTACATACATACATACATACACTCACGCCTTTTTCCCACAGGGGTAGGCAGAAACTATGGACTGCCACTTGCTACGACTCTTGCATATCTCTTTCGCTTCTTCCACATTCATACATCTTTTCATACACACGCGCCGGTTGCGAGTACTACGCACCTGACCTTTTTGGAGAACCTCGCCGATAAGATCGGTGTACGTCCTTCTAGGGCGACCTCTCCCGACGCTGCCACTAACATTCGCCTTATGAATTCCATTCGTTAATCGTCTTTCATTCATTCTCTCGACATGCCCAAACCATCTTAGCATATTCCTTTCAATACGTGTCACTATATCATCTTTCAGTCCGCAACGTTGTCTTATCACACTATTTTTCAGTCTCTCATTCCTAGTTACACCGCACATACTACGCAAGGAACGCATTTCAACAGCATTTATTCTACTTTCATGTCTCTTCTGCCATACCCAACATTCACTTCCATACATAAGTGTAGGTACCAGCACACCGTTGTGGATAGCCAACCGTGCCTTTTTTGACAAGGACTGATTAGCCACAACTGCATGCATAGCACCATTCACTTTATTTCCCGCATTCACTCTCCTTTCCACATCTGCATCAATCTTACCATCCCTGGTAAACACACTTCCTAAATAAACAAACTCACTCACTTGCTCAACACTGTTACTCTCTATATTTACATCGCACACACATATATCTTCTTCTCTTTCAAAAACCATAACTTTCGTCTTACTAACATTTATTTTCATACCCTTCATCTTGTATGCTTCATTCATTACTATTACCATATCTTGCAACTCTTCTGCTGACGATGCAAGTAGAACCTGATCATCAGCATAGAGAAGGCATTTGACCGGCAACTCATTCATTCTCAATCCAGAGTTATTCTCTTTCAAATCTGTCAAACAACTGTCCATGTATAGATTGAACAGCCACGGCGACGCGACACAGCCCTGTCTAACACCTCTGGAGATGCTAAACCAGCTCGTGTACGCCCCGTTCAACCTAACACAAGCACTGGAATCCCTGTAAATTACTTTTTTAAAATTATTCTCAATTGCGACATAAACTATAACTATACAGTATTGACAACTGGAAACTTTAAACCGTTATCATGCCAAAATCTGTGCAAAATGCCAAAATTGACAAACCTAGGTAGGTTGATCTACCTACCTACCTTGATCAAGCAGGCTACGGTAACGATTTTACGAAAAAGGAAGGGTAATGAGTTTAATAGTCTATGTACTATCTAGCTTAACGTACATAACATACTAAAGCTAAGTACAGAGAGTATTATTGTAAGGTACATAATTATGGTGTTACAGGAAATGCAATATAACACAACTTTCTTACTAGTAGCGCCATCTATTTTTTTGACGTAGTACAATATTTTTGTTTTGTTCTATGTGCGATTAAAATAGACTACGAAGGTTTTTTCGCATTCGGGCAAAAGCTATGAACCTAGAATACTTACAAATTGCGAAAAAACAATGAAATTGAGCCTGCTTTATATACTATTAAAATTAGGGAATATGTATATGTGGACCAGTGTCTTTAAAGTAATTATCCAAAATTAAGTTCATTGTAACAATACATTTGTTATTGGCACATTTCGATTCGAAAAAGTCAGATGCAGTTTACACTGAATTCGCAACTCGGACAACCATACCCATAGCACGGCACGGGTTGTTGGATGGCGTGGTGGAAAAGTGCGTTATTCCTAGGCCTAGGGTATAACTACACATAGTCGATGCCATAGTATGCATACTCGTGTCGCATCCCTATTCTAACAAAATTCTTCTAAACATACTTATTGTTTATTATTAGGAATTATTATACCGTTGTCGTCCCACTGCAAGGGCGTCGCCAGCCGTTAGCCTAGGGAGTAGGAAGTTAATATGTCATGAATGAAGGGTGTAAAAAGTATGAATTGTGCAAGGCAAAGATCTATCTTGCTTCCATTATTCTAAATTCGAAGCTATCTCTGGCAGCCAATCCTTTTAGAGGAAGTCAAGCTCATCCCTTAGTCGCCGTCTAGGCTTGCCGTGGTCGTCTGCCGTTATTGGGACCCCCTTGGTACTTCGTTTACCTAAAAGCTCGTTTGATTTGTGGCAGACGTAGGTACCTATTAAGACCTTTAAGCTGGCAGTTTCTCGTCGTAGGTACGTTTACTATAACAAACAGAGCAGAAAGAATAACAAACGACGTTACAAAGGATGAAATTTGGGAATATATACGCAGAATATAGGAGAAATTATACATTTCAAACAAATACACAATTATGTAGATATGTATCTATTTAATTGATAATATTTACACTGGTGCTATGTACAATTCATTTAAATATCTACAATGTAGACAAATTTGTTTCGTAGAAAAGCAAGAGGTAGCCATTTTGTAATTTTTGATTGTTATTTCACATTTAAACACGTACAACAGCCATAAGTCACTCCATTTACTTTACATTTCATTTGATGTCAGTCTCACTAGTCATTATTTTACATCCATTTATCGTCACATTTTAAGCAAAGTAGTATACATAAATCGCACTTAAGTACAAAACTAAAACAGTATATTATATTCAGACCAGCGTGTATTTACTTAACTATACATTATCAACTATTTAATATTATCAACCTGGTTATTTTAACATTATGTAAAAATGCGAAGTGCCTATTTAACGTTAATGGCAAAATAACGCCAACATGCAATATCGAATTTATAACATGCCATAAGGCGCCGGTTTAGCTATTAGCTATGGCAGAAGTAAGTAATCGTATGTTATGTACATCCACAGTATCAGTCCGTCTGCATACTTTCTGTCCCTCCAAGATGCTACTGAACATTTTCTTTGGACATACCATCACGCCTGTATTCCCCGAAGGGTGCCAGAAATGTACACCAACAGGTCATCGATATGTTCAGGTCCCATGTAACCTTACGAACAATGAGGCTAGATTTATTTAATGTTACTAAAATAATTACATACCTATTAATTGGTTGGGTGTAAGAGGATTAAAGGGTTACTTATTTGGATCCAATTTTCTCAGTGGCAGCTGAAAGTTTGGATTTTTACAATAGATGATGAACGGTTTAGTTGCCATGGAAGTGGAACCCTCTATGGGATGGTTTTTTGTTAGGTTTCGTGTTTTTTTTTTTAATTATAGGTATCCAGAGATAACCTTATTAAATTTTATTACACTATGACCTTATCAAGGATTTTATAAGTAGGTAAATTGAATTGGAAATTATGTATGTACTTAGATATGTCATTGCACTTAGTTATTGGAGGGGTAGAGGGAGACAAAAGAAAATATGGATGGATTGTGTTGTCAGATATGACGGAAAAGGGTCGTCGACGTCATCTCATTATTCAATAATGATGAGATGACGACTAACTGGAGCTCAAATAAATTGAGAAAAGGGCAGGAAGATGATGGTTGAAGTAGGTAAAAACTGACGCAGAATCCATTTCCATTTGGAGATGGAGCTGGAGAGATATATGCGGTAGCAAAGACGATTTGTATCTAGCTAACACATCTCAGTCAGTCTAGAAAATATATGGCTGACTGATGTCACTTAGCTTTAGAAGGTACTACTTACAATATTAAAGTATTCAAATTAAAATACAGACGAATTGAGAACCTCCTCCGTCTATGGATATCGGTCAAAAATATCCTTATTTGTTTTGTAAACAGAAATAAGCACTGTATAAACCTAATTTTAGGTCAATAAGGTCAAAGCGTCGGTAGCCTAATGGCTAGGGCGTCGGACTTGCGATCATATGGTTGCCGGTCCGAACCCCACCCATTGCACTACCGACGTGAACCCACTCGTAACACAAGCATTTAGCTTAGCACGAGGGGTTAACAAGAATACTAGTAATGTGTGACCCACATTGCTAGTAAGCTTTTATAAAAAAAAAAAAAAAAAAATTGTTAAAAACTAAGAGCTTCATGAAAACTGTTGAGGGTTTTACCATGCATTTCCACTGAAAACTAGCTCTGTGTTGAGGCTTGCGTTAACACGGCATCATGCTGAGTGGGAACCTATTTGTTGCATCTACGATGTGCAACATTGTTTATTTATTTCTTATGGAATTTGTATGCCCATCTAGGTTGTAATAATAAATCCGTTTTATTTTTATTTTTAGTGCGAGGCAGTGATCGCGTAAGTGATGTTGTGCGGCGTGGCCGGCGGCAGCGTGGGCAGCGGCGGCGTGGGGTACACGCGGCAGGGCGCGCCCGCCGGCGGGCCCAGCATGCCCAGCAACAGGTACGACACCAGCGAGCCCGACAGTAAGCCACCGTTGTACGACAGCGTCATCATATTACCTGACAACATGATCACCAATTTATAACATGAAAGAATGGCTGTTGAGCTCCCTATACACAATGACTGATGCGTGCGAGTTGTCATCCAGGACTGGTCTATTGAATAGCCGCGTAACTACGTAAGACTCTTTCTTCAATAGGCCATTCAGATATTGCTTTCCATCGTAAAGTTCAAATACTTATTGCTAATCTAATTGAATGCACCATTCGCCAATTTATTTTCTGGCGTCATCAAATGAATTGAGGCTAGATGATAATGTTCTTCGCCAGTCTATCCAAGTTCACATATTAATCATACTTATCCGCGTTTGTGAACTGTTAGAATTCGGTAAAGATAGAACTTAGTTAAGATACATTTACTAAATATTATCTTTATAATCTATAATAATAATATAAAGTATTACTTAGTTTAATACCGATACAGATATTTGTACATACTAACCGGCAATCTCACGATGATCGCGGCCGACACGAGATGGCGCTAGAATCATTGGCACGGAGCCAAATAGGCCATTTGTAAATCCTAACACCACGGAGAATAAAATAGGGTATACCTGAAACAATATTTATTTACTCAATAAAATAAAGTAGAACTTTTACACCCTAACTAAAACTGCACGCTCCCTCCATTAATTAATTAATGATGTTAAGTGCATGGCTTTGAACTCCCAGTAAAAACTAAGCGAAATGTAACCAAAACACGTCAAAGTGATTTTTACAAAAATAATGTTGGCAACCAATGCACGATGCCCGTTCATGGACCATCGTTGGTCCAAATTCAGACAGAAGTCCATGGACATGAACCGTTTCGTATTCATATGGAATTCTGATACTTAGTGATTCTCACTTGTTTAGTATAGTACCCTATCTTAAAATTCACATCGCCCCATAGGCAACAATAATACTTAACACATTTATGGTGTAAGTAAAATCACCATCCGCTCCTCGCTATTCATGAGGAGAGCAGAGGAACAGTGAATAGTGGTGACAAGTCTACAAAGTTCTTAGTAGTGCAGTATCACCCAGTATCAGGATATGATTGGAATGCCGGGGAGTATGTTATTTATAATAGCAATACGTACGTCTCCCACGATATGTGGTGAATGTCTGGGCGCGGCACACAGTAACATCAGCGGCACAAGCAGCAACCGCAGGCCGCTCGCCATCAGCAGCTGACTGCGACTCCACTCATACGGCCACGCCGCGGCTATCTTCAACACAGATTATTAATGGTATAGGTAGGACTGCGGCTATTTGGTGAAACCCTTTAGGGTAGGAACCAATCTTTTTTCAGGATCAGGATAAACAAAAGTTGATTGGTTTTAAAAAACGAGCAACATTGTCGATAATTTCCACTTTTTTCTAGAAATAGAATCGGCTCTAAATTCACCACTTTTGTTGAATCGCAATATGATTAACGGACATAATATTATGGAATACATATATTATATAATGGAAACTCCGTTGAATAGCGTGTTGGCCTGTTAGCCATACATGCATTTTGACGTTGAGTAGCCGTGTGGCCGTCAATTGTATAATATTGTGATTCTTGAATTGTGGCCATTTTAGTCCCCCAAGACTAGTTTTAATATTTACTTTGCCAATAAAGTCGAAGAGGTTGAAGGCGGACATAAGTATAATGGGCATCCAGGTTCCGAGGCGGCAGGAGGGCACCTCGGACGCGATGCCAGGGTACAGACTCAGGGTTGTGAAGTACACCAGCCCGATGGAAACCATGTACGGGTAGATCGCGCGAGCTACCGCCCAGCGTGCCAACACTCCGCCTGTAATTAAAGATAAATTAATAAATAAAACAACAATATTGGGTTTAAAAAAACTATAGAGGATGCGTTCAGATATGAGTCGAAGACATGTTAAAACAAAGAGATTTAATAGTAGTGTATTAAATGTCTTTGTGTCAAAATACATAAGGTAAAATTTTGTAAAACAACTGCTACATGGTTACATGAACTAAGAACTGTGTGAATACACATACCATAAAAAGTAAGTAAAGTCTGAACAAAATTAAACCATTAGACTTAAATTCAAATTTCTTTAAATAATATTTGGACTTATCAAATTATTCACGCCATGTACGGAATTTTATTTTGAGTCTTTCTGGGTGTACAATGTGTCCGGAAACACAAGCCTTATTTCCTAGTGAAGAGCTTAATTAATAAAGTTATTACGTTTGAACGCCCTCCATGAGGTTGGTCTTTCAGGTGACTCAAAGACGACGTCTTCAACTTTATAGGATGGTCGAGGGGTGCGCAGCGCGGACGAGGGCTCTGATGGGACGCTTTCTGGGAACGGCTCCACCGCCCCTTCCGTGGATGATACAACCGCTGTCGGCGAGTATACAGGATTCGCAAAGCTGAATGCATTCGATTCGATTTCTCCTGAAATAAATAATATTGCTGTCCTATATTATACCTTAGCGTGCTTAAATTTGTATTGTCATAGCGAAAAGTATTATTGTCAATGAAGTTACCTTGTCCAGTAGTCGATAGTACGGGACTCTGCAGTTTTAATACACCGTAGCTAGCTTCTCCGGCTTCGCTTTCCATCTGTAATAATTGCAATTTATTTAATAAGTACTAGCTGTTGCCGCGATTTCACAAGCGTGCTAAGGGCTTTTTTGAAACAAAGGTATTCTAGGTCCTTTTCCAAGGTCCGATCTATACCAAAAATCCTCTAAATAAACGGACAAACTTTCTTTCGCGTCTATGATATTAGTAAATACAAGTTTTTGAAAACACTGCTAATTTATTCCTTATTGCAGCTTTTTCAGCAGTTCTTTCAATTGCGTATGAACTATTTAAAAATGTTCTATCGCTACGGAAGTGCATAAACTACTTTCCCTCCACTTTAATTCTAACGTGATTAGTATGTAGTACTTTTATCATTCCTTCCTAATCTAAAAATACTTAGATATCATGTAATTTTCGTATTCTTAATTCTTACCAAGGTAGCGTCTTCGTTAGGGTTCAAGTGCAGTTGAATGCGTCGCCTGTGCCGTGACTCGTTAGTCAATCGCAGATAGTGCTGCACGAGGGGATGCCGCATCATCACGTGGTGCAGCATCGAGTGCCCCAGCAGGATCAGTATCGAGAACACGAAGAACATAAAGGTGCTCCGTTGTGGCTGACGGAAACCGTACTTGGTCACTATCCGGTCGAGCGATACCCAAAAACCGGCAGCACCTGTGATTACAAATAATACAATAAGTAAAGATTACGTCTTTGTTACTTTATCTTTACACCACACCAAATTATTCCACTTCTACCTGACATTTGCGAATCCGAGAGGAACTAGCGATTTTAATTTTCATCCCATTACCCGGGATGGTTGGCGCTCTTTGGGGGAGGCCTACGTTCAGCAGTTGACGGCAATAGGCTCATATGATGATGATGATGATGATGACCCGGTTACAACCGTAATTAAAATGCCTGGTACATAAACATATGATTGTTGATCGCGGAACAGTTCGGCGTTTTTGGCATAGGGAGGTCGTCGCTACTTAAAAGTCTGACAGTCAGTCTATCTTGAGAATATAGGTAGTTACAAGTGTCATATGCTGTGTACAAATTTATGTTCATCTGCATCGGCTGAGACTGTGGAAACTCATAATCTAGATAAAAGATTGTACAAAATGTCATAGAACTTACTTTCGCCTGCCATGACCGCCTGGGTATATCTCGGCGGCAGGCAGCCAGTGAAACCATAATACGAGGCTTGTTGCACGGTGCAGCCGAAAGCGACCACGCCGATCGCGACCAAATTGATGGTGTAGGATACACGTGTCGAAAACCCATCCCAGCCGATGTTGCACACAGCTACGAACAACATCGTCGCCAGAGACACGAGGATACCTGGAAGTTTCCAAAGAATTTCTGTTACAGAAAGATATCTCTGGCTCAAGTACGAAACAATATAACATGCATCAATGCAACAGATATCAGAAATCTGTAACTGTCAGGAACAAAGTGGGTGAATTTAGAAGGGAGAAGTTTAATAAAGCAAAGTAAAACAAATTATATTTTTTCTAGCAAAAGAAAAATTATACGATATCATGCAGGAGTCGAACATGCCGTCGGTTAAGTACACTGGACGCTGTAGCTACTGAGCTACCGAGACCACTGTCTATGTTTCTCTGTGTGTCTGTTTCTCTTCTCTTCCACATTCTACGTCATAAGGTGACGACATGTTTTTTCTCTTGAAAGAAAAATATGAAAGAAAAGAAAACCAACTTACCAAAAGTGATTCTAGTGTTATATGTGAACAAATCTAGCAGGAGATTATTCAGGCAGACTGCGACGCACGCAGAGGCTATGTACACAGTGGACATGTCGAACATGATCGTAGTATTGGGATAGTGCATCTGGAAGTAGTCCACAGCCATGATGAAACTGTAACATTACACCAATTAGCTTACAGCAGCCTTCTAGATAAGTTGGTATTACAATAATTGGCAGGCCGATATCCCTTTTAATTCAGCGACGCCCGTACCGGTCCCATGACACCGAAACAATAGAATATTCATTGTGTTTAATATGGGACTTGAAAAGTTAATGTTAAACTGAAAGTTCTTTAGTAGTATGCTTATTTTTTATTATTTTTTAGCATTAAATATTGCGAAATTTTCACAAAGAACTGAATTTTCTAATTAAAGAAAATTTCTAGTGAAAGAAAAATTCGATTCTTTAGTAGTAGTTACGAAACACATACCTACAAATACTCGCCGATAGGGACGATGAAGTTTTTTTTAAATCTTTATTTATTTATAGAGGGTTTTACAGAAATGCCTACATCGTGGCTCTACGACGATGAAGTTAATGATGGACTCTTGGCAAGAAAAATTTCGCCACGATCTATTTTGTAGTTGTGGCGGTAGTCGGGAATATGGAACTCCATTTCTCCGCATTATTCTTGGGTAAGTAATCGTTTTCCAATATTTATTCTTACCCCTATGAGTAAACTAGTTTGTAAATAGAAAACTTTATTGTAAAAAGGCCAGTTATCCCTATAGTCTCTAGCGGATAGCGGGCGATAGCAGGTTGACCACATTCGTAAAATAAGAAGAGCAATGGCAATACGATAAGGTAGACATCGTGGGTAGGTTTGTAGTGCTTATGTTGATATAAGATCTTGTAAACTGCACGGTAATAGTATTCTTAAATCTAAGATTCTTAAATCTAAGCTAACCATCCTTCGAGTAACTGGAGGCTAACTTACATACATGAAACTATAAAGAGTATTAGGTAACAAAATCATTTATTTATTGTTTGTATTCATAACTCCATCAAGTTCAAGTTCAAGTTACCAAAAAATTTCATTTTCTCAGTTGAGTTTGAACTTAATCATTAACACTTTAAGTCTTAAAATCATTTAGAGGAATTTGACAGTTTTGTATGGCCAGATGTGCTGGCGACTGTACATTATCCTAACTGGAGGTCATTGGAGGTGGTACCTAATGGTGTTCAATATGTTAATGCGACGGCGGTAATGACGACTGTAAAATAGATAGAAAACTATGGTTACCTGTTAAAGGGCAGTAAGAAGGCAGCTCCTGCCACGAATAGTGTCAAGTAGACAGAGTTGTAGCGGTCAGGGGGCGGCGCCCCCGGATCCGGCATAGAGGACAGGGGCTCGCCCCGCGCCGCGCGGATCGCTTCGATGCGGGCGTACCCACGACCTAGGGTCTCATTCATTTTGACGAAAGTAACGATCGAACACTTCTTACATCTACATCGTTTTATTTATCAATTTGGAAAGTTTCACTTTTTAAAGAACACCATCAGTTCTCAATGTAACTTAAATAAAATACTAAAACGTATTCTCGTAATTAACTAAAACAAGTTATTGTTTAAAAATACCACTGTAATAAATTAATCACTCCTACTCACATACACTATTGTTAATTCATGTATCTTTCACGGTGCAAATACTGGTTTTACGAATAGTTTTATAAAAAGTACCGATTATTTGCATGAAACAATATTTGTTTTTATGGCATTAATAACTGTTCTAAACAATATAATTCGCCGGTGTTCTTGACAGCGTTGGAGAAAATCTGTAACGCATGCGCGGTACACATTGATTTTCAGTGAGGAGACGTTGCGACTGTTGCGAGGCATAGCTATCCTAGCACCTACTAGAGACAAAGTATCCAAAATATTTGTTCTACGATTCAGTTTGCATCATAGCCTTGATATGGTACAAACCACCTATGCAAATTCCAATATAAAAAATAATTATAGCTATTTAAGTCCTAGTTATGCGTCATTCGATATACGTAGGTGTTGTCAATTAAACATGTTGTTAAGTTGCCGTAGCGAGTTTTTATTAATTACATTTAATCTGAATCAGTATTCTTCCGTTCATTTTTTGTAAAATTATCCAATCACCAGTTATATTTATTTCAATCTTGGCTCAAAAATTACTTTGAACGGTTTGGCGGACAGTGAAAGGCCGTCATTAGGTTCGGTAGACGGCACCCTGTCGCCATCTGGTATCTGGAGGCGGAACTTCTGCAGGATATGAGTGAGGAACATGAATAATTCTGAGCGGGCCAATCCTTCACCTATACAACGTCTTCTTCCTAAAAAAAACAAAATAGCAGATTCGATATAAGTTTTAAAAACATTGTCGGGGTTGTGCCGAATGTTACAACGAGTGTAGGGTTCACATATAGGAAGGGAGGGAATTTCAAACGGTACGAGTTCAACTTATCCCGCTTTTCCCCCTTTATGGTTGACGATACACGGGGATGTTCAGTGTATAAAAATTGGTTGAAATATGACGATAATTTTATTGTGTACAATTCTGTGTGTGCCGGGGTGGGTCGCTAGTATTATGTATGATAAAATGTGATGTATTTGGAGCTACGGCTACGAATTTTGAATAGGGAAGGGAAGACAAATGGGGAAAAACGATAACGAAATTTTTCGCATATTTGTGCACATTTTTTTTTAAAAAGCTTAAGAACTTACCAGCATTTTTTGTCGCACATTACTAGTACTCTTATTCTTGTTAACCCTTCGTGCTAAGACAAATGTGAAAATATTTTGCCGCCTTGTTGATATATATTTTAAGCGGCGGTAGCCTAATGGCTAGGGCGTTGGACATGCGATCATGTAGCTGCCGCATGCCGGTTCGAAACCCACCCATTGCACTACCGACGTGAACCCACTTGTAACACACGCATTTGTCTTATCACGAGGGGTTAACAAGAATACCTACTAGTTCTGTGCAACCCAAATTGCTATATAGTAAACTTTTTAAGTTCATTAAACGTTAAGCAAGGTAACTTGAATAAATTCTTTATCATTAATACATTCGTCGAACTCGCATCAAGAATAAAATTTAAGATTCCAGTTTAAAAAAAAAGTATAAGTATAAATTACCGGTTCCAAACGGCATAAGCCACTCGTCTTGAATAAGATTTCCTTCTTTGGTCATGAACCGTTCCGGTCGGAATGTATTAGGATCCTTCCAGTGGGAACCGTTGTGTAGATCGTTCATAGCCAATAAAATAAATGTGCCCTATAAAATAAAGCTATATTAGGTAGGTAATGTATTGAAAGAAAAAAAGAAAAATAATGTTTCATAACGACATACGCACAGCTATACAACACATCAATTATATATACAACTCGGTTATAGGCTGGCCTCGCATTGCACGGAAAGCTTTTACCAGTCACTAGTCTGTGCCCGTGGTGTCACTCACGTTTGAAAAGGATTTCCTTACTATAACCCGGCTTTTAAGCCTATTAAATTCAAACAACAAGACTGCCTCGTTGGTCTAGTGGTCCGAATCGCGACTGCTACGCTAGAGGTCTTGTGTTCGATCCCCAGGTCGAGCAAAGTGTTATTGAGTTTTTCTATGAAATTCTCAATAGCAGCTCGGAGTCTGGATTTGTGCCCGGTGAATGGCAATAGGCTCGCCCCCTATTACATGGGACCCAAACATACCGGCGAACTGTGGGTGTACATTAAGTACACCTCTTAGGCAGAGGTGTACTTAATTTCCCCTTCGGGGAATACAGGCGTGATGGTATGTTATGTTATGTTATGTTTAATTAAAACATGCACCTGATATTAAGTTAGACCTACAGCAATACCAATGTGAAAACCTCATCCAATTTCGAGCAGAAGTTTTTGCGCCTAGGTGACAAACATACAAACAGACAGACAGATAAACATATAAAAAAATGTTTTATTATAATTTAATTATTATGACATTTAAATAATGCGAACGCTCACTATTATGAGGACTTATATAGGATTATGTTTAGTTTAAAAGCTGATGTGTATATCACCTTAGGTACAATGTAATTGCCTAGTTTTGCGTCGTCTAAGGCCATGTGTGGGATGCCCATAGCTGCCACACTTGAAATGCGCAGTGATTCTAGCAAAACTGCCTCGGTGTACACCATCCTTGATAAAAAAGTATTTCAGTTTTTTATTTCTAGTATAAACCTCTCCTTGGGCGCTAAATTCTAATGTTTTTTAATTTTTTTTTGCAAATTGGACACCTTACATTCTAGGTTCATGGCAGAATATTTCAGAATACGTACCTTTAATATCTGCTACGATAAAGATTTTTAAACAAAAGTATCTAATACTCAGTTATGAATACCGATAATAGGAATAACGATTTGACTGAAAAGCATGAAACAAGAAATTTTCCTATGTCCAGCAACAGTGGTTTCCGCCCTTATTATATTTTTCAGCAGTCAGCCATAGGGGCATGCAAAAATTACTTGTTTCATGCTTTTCGTTAGCCGTGCAGTTCAGGCTAAGTTTATTTAACGGATGAGCTAATGGACAATACTGATTTTGATGAAATTAATTTTAAGCCAATATAAGTATGTATAACAATCTTAGCTGTACTAACTTGGTTCTGTCGCTCAGTGCAGGAGGACGACCAGGTCCGATGACGGCATCTATCTCGTTGTGCAATCGCCGCTGGACATCAGCATTGCATACAACGTGTAGCAGCATGAACACTGCTGTGTTGGACACCGTCTCCATGCCAGCCTCCAACAAATCCAGGCATACCACTTGGAGTTCCTCGTCTGTGACTAAATGTGTGGATTGAATATTAACTTGATATTGGAGAATTGATATAGCCATCGCAGAAGAATGTCAAATCAATCAATCAATCTCTTCAATAAAATTATTTTATTGTTAGTTTACATTCATGACATATTATTTTATTATACGTATCTACGTATAATAAAATAATATGTCATGAATGTAAATAATATAGTCTATTAATGAGAGAGGAAATAAATATAGTCAATTAATGTCATATTTATCTAAATATGACATTAATTGACTATATTTATTTATTTGTAAACATTATTATTTTTGTTATTTCAATGACATTTATTTATTACAATTATCGCTTTCTCTCTCGTGATAATGAAGTGGCATGTAATAAGTTAAAAAATTGTTTTCAATATTCGACACGATGTAAAAATTGTTATGATTAAATAAATCGTTTTCGTGACCCCTGACTCCAGCGGCACATAGTGACGAGGCTAGGGCTCTAATACGGTCCTCCTAGGGCGGTGGATGATGTATGAACATTTCAGAGAAGAAAAGACACACAATAGGTCCGTTTTAAGGACGTAAGTACGTAGCTACCTAAACACACTGTAAGTATATATACCTACCTAATTAGCTATTGTAGATAAAATGTTTTTGATTTTTATTTAATATCCATAAGGTTGTCATTGATAAGGTGGTCATCACATATTTAAATTAATTAGTTACCAATTTTAAGCTAAGTAAGTTAAAAAAATGTAATTTAGCTTAAACATGAAACATAATCGTAGGTATATCTTGATGTCATTGTGTAATATGGGCAGGCAATAATAACATATACTTACATAATTGATCCTTACATTCCATCTGTTTGATAAGAAAGGCATCGATGACGTCTCTTGGGTTCTTGACGTCGACACTTTGTTGGTGGTCTTGTATGGTTTCCTGTTGGTTGCGCGTGCGCATTCGTTTATACATAAGTGCATTACTATAATTAGGTACAAAGGTCACGACTAAAGGAAGTAATATAAAAGTAAGCACAAGAACAATGAATTCAAAGAGTTTTTATGCATTGTTGTATTTCAAATTGAGAGCTAGCACTAGCACATTATAATTTACGTTATTATCAGCCGGAAGTGTATTTGAGCTAACTAATAATTCTGTGCATTTTTTACAAACAAAAGCAACAAGACTAACCTAAACTAACTACATAATTTATTAAGTAAGTATTTTAAGTTTGCTCATAAATAAAGAAATAATCAATTTTTAGACCTTCACACGTCACACATGCGAAACTAACGAACTACCCTACACAAATCAACAATCTATGACGTAGATTCAAAGAACAATAAAATTAATTTGTGCCAATTAAAAACAAACCTTTGAACATCATTCGGAGTTTCTTACGCAAAACACAAGTCCGTGAACTGAATAACAGCTTATCTTATTTGCTGAACATGGACGTTGTTATTTTGAACTTGACCTCACCATATCGTTATTTTTATAAATTTTAAAACAACTTACCCATAAGAAGGCGTGAAGAGCCTTATGTATGGAACTAAGTTTGTTATAACCTGAAAGATTAGGCGCAATATGCCTTATAAAAGGCATAAAGTTTAAGATACCACCACTCATGTCTACGGCTCTGAACAGCCTCATTATTAAATCACATAACAATTTCAGTTTTTCATCTTCTAAGTCGTATCTGAAATAAATAAGTAAAATTAATCTGTATTACCCTTCAAATGAAGATCGAGTAATCGATCGAGTAACGTGTTTATGCGTTTATTTTCAAGTTGGCTACTGCGCAGCTTTTTGCGTATAAGTGACTTCAAATCAAATACGCATAAATAAGTAGTTGGACATTCCCCGGACAGAAGTAAATAAATACACACCTTAAATCTAGTCAGTCAGTTTCACAACAATCTGAAAAGGAACTAAATGTTATGGAGGCGAAACAGAGCTCGCAATTGTTTATTGTGATGATGATTTGATGTTCAGGAGATTTGAGTCGCGACCAACAGCCAATTTCATTGAGGAGTAAAAAATTGTATTGCTTCCTCTGGATACATTAATTGTATTGGTCTAGTGGGTCACAAGCATTGCTGCTGACCATAAGGTCCTGAATTCCCATTAGTAATGGGCCCCACCACTAGTAATGGGCTTATGTCGATACACCTGAAAGCTATTCCAGTTATCTGCGGGAGGTCTTACAGTTAGCAAGTCTGTGGTACCATCCGGCGACAATAGATGACAAAAAAAACATACTGAGATTCTTTGCTCTTTATCACGGGTTATCATGAATGTGAAAATAAGGTTATTTGAAACTCTTACGTATCCACACTACATTTCATGTAGTGGGTAGGATATGATAACACAATTACTTATTAAGTAACGAGAAATTGCTAGAACTTTCTGGGCACTAAAGAATGTATTGAATAAAACCAGTTTACGAATTTTATCGTGTAATGTTTACTAAATATTATAATATTTGTTCAAAATTAAAGTATATGACATGACTGGGCTATTATGAGACTATATGTCCAATTTTGGCGTAAGTGTTATGTGGCCAACACATAAAGTTACCACAGAATGTCACATTTTCTCAGTTGATTTTGAACTTTATCATCAACAATTTAAGGTTTAAAATAATTTGGAGAAATTTGTCAGTATAAAACGCTGACGGTATGTTGCCAGAAATCGGGACCGGGACGGGATTTACTTTACGGCATAAAATCTGATTTATTACGAATATACGAATGTTACGCCTGTCCTGAGTATGGTTATCAGGTTGAGCAAAGTGTTATTAGGTTTTTCTGTGAAATTCTCTATAGCAGCTCGGAGTTTGAATTTGTGTCCGGTTAATAGCAATAGGCCCGGAGTCAATGGCAATAGGCCCGCCCTCTTTTACACCTTTGCCCCTTCAGGAATAAGAGCGTGAAGGTGACATTATTGATAACGATGACATTCCGATAGCCTATTGGCTAGTGCCGGAATTGCGATCATGTGGTTGTCGAAATCCACTCATAGCGCTACCGACGTAGGTAAACCCGAATACAAGCATTTAGATTAGGACGAGAGGCTAACAATTATACTAGTTATGGGTGACTCACATTGCTAGTAAACTTAAAAAAATGGACCCATTGTATACCTTAAGTACTTATAACCTACCTTTTCCCAGCGACCAGTCTCCATAGTATATTGACGATCGTTATGTTAAACATGCTATTCACTAATACCGGTTGTCCGGCATCGCTCATCCTCAGTTTGACGAGTGCTCTACACTCTTCACTGATGTAATTCTCCATGAAACGCGTGTTGTATCCGAAGTTCTTTAGATATTTTAATACAATACGCCTCGTCTTGGTCCAAGATGCTCCATCGTTGAAAACTATGCCTAAAATATTATGTAAATAGGGTCGGATTTACAACCATCCAACACCCTGTTTCAATTCAGGCCACTAGTATAGCGTGGATAATTCCTGTTGGATGAGGAGTACATTCACCACCTCTGTCCATCTGGGCGACATTACATAACGTTTGTTAGTACCTTCGCAGTCGCAATATCCAATCAAAGACATGGCTTCATGGGTCATCGTTCATTCCACCGACGATGGTGACTCTTCCATAGGTGGCTATGGAAGAGTCACCATCTAAAATCACTATTCGGGTTGAAGAAATTACTTATTAATAACAGTGAAATAATATCTGAATCGGTGCCAATCTAATCTAATACCTGTTTTTGTTTTAGTCATTTTGTTAACCATTAGAAACAAGAGTCAATAAATATGTAGAAAATAATGATTGAGAAGTCTACAATATACATACCAAGTTTTTTCCCGAACGACCTCATCAAGAAGAGAAATCCATCAGGTCTGCCGTCGAAGACTTCTCGAGTGGACACTTCCTTTATGAGATCTTTCCCAGAGACAATAACAACGTTGATGAATCCTAGTCTTAAACCAAGGAGGTTCCCATACACTCGACCCCAAGACCGCCATAGTACATGATGAGGTTTCCGATTCCTTAAGCTGATAGCTACGGACAGTAAATTCCCCAAAAATGGCAATGGGGCTGGTCCTAAAAAAAACTTATTTATAGGTTGAATTTCGGACTCGTATTTAAGTCAATGCGTTCTCAAAATAACAACCTGGAGGATAAAGGTGCGGTCGTTTGAACTTCTGTTTAAACAAATAAATAACAAAAAACACGGCCAACACAATAAGAGGATACATCGTGGCTATAGGACTCAAACTAAAGGTGATGTTTTAATAATGTCTCTACTTATTGTGTTTTACACAAGGGGTTTTACAAAAAGATTAAATCAGAAATGGTTGAATGAGTTCTTTTGAATTTCAACATAATTATTCTATATCACATGTTTAGTGCGTATTCACACGACGTTCTTATTTTATTTCGTATTTCTTATATGCGACTACCCAAGTATTCTAAGACGCGCATTTCAAGAAAACGAGTTTACAGAACGACTGAATTTGAAAAGTGGTCTGCGATTGAATCTCGTTTTATCTGCGCCCAAAAAATCCGCCTTCAAATTACAGTAGGTTTATGTAGTTTAACAATTAAAATAAAAAAATAGTCGTCGTCTTGTTTGGCATTATTAGCATAAGAAAAACTTATCTGCTACTAGCTAGTTACGTATTTTATCTTAAAAGAAATAAATAAAGTAGTGTAGCGGGAGAAAGTAGGCTAGCTGGAGAAGGTAGGATAGCCGAAGAAGATAGGATAGCGGGAGAAGCTAGGAAAGCGGGAGAAGCTAGGAAAGCAGGAGAAGCTAGGAAAGCGGGAGAAGGTAGTGTACCGGGAGAAGGTCGTTACTTTCTGGGTTACACGTGTAATCAAAACATATTTTTTACTATACTTACCCCTACAAAGTAATAAGTTCATGTACGGTCGTGCTTACTCACTGCATAATTTTCACGAAGGAACTAAGTGACCTAGCATCAGTTTCCTAAAATAGACCCTTCAGCTAAGTCAATTAATAACTCAATAAATTGCCTATTTTCTTGTTTATATGCATATCCGTATTTGTATTATATGCGCAAGTTGAACTCATAAACTATAGTTGGTCAACAAAGTTTTAAATGCGTTATTTAAATGATTATTACCTACGTTATAGACATGTTTTATGACCAAGAAAATAAAAATGCTGAGAAATTAAATTCACTGTGACACGTGGTGCTGAACAAGTCATTTCGATAAGGCATAATTATAAGCGTATAAGTATAGGCTTAGTGTTTATGCAAATAAAGCGCACTAAGCCGACGTAGCCTAGCCATTGGACGGCAAAAGATGGGTCGTTGATGTAAAGAGATTAGGTTAGATGTAGACAGAAGTTATACAACATTTTGTCATGATTGTACAGAAAAAGATCTCTTAGGTATTAGATACAGATTATAGGTCTCCTCCAAATACTTTTATGACAATTATTCCAAATACCTTTTCTTCGGAGATTAGGGCGCGGAGTGTGAGGAAAAAACACTAAAACCACCCTGGGCGGCCTGGTCGGGGAAGCGTATTTAAAAGACCTTTTAAAAGACCACCCTTCCTGTGCAACAACTGTCAAGGCACATTTCTGGGAAGACTAAAGAGGTTTCATGTCAACGTCACTGTGACGACCATGCTACACTCTTCTCTAGGGCAGCTCTCTGACCGACTGTGATCTCAAAGGCCCGCCTGGACAAGACAAAATAGGCGGGGCTTCGGCGTGTTTAGGCGGCAAAGTAAACGCCTTCTCGAGCAGAATCGGCCATCTCAGGATACTCTTTCTCGACAAAGGTTTCACAGAAGGAAGACCATTTCTCAGAAAACTGGAAATCGACGGGTCGATCAACGATGAGAGTCGAACTGGTGATATGATCATATGATGACGAACTCATAATGTAAGGATTTTTACATCGGATCGGGTTGGATGTGTATTTCTATGTCGCGGTACCCATTCTATATCATCATCATCATATCGAAGCTTTAACGGCTCACTGCAGAGCGTAAGCCCTTTTAAGCCAAATATCTATGTCAAGATTCACGTAAGGGTGTAGAGAAATAAATATGTACATTTCTCGATAAATACTTACTTAATAATAAGTATAATGCGTATTTATCATTATCTTATCAGCATACCGACCGGGGGGCGAACATGTTTGTGACGACGGCGACGACGAGCGATTGATTATATTCTAAAACCAAACAAAATATAAGGCCCTGTCCCTATTAAAAAATATTTATTTAATCAAATATCAAATGACGTACCTATATTTGTGTTATTTTGAAAAACAAATTGATTGTCAAGCTTAATTATTCACGTCGGTTTTTATCGTCAGTTATAAAAACAGAATACCTTTTGCAAAATTGAAAAAAACATAATTTAGTTGCTGGATTCAAGCCATAAAATACCTAGATTTACCTGATTAGATCTATCGTGATGAATCTGTTTATCTTATAAGATATCTTGAATAAAACATTTCTAATCACGAACTCGAATAAATTACTCAGCAGTTTATTTCATACAGATCTGTTCCATTTTTTAATTTATTCGGAGAGAAGCAGCTATTTTGATAATGGTGAAATGCGGCCTAGGATATAGGATTTTTAAATTTACTTAGGTCTTCAAATTCGTAAATCCACAAACTCAAACTTACATGCAAAATATACATTCTTTTGCTTAAAATTAAAGGCAAGAATGGGCTAATCTAAGTCTGCGTTAATTATTATAATCATGGAAGACGACTTCTTAAAACGACGGCCACGACGAACGAAGAAGGTGTACAGCTATGTGTTAAAGGTAAGAGGTTGTTAGTATAAAATATGTCTGATCTACACAAAGCTTTATCAATGTTGTCGTCCCGATGATTGTGAATTAGATAATTAATATCTACTTACCCCGGAAACGAGTCCGACCATGACGGCACAGACGATCTACACAGCTTATCTCAATTTATATAATTGTGTTGTGAGCATAGGTCTAGTAGGTCCTACTAGTAAGTAGATATAAAAGCTATCTTTCCCAAAACCATTTTTTTTTCTGGGTTATTGACCAGTTGCTAGAGTTGCTCACAATAAATCATAATAATAATATAAACTTACATTGTCACACAAAACACAGGATATTGTTTTTGTGTCTACATAATGTGAATCAGACACAATATAAAATAATCATAATTATTATGATTTTTAGCACTGCTACTGTGTTTTTGTATAGATAGCCAGGTATTCGATAAATTAATAGATAGCCAGGTAATTGTTATCGTTAAATCAAAAAAGTATTTGCAGCAGTTTAGTGAGGGACGGACAACGCTAGATTCTTCTTCTTCTTCTTTATTCTTCTTCTCTCTTAAGACTAGCAGTAAACCTCATGATAGATCAAATTATTAATGATTCTCTTGGATCCAAAATCGAAGAAAACGTAACAAAAAGAAACTATAAGTAGTTAAAAAATACCATAAATTATTAATTATTTACTAGATACACTATGACTTATTAACTGCGTTGATTTAGTGGGAAAAATGATATTGGTAGGTACTTAGATGGAAAAAGTTTGTAATTGTTCGTCAGGAAAGATAGCGTGCGATTAGGTATAATGTCGTCGGCCAATTAGGTACTACCAATGTCACGTAATAAGTGGTCTGTTATCCCTGAACTGAATTATAAATATTTAAGCTATTAGTATTTTTTAAGGATTTCTGTAAGAATTATTAGGTTTACGATCAAAGTTCATGATTGACACTGTGTCCTGCAGGAACATTGGTACACACGGCTACACATCGAGCTATAGGTACAAATCCAGTATAGACTGACGTAGCATCGTAAAGGTTATTAATTGCACGTAGAATTATCTGGATTAGCTAATACAATTCTTCAAGGCTTCTGATTATTATGCATGTATTAAGTAACCTAAAAATATATTATTGACCTTAAATTATTTCACGATCTAGACCCGGTTACATAATAATTTAGAATATCAGGCGCAATCGTAAAATATGTAAGTACACATTTTTGATTTATCATTGAAAGCCATGTTTCAAGTTTTCGTTTAACTAGCATTATTTAAACACAAAAATGTGCACTAATCCATATTATTATGTATTCTGTGTGTATACTAAGTTGTGACAGAATTGACAATAATTTCACGTACTACTTTAAATTAAGTTTAAGTCTGATACAATAATATGGACATACAAAATATTTATTGAGAAACGACACAATCCTGCAGCTTAAAAGCAAAATTGTTAATTACTTACAAAAAAAAATTTATGAAATCAACTGCAATAATGACTGATAGAGACCTATTAAAAATACTTATAAATTTAAAATTCATAATCAAAGCATATTATGTTAAAATTATATCGATAAGTAAAAACATACCTTAGGTATTCTGATCACTGGCTGAGACTAAAACACCCAATGAACTTGTTTAACGATAACTGTATGAAAGCGTCCATTGAGTCAATGTATAAAACTGACGGAGACAATCAACCGCCGCATTACATGCTCGGACATCGACCACCAAACAACTACGCTTTCATTTATTTATCAATTAAACAAGTGCAGTGATGGCGCCTATTAACGCGAATGACATAAATGACGCTAAGGCTTTTGTGCCAGCTAAGAAAGTTTTGCCTGAAGTAGAAACCGATGGTGCCAATGGTAACGGAAACGGAAACTCGTCTAAGGGGTATGTACACTTCTTCAGTTATCAATAATTTAAAACGGAGTCAGCATTGATGTTATTTATTTAAGGCAGTAGTAACTTTTGCACAATTGATAAAAAATGCAGGATCAACGTATTAAAGTCAATCCAGCATTTTTTATTGATTTCGGTGGGCACGCAAAAGCTATAACTACTAACGAAAATTCTATAGACTTAGGTATTTGAGAATGTGCACAAACTACCTAACTATTTTAATAATGTAAGTTAATCAATTAAATCTTTTTAGATTAGGAAAAGGGGCTCTGATATACATACCGATTTTTTCAAAGAACAAAACAATCGTTTCCAGATAGTTCTTTTGTAACGATAAACTTTGAACGATCCAATAAGCTTCAACAAAGGTTAAACGATAAATTAAACAATAGGTAATAACAATCAATCGAAGCGTTCGGAAAGTTCTTCATCCTTGAAAAATATTTGATCAATCAATTCTTAGATCGATTGACTGAACACCTTATTCAGATGGGTGGCACACACCTTCGTAGTCAGTACTCATGGTGTTGATATCACATTATTGAGTAGTTAGCGCATGTTAGTGCGATAGTGTGTAACTAGCAGCTAAAACGATTAGTGATGTAGGCTTCGATCAAATAGGTACTGATCGAACGAAATATTATGATGGAAATGGCAATAAAAAGCATATAATTACAAACAGCAACGCGTGATTTCCTTCTGATTATAGATAAAGTCGCCATGTTATGCTCTGTGATTGCATTTTAGGGTGAAGTGTTTACTACTGTGTATAGTTTAGACAGATTATTATGGTGTAATGTTTACTTACAAACAGAATAACAGGAAAATTGTACCCATATTTTACAATAATCTGAAGATTTCTGTAAATTTCTGTACGTTTTTCTGCAAAGTTGTTAGGAAATTATTATCTACTTACTTAGATACCTTATGCGAGAAAAAATATAATTTCATTTTTTTCCTCAACGGAATAGTCCGATTGAAACAGTAATGGCTATTATCATCGCCGACACGAAGCAAGGAGAGGAGATTGCAAATTACATGCAATTGGATAGCGTGCGGCAGCCTACAGGCAAATACGACTGATGGCGTTGATGCGAAGATGTGCTGCAAAAACACCACATTCTTGAGATAGGAACAGGCTTTTTAAGTAGGTACTTCATTTCTTGGAAGTCTTTATAAGCACAGTCAGCTGGTTCAGCATAGTGATATATTTCCGAATAGCTAATTTTATTTCAGATAATCATAATATTATTGAGTAACATTTCAAAAGCCAATTCATTGTGGGGGCGCGTTATCTGAACCTACCTAATGTTTGATTGATCAAAAGTAAATAAAAGTTTACGAAGTTGTAACAATGAACTAGGCGCAAAAATCGAAGACTACAAGATTATGAATCAAGAGTCATCTTTAGTCCCCTAAGAACCTTTAGAACCCTTAAGTGGATATAAGAAGGCTGATATTAATTAAGTCTTTAAAATAGCATCGAGGTCAAAATCATTTTAACGGAAAACTTAAGAAAAAAGGTATACATCTAAAATGCAATTATTACGAACATGAGAATATAAGATCATAGTTTTTTGAGTTAAGCTTCCTTTGGTAAGCTAACTTTATCCATACTTTTTTAATTAAACAAAATTACGAAAGTGTACCTAACTCCTGTGTTCTGTTACGTTGTCATGTCTGAATCAGTTTTAATGAATTTGCTATAGAAATAAGATTGGACCTTGGAAAAGGGCATAGGATTCCTTTCGTCCCAAAATATCGTTCGGGATGTGAGTGAAACTGCGGGCAACACGGCGGGTATTCTAGATTTACCTAAATCAACAACTTGGCACAGAATATTTTTAAGGCCTTTGTTTTAGCCTGTCTGTCTCTCACGTTCCCACATAATACAAGGCAAAATGTATCCTTACGTTATTGGCGTATCAGTAAGCGACAATTCCTTACTGTCGTCGCATCGAGTTCAAACAAATTAGGCCGTGTCACATTACAACTGAGCAATATTGCTTGCAATCAAACTGCAGTATGATAAACAATATTTTTAATATAAATAATTTATTTCCTTCTAGGTCTGCGTCAGTATATTGTTGATTATTTTGCTTCGTTAAATAAGTAAATATTCTCTGATTTTGAAAATCAGTAAAGAATCTTATACTGAAGTTATATTACTGGTTACTTTTTCTGTGAAATACATAGATACTTACATAGCTTTACTTATTCGGATTCAGCTTCTCAACTCTCGAATCAACGTTTTTTCTCCAAGAGACTGTCCCAAAGACGAACAAAGAGTTCTGACAATACTCCTCTGTGATCTTTCGTCACCAGTGGTATGAGTTGGATAATCTGGGGGCACGGGGAGCCCCTGTCAAGACGATTTGTAGAAAGCAGGCCACTAACTTTTCTCGATGCCGTTACTTATTAGAATATCTGAGGTTCGAAATTATGACGTAAGTAACGCGTAAACGTTTACAAAGTTATTGAGGAACTTTAATATTTATTTCAGATACTCATATGAGACGCTTCTGGAGATCTCCAACTTCTTGCTGTCTCGCATTTCTGTGAAACCGCACGTCGGCATTATTTGCGGCTCTGGGATGGGTTCGTATTGGAAAGAGGGTATATATTCATTCACGCTATTAAATTGCGAAGATATGTAAAGGGAAAATTGTTGACAATAAATTTAATTTAGCAGTCGTGTTTTTCAAACATTCTATTAAATAGTATCATTATTAACCTATTAGAAGGATTATAGGATATATTGGTGGTGGGAATTGTAATATAATTCTGATAATTATGAAGGTATTCGATGTTTAACATCTTCCCTGTGCAAAACTTTGTATTGCGAAGGTAGTGAGTCCGGCTGCCACAACATGACTACGTGTTAAATAAATAACAATCTGGTAATTCCCGTGTAAAGATTTAAGCGGTTAAGTTGTTTACCTGTTTTTTTTAATATCAAGTGGACAGGCGAACTCATTGCTTACGACATGTTATTGGAATAATGCAAAACCTGCGAGAAGGCACGTATGCTTTAGTAGCTAGGTTCGATCGGATTCTGCACTAGGTACTTAGGTATTGATTATAGGTTCGATCTATGCACGAAACAAATATTTGTATTATTTGTATTATTATTGTATTGGGTGTAAAATGATTTTATAGTAACTCATAACAATATTGTAAGATACATCGCAGTTCACCAGTACCTAACTTAAGCCCTAAACATGACGCAACAAACAGATATTACTTACTTTTTAATATTATTAAAAAAAGTATGACTCGCGTAAGATAATTCGACATAACATTATGCAATAAACAAACATCTCGCGTAACATCACTAATTAAACAGTGGAAAATAAAAAATGCAAAAGCAACGGCTTTCTCAACTTATCAGGCGAGAAAGTTTATTTTCTACAAAAACATAATTTCTATGAAAAATCTTCTTTCTTTCTATTTCATTGAAACTCGAAATAATTACTAACATGTGTGAAGCTATCTACATAAGTAGGTAAGTAGTATATTCCTTCATGCTATCAAAATCTAAACCTCTCTCCTATAAGTTTCTCCTGTAAAGAAACTCGTTCTTTAATATTTTTACTTTTCCACTGTCGATTGCAAAGCTTTTGTGCTAACATAAGGTAAAATTGATGCAATATCACATGATTTTTATGTTATGCCTATGTCTAGTTTCAATCCCAAAAACACACCAAATGGATATCATACGTCTGCGAGGGCAGGTATTGCAGTTTAGGTACATCTTAGGTAGTCGAAGAATCTACTAATCGTCACACGGTTATAATTTTTGTATAATTTCTTTTACAGGTTCCTTGGCTGAAAGTATAACCGATTCAGTGGCTATTTCCTACGAAGATATCCCCAACTTCCCCGTGAGCACAGTCGAGGGCCACCATGGCAAGTTGGTGTTCGGGAAGATCAGTGGAGTACCAGTAGTGGCCATGCAGGGTCGATTCCACTATTACGAAGGATACCCACTGTGGAAGGTACGGCCGTAATCTGAATGAAAACTCTAGATTGGATGCAGTGCATTCCCACCCCCTAAAACTTATCTACCGAGAATTGCCTACACCAAATTCTGCCAATTTTGTCTTCTATTTGAGTTTCTGGATGTCAAATAATGTTTGTTTGGTTTTCATCAGTTTATTTGGATTTGCTTTTTGATTTTGGAACTAATTCTTAGACCCTTACCAAGAATTATTATAATTAAAGCCTGACGAAAAACTAATTTGCAGCATTGAAGCCAAATTAATTATATAAGTAGATAACCTACCAGCGAATTGAAACATACTCCAAATCTTTCAAATGTCATTTGCTCACGTGTAGTGAAATGACAAACAACTATGATGTAAGACTGCCCAATATCTTACGATACAATATCTACGCTTTACAAGTATCTACACGTACATAAACAAACATACCCGCTATCTACGGAAAATTCTGGTATTAGCTTACCCGTGTCTGGTCGTTGCTGATGCAAAGCGGTCTCGACCCCCTAGCGGTGGGGTTATCTCTTGTTATGGACATGACAATGGAGAGTAACGGACACGTTTAGATAAAATACTACCCGCCTCGAACGTTCGTTTCTTTTAATTACAGTTTTAAAACGCCGCTTACTATAGACACAAAGAACTTCAGTTGTTCTCTACACCTTGCAGTAGTAAATCCTATCTAAATATCATGATTTTCTACTTATGTCATGGTGATAGGATGAGATACACAATAATACATACACACCTAGTTCATGTTGTTGTAGAGGCTGGCTCTCTAGAGAGCATGTGTGTTATCGTTGCATTCATTGTGATGAGAAGTTAATTTAATTCTATGAAAGATCTATCAGCAAACGTACCTATTAGAGAAACAATTGCTTAGTCCCGTAGGCAGACAGTGTCACAGATCATACAGGTCATCTACTGTAAACTTTACGTACCTAAGTAACTATTCTTGCAGTTTCAAAAAGAGGACCTGAAATGTTACAAATTGAAATCTGGTTTCAAGATAATAATGTTAAAATATTTGCGGAATATGAACATTCAAAATTTATTTTCAATTAGGTACCTACTTAGATGAGTTTAATGTACCTATCTAAGTACCTATAGCTCTTAATGATAGAGCTCTCATATTAGTTGTTTTTTTTTATTTACTGAATTTTAGTTGATCAGTCCGATTTAAATATTATGCATAAGACCTCTGTTAAAAACTTGTTCATTTGCGAGTGGTAGAGCAAGTGGAGAGCTTACTGTCAAAACAACTTGCCCACTTTGCATCTGAAGTGTCTTTTGAACAAAAACATGTAAAAAGCGCAATATAATTTGGATAATTAACGTGGCTAATTTGACTAAAAAGGTAAACTGTCGATACATAATCTAATTAAGCAAACTTTAGCCCTACCCACTCACCATGGCTCTTTTTAATATTTCAGTGCTGTCTACCAGTTCGTGTGATGAAGCTCATTGGTATCAAAACCTTGATCGCAACCAACGCGGCTGGGGGCCTGAACCCATCCTACAAGATCGGCGACATCATGATCGTAAGGGACCACATCAACATGATGGGATTCGCTGGCAACAATCCGCTGCATGGGCCTAACGACGAGAGATTTGGACCTCGATTCCCCCCTATGAGCAAAGCATACAACTACGAATATAGAAAAGTCGCCAAAGAGGTATGTTTTATATTTTTTCTTTCACGTTCCATCTCTGTGGACAGCAGATAAGCAGAGATAGACATCCCGTCGCCTGAGCAAGGGTTTAAACCGGCTCCCTCGCTTGATTGTGATTTATGATTTCTGAAGATATCAAACGGGAATTGGGTATCCCCAGATTCCTCGGGATTCCGAAACGCATTTGATGCTACAAACTGTTTCGTCAGTGTCATTGCCACGGGGAGTAATGTCAAATAGGTAGGTAGCCTGCGTATGCGTCACACATTTTCTTGCACGTGCGTTTTGATCTTTGGCTTTATGACCTGTCGTGTGCGTTTCAAAAGCAAATGTAGCTGATTTAAGATTACAAATAGGATATGCCTTTGTCACCCTTTTAAAAATGTTTTGTGAATGCGCATTTCATGTTATATTAACAATACTGAAGCCAAGGTTATCAGGGGTCGCGTACGATTTACAACTTGACGCGTAACAAACAAGAGCTTTGAATTGCTACTCTTTACAAGTTCCTGCGTAGTTATATGTTATAATAGCAAATTTAAGGATACCCACAGGTTTCTTCGAGTCCTCCCTATTGTTATTTTCTCTGTTTAAAAGAGCAATTATTAATTCATTTTGCACTTAGAACGTTTATCTAACACAATTTATTATATAGGTAACACAAGATCACTCAGTTTTGTTGAGTTTTTCGTACACACGGCTACACGCTATATAAAACCAGTTTAGACTGACCTCCCACTGTAAAGGTTTTCCGTACCATTCTAGGCCAGACTATCCTGGATTTGTATAGCTGATGTGTAGCCGTGCGTACTAATACCTCGTAGAGTAGATGAATGTTTAAAAGTACAGTAATGTATGTGACCCTATCTAAGTGACTGCGCAGCTAAGTACTTCTTCAAAACCTTTCAAATCAAACTTTGTTGATATACCGGTTATACCTACTTACTTAATTTAGCAAATATTTTTAAGGGAACTTTTTTATTGTTTTCAGATAGCAAAAGAATTAAATATTGACAACATTGTCCGGGAGGGGGTGTACACGTGCCTTGGAGGACCTAACTTTGAGACTGTGGCTGAGCTGAACATGCTGAAGATGGTCGGAGTCGACGCTGTGGGCATGTCCACTGTCCACGAGGTAACCACGACCTAGATTATAATGACTTACATATTTTTTGTCAAAGAAGTTAAGGTACTTCACTACATAGTAGGTATAAAACAAAGTCGCTTCCCGCTGTCTGTCTGTCCCTATGTATGCTTAGATCATTAAAACTATGCGACGGATTTTGATGCGGTTTTTTTAGTAAGTAGAGTGATTCAAAATGAAGGTTTTTATGTATAATACATACGGACAGAAAAGTCTAAAAAACACGCGGGCGAAGCCGTGGGCGGAAACCTAGTTAAATTATAATTTAGAAGGTCTCCAAGGGTCATCTGTGCATTCGACTTGATCTTGACCTGATCCCTACATAGGTACTTTCTAAAATGCCATAGATATTATATTGAACATATAAATATCAACATCAGTCATCTTATGTAAGTATTAGATGACTTCTTTTCATTTCTGTTACATAGATTAAAGAGAATTTTTGCTACTGAAAAAGTCTATCAGAGAAACCGAGAAGCCTCACTTTCCCTACATGGGCTACAGGGGTACACCCATCGAGATATGACGATTAGCAGGGGCGCTGGGAACTACTTCGCCTATAAACATAATAAAATATATCTTTATTGTAGGTAATCACCGCACGACACTGCGACCTGAACGTGTTCGCGCTATCGCTCATCACCAACGAATGCGTGACGAGCTACGAGAACAACGACGAGGCTAACCACGAGGAGGTCCTGGACGTGGGCCGCATGCGGCAGGGTCTCCTGCGCCAGTTTGTCTCCAAGCTCGTCGACAGGTTCGCGCAAATCGAGGCTAAGAACCCCTGAACAACAGCATTTTGCGCTCTGAACTACAAATGTACTCCATCATTATGAAACTCAAGTTTACTTCGGTAAACTCATATTATTTCAAGGGTTTCGCACATGTGTGTATGCTTCTACTAGTAATTATTCATTATTATTATTAAGTGTACATTTTGCCATATTTGGCAGCCGCCGTGTGTTTTATGAAAGGTCGTTTTATTACTATTTCCGATTGTTGTCAGAAGTTTTTGTTTTAATTTTAAGCATATTTATGTATAGTTGTTAATTTTCTTTTAGGTAGGCCAATTTATAATAGTTTATGTATTATTTTAAGTGTAATGTTGTGTATCTCGGTGTAAAAAAGAACTCAATAAAAGAGTGAAAGAGATCTGTAACAAATTGGGCGACTAAAATGTCAATTTTTAACCTATGTAGCTTTCATAATCAAAAGTGGAAATTTTAGTAACCCCGATATCGAATCGTATATTTTACATTCGAAAGTCGTGTTCATAAAGAGATACAAAACTTCAAAGGAAAATATGTTTTTAATAAAATTATTAACAGATTGTGGCGTACGTTGTTTCAAATCATCATCAACCCATTTACTATCCTATCGCTGGGTAAGGGTTTCCTCTAAGTGTGAGAGGGGTTAGGCTATAGTCCACCGAGCTAGCCTACTGGGAGTTGGCAGACTTCACACGCCGCCGAGAATATCTCTTAGGCATGCAGGTTTTCTCTCGATGTTTTCCTTCACCATCCTAAGCTATTGGTTGTTTTAAATACTTGGCAATAAGTCCTAAATACCTATAGTTTAATGAAAATAGTACCTACTTATTAGTATATAATTGTAAGTATTCTATTGATTGATTATGATTGGTAAACTTCTTATGTTCATGGGACTCATAAAACACATTTACGGGATCATAGCAATTTTCTATAAGTCTACAAACAAAATGACCGCTGTACCTACCCACTTTCAGGGACAGAAATAAAATAAATCGATAAGATTTTTTACAATAATTTAATTACGTATATGACTTATGATTAATCACTTACGAGTATTACACAAAAAAACATTTATTAGCCGAGGTTAACGTAGCAAATGCATATTACTTATTTAGATTGGCATCAGGCAGCTTTTAAAATAAACTTGAGAGATTTTTTTATCAAACGAGAAAATATTTGACTATACAAATTTACTACTTACAAACGATTGACTTATTTGAGAGGATGTTTCTTCGGACATAGATGTGCAAACTCTTTACAAGCATCATCAATATCTGCATAGTTATATTTGAAACCATACTGTAGCACTCTTTTCGGTACGACGTATTGCCCTTTAGTCATAATCATAGCTCTTTCCTGGTTGAGCAGCATATTCAAAATTTTCTCAGGTACCGGTAGTACAGCCGGCCGTCCCAAAGCTCTAGCAAACGACTAGAAATCAACCAAAAAAGTAAAATTATTACCAAAAAAGTAAAGTAAAAAGAGAAAAATCAGATCATCATCATCAACCCATTATAATTTCACTGCTGGGCGCGTAGTTTCTCATATTAATTATTTTTCAAATACATTCCAAATACTTACTCTGGTAAAATCATCATTAGTGATAACTTGCGGTGCCACGCCATTCAGCACACCTTGTACTTGATCATTTTCGATGGCAAAGAGTATTAATCGCGTAAGATCGTCTATATGGATCCAAGGTAAATACTGCTTGCCACTACCGATGCGCCCGCCGAGGCCGAAGTAGAAAGGAATGAACATATTCTTAATCATGCCACCCCAGCGACCCAGCACAGCACCGGCGCGAATTATCACCTATATTGAAATAATCAGTATTATTCAATACAATCTAATATTGTTAATGATACTGAACAAAACTTATTTGATAATTGTTGCTCTTTGGGATTTTCCTTAAGACTGATCGTTCAGCCTTAGGCATCTTTTTGTTGTTTGATTCCCAGCGACCTTTACCAGGTCGCCTGTCCATTTCGTTGGAGGTCGTCCCATACTGCGTTTTCCGGGGCGCGCATTCCACTCGAGAACCTTTTTGCCCCAATGGTTATCGCTTCTACGAGCAATGTGCCCCGCCCACTGCCACTTAAGCTTGCCAATCTTTTGAGCTATGTCGACCGCTTTGGTTTTCCTACAAATCTACTGATTTATGGTTTGGTCACGTAGAGACATGGCAAGCATAGCGCTCTCCATAGCTCGCTGACCTTGAGCTTTCTTAAGCAGGCCATAGTGAGCATGTCTCAGTTACATGAATGTATCTGTATTAGTAATACTCACTAGCCTAACAGGTGGATCTACATGCGCAGCTTTTTCCCACTCAACAGTAAGTCTGGAGAAGAAGTCCAGGCCAGTGGTGGGACTGGTCTCGTCATATTTGTTTAGTTCTGAAGGTTCATATGCTCCGACACCAGTCAGGACAACGTAAACCTTCGGCTTGTCATGTTCTTGGCTTTTATTAATAGCCTTAGCTAATGCCTTTGTTGTACACACACGAGAGTTCTGGACATTTTGTTTGAAACTGAAAGAGCATAAATATGATATCTAAGTGTAACTGCTATGGTAAAGGTTCATGTATTGATTCCCAGGTTGAGCAGTGTTATTCAGTTTTTCTATGAAACTTGTGCCCGGCTAATGGCAATAGGCTCGCCTGTGAACTGTGGGTGTACATCGGTACACCTCTGTCTAACCCTGGGGTTTCTTTCGGAAATACTGGCATGATGGTATGTTTTTACAGACTGAAAATATTTTTGTAAAAGAGCATTATATCTCATTTCTCTCAGAAACTACTTTATTTGAAGATTCTATTATCTTTAAAACTTTTGTTTACAAAACACTTCATTCTCCTTTAAAAGTGATATGTAAACAAGTGATTATGGTTCTTTATTTGGAAGATCTTTATTTTCTCAAAAGAATTACAAATTCACTTACAGAAAAAACACTTATCACTAAAGTTAGAGTTTTGCCATTAACTTGTCAAGCGGCATATTGTAGACACAATGCAAAATCTATTGTTATGTCCTCATGAGGAAACTGTATGCATTGACGGGTTAAGATTATATCCATGCTAAATATTTATTTACAGTTTACATTCCTTACCCAGGTGTCCAAGACTTCGTAAAATCCATGAATTGTTGTCCTGCACAATTTACAGCGGCACATATCCTTTTCGGCAGGCCTGAGTTTTCTAATTCAGTCCACGAAATGTTATTAGCTCCTGGCATACGGGCTACATTGACAACATTGTAGCCTTTCAAAATCAGCAGTTCCCCTAAATTGTGTCCGATAAATCCTGTTCCTCCACCTGAAGAAAGGATAGCCAGTTGACATCTGATGGGTTCACTGTCATGGTGAATCAATTGGCAAAGTATCTTGTGGTTTGACACAAATGAGACCATACCATGACGTCTTATCGAGTTATTTTTTTTGTGATTGAGAGAGAGGTATGCCACTCTACACATTAAATAGTGTCATCTCTTTCTGATGACTTAAATGTCAAGATGATTGCCACCTTGTTTATGTTCTGGTTGGGTCATTTCTGCGCCCTTCGTTCCCAACACCCTGGGGATCTCTCTAAGTCAGTCCGCCTTCCTATTTAACTCATCTTACTAAGGCATCAACTAGTCATTAGTCATGCATTATCAAGTCAACATAATAGAAGTTTACTTAAGCGACAGTAGCCGGCTAGGGCGTCAGACTTGCGTTCATGTGGTGGCCAGTTCGATAACCCACCTTGCACTACCGACGCGAACCCACTCGTAACACCAAGAAAATAAACGAGTTATACTTTTATCCTTTAATAATCATAAGTAATATCATCATCGTCATCATCATATCAGCCTATTGCCGTCCACTGCTGAACTTAGGCCTCCCCCAAAGAGCGCAAGTAATATGTAATAGTTTTATTTTTCCTAAGAAGCAGATCCTTTGGACTTTATTTGCATGACCGCTATAAGTCGCCTAACTTCAGTAAAACTGCACTCAGCAATCGGCCTAATACAGCTATAATTTTTTGAGAAAGTAAAAAATATCTACATCTTGAATTTTCAAATAAAACTGTATTTAATAGCTATAACACTTACCAATGATTACTTTTCTGGCTGCCATTATTTAAAATATTATTATATAACCACTACAAAATTTGTTTATTCATTCAACTATATTATGAAAGACGTTTGTCAATAACAGTAAGATTTATTCCATTAAAACAAAAATATTTTATATCATTTCTTTCCTCTGGTTTTATCAATAAATCGAATATGAACATTTACATTAGCATGTAACAGCTGATATTGACAAATAAATACCTTCAATTTTCTTCTGTTTAAGCAAATTGTCAATGTGACGTTTCACACTGTCAGTAAAGTTCAAGTAAGTCTATACCTACTTTTCTACTCTTTGGTTAGTCCTCGACATTACATTTTTACGATGATCATACCCATAGAGGAATGTAATACATGTTTAAATTACCTATTAAATGTTACTTTTAACATAAAGTTTTAATAATAAAACAATATCAAAATATGCAGATATTATAAAATATTTTAGTTTTTGGCACAGTTCAAACATAGTTCTACTTTGTGCTCTCCGCATATATTTTTCAGGGACTAAGAACACCTATCCTTAGCAATGCGATGTTTTTTATAAGGACGGTAGGTGCATATTTTCCTTTTTTCGGTTCAGGTCACAGATTACGGTGGGTTGATTACTAGGTACTTTCTCCTGAACTTCCAGATACCAAGTCTTCAATATCAGTCCTATCAATTTCAGTTCCATTCGATCTACGAATAAATAAGCATTTGATTCACTATCGTCATCACTGCTTACATCCTCTTCGTTCAAATATCTGGTCAACTCATCATGCGTGAAGTTTCGAACACCGCTTCATCAAGAAGAAGTCATGGTGAAGCTAAAAATAAAAGATCAATACAAAAGATAACGATACTGTCGTATACATTACGCCAATCAAAAGTTACGTAAATACTAATCCGCGACTCCCACCCGCCATTTCGAAATTTGCCTTCTCATTTTTAATTTACTTCTTTGAGGCGACGACGTTAGTAATATCTGTTGAAAATGTGCTTCTCAACCGACATGACATGTTTTACAGCAAGTACGATGTCGTACGATGCCACCTTACCTTTTAACTATCTTTTTGTATTTTTTAGTTGCGGTGGCTTGGTGGTCATAGCGTCTGGTGTACTTAACCAGAAGACGCAGGTTCGAATCCTGCCCGCGGTCGTATTTTTCCTTCACTAAAATAACTTCTTTAATAAATAAAGCTTTAAAAAATATATATAAAAAAAAATAACTTAATTATGTGTCTGATAAATAAATATATATAATAAGTACTACCATCCCACAGAATATCGACGAGTAGTAGCAGTATGCATAGTGTAATTGCGTTTCATGCGGTTAGTATGGAGGCCCAATTTTTCCCTCAGTCCCCTTCCTTCTCCTTTTCTCCTTCCCCAAGGAAGAGGGTTCCTTAAATAGACTCGGCAATGTATCTGCAGCTCCTTTGGTTTTGTCCTCTGCCGGCGACAACTACTTACCATCAGGCATCAGGTAGGCCTGTTCGCTTGCCGAGGTAGTATGGAGGGTAGAGGTAAGGAGAGTCATCTCAATGGTAGAAAATCGAAAAGTGTCCACATAGAGGAATGTAATATATTGAGTGTCCAGCTGTAAGGTGTTAATAACAGTTCAAAAACCTTCCAAAATGGCGCTGGTGTACACAAAGGGTATGGTATGAATGTAGCAATTGTAAACGAATTGAAGTACGCCGAGTTAAAAAAATTAATAATTTACTGTCGACTATAGTAGTTACTTATTGAAAATGTTTATATATGTATATTGTATTTTATTGTTATTAATTTTTATTGTTTGATATTATATTATTTATATTGTTTGGAATATACAAATTATTAGAAATAAATTATTTTCTATAGTGAATAACAATGTTTTAATACGTTAATTGATTAAAGGTTTCTATGATTTATTCCAAAAAAATTTTTGATGCAAAAATTAATTACTTAAAGGAAAAAAAAATTACCCTGATGCTATTGTGGCGCCACCCTTATTTAATACATTTTAACTACTACACAGATGATTCTACCTCTACCCTCCATATATGGATTGTAGAATTAAAGAGTGTCATCTCTTATGGAAGAAAATCTAAAAAAGTGTCCAGCTGTAACGTGTAAATAACAGTTCCAAAACCTTCCGAAATGGCGCTGGGGTAGACAAAGGGTATGGTATGAATGTAGCAATAATTGTAAAAGAATTGAAGTACGCCGAATAAAAAAAAATTACCTTAAAGAGTTTAGCTAGAGTGATTTTATTTCCTGAACTGTGAACTTCGTTTATTGATTTTTATTATTTAATTTTATGAAAAAGTATGAAAAAGTACAATAGTTATGGTAAAATTTGTGTTGTGAAAAATTGTCCAAGTGGGCGTAAACCCAAAAACAGAAAAAAATATTCGCCTCAGCCTCTTTTGTAAATCAATTTTTTTATGAACGTTTACTTTATAACCCATTGCTCATTTTTATAATTTTTACTCTAATTTTAAACACATTCATTACTTCATTTCTTTATTTTTATTCACTTATTTATTTTGTATAGCATATGATTCTGAAAATATGTATTCTGAAAATTATACACAAAAAATCATCATGCTTTTTTCTACTCTACCTCCATACTACTAATACCTCCATAGTAGTTAACCTTTTGAACGCCAGAGTATAAACGTATCGCCGTACCCCTGACGCCAGGCCACTTTTCTGTCAAATTACATAAGGTAGTGAAAACACACTAAAGTAATGATTAAATTGTTTTTTTCATAATATGGTGCGACGTATATTTTGTCATATATTTGTGACGTTGGCGTTCAGGGTAAGATTTCGTTTGTCACATATATGTGACAATGGCGTTCAAAAGGTTAAGTAGCCCATAAAAAAAATATCCTGCCAGCTGTTAGTCTGTCACTGTCACTGTCAGCTGTCAGACTGTCACTGTCGACTGCTGTCTTAATCATAAGTGTGTTCGTGTTTGTGTTCTTTAAATGTGTTGTGATGTTTTTGTTGGTCATTGAATTTAAATGTTTAATATGTTATTTTATAAAATAATAAGAGCAATATCTAAAATGTTTTAATGTCTGTACACTACAATACCCAAATACCGGGAGCAAAGTTTATAGAGTATACGGTCAATTTATCTGCAAAACCTAATATATTATTGGCTTAAATAATTGGAATGATGATATCGCTTTACGTTGAAAATGGCACTGCGTATGTATGGAATTCTGAAGGTAATTTGATATAACTGCAATAATAATATAATTTTATGTAAAAGTTACATAGATTTTATTGACGTCATGTGAAGTCTGCCAACCCGCAGTAGGCTAGCGTTGTGGACTTTATAATATACAGACTATATTATAGCCTATTCCTTCTTGTTCTGAAAGGAGACCCGTGCCCAGTAGTGGGACAATGTAATTGGTTGATGTTGATGATGATGTTATATACTACAAACATGCTCCATCCCTGAATCCATATTTTTTTTAAACTAATATAGCCTCTGTTTTTATTCAGATTGGTATTCTATAAGAGCCAACCACCATGTATGCGGGTCACTAATAGGTTCAGTGCCATCATTTCCAAGACAAAATGATTTTTCAGGTATGAACCTATTAAATAAATATTGAAAACATCTGTCCTGAATGTGTCACTGACCCTCTAGGACTGGTAATATTTTTTTTGCTTATATACTTGTAGGATTACCAATGGCTTTGACTCCTGAAGAAGCTGCATTGTTAGTAGAAAAGGGTGTTTGTGATTTATTTGAATTACCAAATTTAACATCAAAGCCATCTGAAGAAGACAAGCAAACCATAAAGGAACTTGAAGAGAAGTAAATTCATATTATTGTTCTTTACTTATAAATTTATTTGTCAAAATATTATCTGAGTACATATACACATATTAGCTGAGTACTTACTTATTTAATTAAACAATCAAGTTTTAATTGGATTATCTGTACATTATTTTTGTTAATATAATTATTACTTTGATGTTGTAGTGTATTATCAGAACAAGCAGAGGCTTTGAAGAAGCGAAAAATTGAACAGTTGTCACAAAAGATTGATATTATAATAGCAGGAAAGAGGCAAAAACTCTTGTCGCGCGGAATTACTGGTAAAGAGTACTATAATATACCTAATTTTTTATTACAACTTGCACTGTGGCGGGATATTGTTTTCAGAAAAATAATACTATACAGGAAAAAGTTATTTTGTATATTCATTGCTCTTGAGCACTTCTTTTTTCAGACTTTAAGAGCTTGCAACAACATATAATATTAGATAGCATTACATAAATAATAACTTATTTTACAGACATTCAGTTGGATAAACAAACACTATTACAAGAAGAAATAAACAAATTGCCAAAAGTGGCCCCTGCCTATCTCTTGACACATTTACCTACAGAACATTATATTGCTACAGGTAATATCAGACTCATTTGAATGTATGAGCAACTTCAAATAAAGGATAGCTATTATTATTACTTATTATGTTACAGAGAGGAAAAAGGTAAATATAGATGCTTTGAAACCCAGTATTGTGGAAGGGCAAGGAGCCCTAAAATACAGATATTTTAAAAATCTTTGGGAAAAAGGACATCACATTACAAATGGATCAAAATTTGGTTGTGATTATCTTATATACCCGGGTAAGAATAGGTAATTGCTACTCATATAATTGCTACACTAGAGGTCCTGGGTTCATATCCCAGGTTGAAAGTGACAGTGTCTATGGTATTCTCAGGAACAGCTCAGCATTTTGATTTATGCCCAGTTAATTTAATCTCAGCCCTATAAGGAACTTATAAACACAATATGGTGCAGCTCTGTAACTATAAAATACAATTATTATAATAATATGATTTTCAGGTGACCCTGTGAGGTTTCATGCAACATACATGGTGAAATGTATTTACGATCAATCAACCACTCTAAGCCCTGCGGAAATTGTAGCATTTGGGAGATTGTCTGTTGCAGTCAATAAACTCGCTGTTTTAGCTTCTTGTAATAGTCAAGGCAAACTGGAGTATCAAACACTGCAGTGGCATGATAATGTTACCTAAAATCCTCAATACATTGTTATGATAATGCTTTATCTATTTATTTACCTAATGACTAATTGATGCCCTTGCCCGGTTTACTTGTATCCCTAAGGACTTTTTTATATAAAAGGTAGCCTATGTCCTTTTCCTAAATCCAAACTACCTCTATATATTAAAGGTTTCATTTCTTAATTTTTTATAACATTTATTTTATTTTTACTAGAAGTGCGTAGTAGGTATTTCATTAGTTAGGTTGTGACTTTGGGTCAAAAGTAGAAATGAAGCGTATATACTAGAACAGATCCGAGGAACAGGTATTTCACGATACTAGGTGGCACCTATTCTAAGTATTCTAACTTTTAAAATACTCGATCCACCTAGTATCACCGTGCCTGCGCGTATAAATTTGAATTTGAACCTTATTTCAATCCACATAAAAGTAAATATACTCTGTCTAGTTTAACCAACACTCGATACTAGTCAATAAAGTACTCGTTAAATTTTAAAATACTCGATCCACCTAGTATTACTGTGCTTACGCGTACAAATTTGAATTTGAACCTTATTTCAATCCTGATAAAAGTAAGTATACTCTGTTTTTTGAAGCAATACTCGATACAAACCAATACTAGGCATACTTGGCGGACTTTATACACTAGGTACTTTGTAAATACCCGAGACTATACGATCCGATACAATACAGAGTATCGAGTACGGACTAGTATTTGTTGGTTAATCTTGTTGGATGCCGGTTGATTACCATTTTTTTTATTATAGATTACTATGAAAAATGAATTTTAATATACGGTACGATGTAGTACCTAGATAAATATTTAAGGTCAACAGTCCTAAGCCTGTGTAAAGTATGAAGAGAAGATTCCGATTCATTACGTACTGCATCCGCAGCCGTACGCGTACTTCATACTAGGTGGATTACAGGTATTTGGATCGAGTATTTATTCGGAATAGGAATAGGTACTAAAGTTACTAAATTTCGTACTATAGGTACTAAATTTCGTACACCTAGTACGAAATTTTGTACCTATAGTACGAAATTTACCTAGTACGTACGACTCATCCCTGGTCAAAAGTGGTGCCAACTTAGGGGTTTTTCCACTAAATTTAGGGGGAAAAAATCCAGCTAGGGGATTTTTTAGGGGCTAAATATTTTTAGTAGTTTTTTTAGGCATTTGTCTATAATGCTGCAAAGTGTGATGATGGTCCACTTTACACTACAGCGATTAGGATCTTTCGTGACATTTATTCCAACAAACAAAATGTTAAAACTATTTAACATTCGTATGTATGATCATAAAAATGAAAATGGTTTAATGTACGAAATTCTGGAAAATGTACAAATAAAGAATTAATAATAATAATAATCCATTTATTTCAGATCAGTAGAATCCATTTTGTTAGTACATACATCAAAAACTTACAAAATAGTGTTAGTAACTAGGTACATTAAGTTGATAAATTATAAATTAAATCATTTTAAAACATGGAATTAATGAAACGTATAATTTCTTTTATTTTTTTTTAGGGAGTTTCCGAAACAGTAGTACAGTTTTAGGGGTTTTTAAGTTGAGCTCTAAGCTTGAGTAAAAAAAAATTGGAGTTGGCAACCCTCGGATAGCCAGCCATGTGGTAGTGGTTGTCAGACTCATTGGGCCAAACCAATGAGTCTGACAACCACTACCACATCATTCATCTCAGAACAATAAAATAAAATAGACAAAATATTTAAAGAATAAGTTAATATCTTAATAATAGACAATACACAGAAATAATAATAGACATAGATCATAAATAAATCACTAGTCTAGTCTGTGGCCTTAAATGTCAAGCAAAACAAAACTCGAAAAAGCACAAGCACAATAGTGAATTGGAAGCACTTTATATTTTTGTGGATACATTTCCTGTTAAATTAATATGGGTGATGCAGAACTAGACAAGATTAGGCAGCAGCGGCTTGCTCAGCTGCAGGCTCAACATGGGGTAAGTGTGAATCATTGATGGAGGTTAGGTTTATTTGTAAGAACCTTTAATTTGTATTGATAGCATTTACATTAACTTCATCATGCTTTTACAAGTCGTAGTCTGTATATTAAATACATAGTTTTTATTTTTTAGGGCACTGGTGATCCGAATCATGCTAAACAACAAGAAGAAAGAATGCATGCAATGGAAGAAGCAAAACACCAGATTCTTGCACAAGCACTAAGTCAAGACGCTAGAGCGAGACGTAATAATACTAATATATAATGCACACACATAGTATAAAACAAAGTCGCTTTCTCTGTCCCTATGTCCCTTTGTATGCTTAAATCTTTGAAACTACGCAACGGATTTTGATGCGGTTTTTTTTAATAGATAGAGTGATTCAAGAGGAAGGTTAATATGTATAATACATACATATTTTAGTATAGAAAAGCCAATAAACCATGCGGGCGAAGCCGTGGGCGGAAAGCTAGTAATGCATATAATATTTCCTTAGTAATAATCAGAAATATATTATACTCTCAAAATACATTTGACTGCATGTTTGATGTATCAGATAATGTGTTCACTGCTACATTGCGCTGTGGGTCTAATTCCCACCTGCGTCTGATCTCCACAGATTTATTTCGAGTCTGGGCGTATTTTGTGTCTGTTAATTGTATATTAAAATTTATAAAGTCCTCCACAACATAGTCATGTTCATGTCAGGTACCTATGGATGCTGTTGTCTTAAAGATATTTTTATTTTTTCAGTGAACACAATTAAGCTTAGTAGACCAGAAAAGGGTGCAATGGTTGAAAATATGATCTGCAGAATGGCTCAGGCAGGCCAAGTACGTAATAAAATAACTGAACCGGAACTTATTCAACTTCTAGAGTCTCTGAATCAACAAATGCCTAAATCTTCAAGCACTGTAAAATTTGACAGAAGGAGGGCTGCACTTGATTCTGATGATGAAGACTTCTAGCACTGCCTCATTAAAATAATATCAATATACCTTGTTGCTATAATGCCTTAACAAAATAATAAATGCTTATTTATCTCATAACACTAATGATAACTCTTTGCCTTTTAAATTTTTTACTTACCTACCTAAAACGTTACAAAATTTTTTGTATTAAAAGCACTGATATTCACAAGACTTGAATTATAAAATATAATTAAAATATTGGTTATATTTAGCTTTGTATATTTTTTTTTTTTTTTTAAAAAAGCTTACTAGCAATGTGGTTCACACATTACTAGTATTCTTGTTAACCCCTCGTGCTAAGCTAAATGCTTGTGTTACGAGTGGGTTCACGTCGGTAGTGCAATGGGTGGGGTTCGAACCGGCAACCATATGATCGCAAGTCCGACGCCCTAGCCATTAGGCTACCGATGCTTCAAATAATAATTCAATTAAGCTTAATATTTTATCATCATTGTGTCCATATCAGTAAGTGTTTTAAAATTTTGTCAATAAACTTTTGATTGTAACTTGTAACAGATACCCAGGCTCTTTGATTATTGTAGTCTAGCTTCTATCTGTTCATTGCAGCTGAAGGCACAAATATGAGCTGCTGAAAGGATTATAGAATGTGTTAGACAATAATGACTTTTTAATTTTGATTAGGATGGAGCATTTATAATTTTGAGTAATCCACTTCGAAAGTAATGATAAGATAGGGATTTCAATTATTTAAGATAGAAGATTATAATAAAATTAAGTTTATAATAAGGATAGATACACTTATTTTGTGGACTGAGCTGACAAAAAATGTACTGTTAAATTGAAATTTGTTTACTCATGTATTATGAAAGCTTTTTATGCAAAGAAACTTCAAAGTGCTTTATTGTTATGCCACAGGCTTTTGGCCATTTGACACCCAACATGACTTGGGTTATTCCTGATGCTTTTATAAGCAGCAACAACCCCCTGGGTTGGCAGGGGCAATAGTGCCCCTGATGTGACTATTTAAACAACTTTGGATTGGTTCTTTTAACCGTTCTTTCAACTAACTGTGACACATGATTGAGTCACGAAGCAGTAGTGTGCTAACATTGTTTCAGTTTCGATAGTATTTCCTATTTACTGTTTTCAGTCAACATTCAAGCATTTTATTTTTCAAAGGAAAACCAACAGCATGTAACAATTACGTAAACATAAAAGTAATTGTAACAAAATTTTGACTTGAGCTTTACCTATAAGTGTAGGTAGGGCTGTATTTCAGTTTAAAACTAATGTAGCGAGTGTTACTCTGCAACTGACGTCTTTGTGGCGGGTTTGCGTGAATGTTAAAGGTACTTGGTATTGCTAGCCAGTGATAAATAGATTACTTTCCACAAACACATTATAGAGGACACTATTGTGAGGTTGTAGGGAGTAATCTCTGAATCTACTGAACAGATTTAAAAAATTCTTTCACTAATATAACGCTACATTATTTTTTAGTGAAATAGGCTATATATTATCTCGTAAAATTAAAATAAATGTAGGTATAGTCCACGCGGGTGAAGCCGCAGCAGAAACCTAGTAAAATTAATGTTTTCATAGTTTGCTACTTATTGCTTACAACAGCAACATGAATGTTTGAGCAAAAATCGGTTCAGGTACCTCACCTTTATATACTCATAATATTTATAAAAAAAGATCTGTACCTAATTGGGTTCTGCATATAAGATTTTGTTTATGTATTTTTGGATTTGTAGAGGAGGAATTAATAGATTGGATATTGATATCGTTATCTGAGCTTTATCTTAAATATAGATAAGAATTTATAAAAGACTGAACTTAGTTCTCAAACGATGAGTTTCCTGGTGCTTACTTACCTACAATGTTACGGGCAGGGTTAGTGGTATTAGTGACAAGTGTCGTTCTGGCGGCAGCCAGGAAGTCTCCTCACGCCGATGATATACAGGAACTGTTCAAAGACACGCGTTATTCAACTGACATATTTGAAGATGCCAACTTAGACGTGGTAAGTTGTTAGCACTGTCTATCTAGGTCTTATTTAGAAGTTTAAATTATAGCTTGGTAAAAAAATCTTATATTAGATATTAATTTGATTTTAGCCCGGTCTCATTAAAAAATATCGCTACCCTGTTGAAATACACAATGTAATAACCGAAGATGGCTACATCTTAGAAATGCATCGTATTCCTTACGGAAGAGATGCCAACAATATACCAAATGTGAGGAAACCCGTTGTGTTCGTGATGCATGGCCTGCTGTGCTCATCGGCTGATTTTGTTTTAATGGGTCCAGGCTCAGGTTTAGGTGAGTAGCTACCACATACAACACAACATTAGAAAAAACCACTACTACTTCAGTGGTCACAAACGTGGCTGGTAAGCGCTTAGGTCCTTGGTTCGATTCCCAGTTTAAATAGGTTTTTCTGTGCAGCTTTGCTCTTATTACATGGGACCAAAAAATACCAGTTAACCCACCTAAACCTACATGATTCACTCTGTCGGTGTTGTTCAGTAGTTTTTGAGTTTGTCACAGACAGATGTGGTGGGGGAGTTTGTTTTATAATAGGTATATACATATATAGTAAAGTGATGAAGCACCCAGACCTAGAACAATTAACAGTAGCCCGTACAAAATGTTAGAGCTATGCAGGAATTGTATTGACGGCTACACGTTGAGGTACTTATTCAAATCCAATTTACGCTGGAACTTTATTGTATGAAACGCTAATACAATGCGTGATCAGCTTAAACTGGAAGCTTAAACAGGTTGGCCTGTAGCCGTGTGTAGGTACCTGTGGGCTCTGGTGCAGGAGGTAAACTCGACCACTATTCCAGTTGAGCCTTGGGTAAATGTATGAAAACCCTAATAAATTGGCGGGCTACGGGAGCGCTATTACCATAATGCTTCTTGCGTTCTTTCCACGCAGCTGCGATATACCGATCGATAAGGCCCGGACGATATATTTCGCATCGCAATTCGATAAGAGGACACAATATAAAAATTTCATCACAGCTAGTACGATGATGCCGATTGCGACACGGACCACACTATTTTTATTCTGCTTCTTAGAAAACAAGAACAGTTTTGAATCCATTCGCCTCGTATTATGAATGATGGAATTGTTTCGAAAGAAAACGGTAGAACAACAAATCTTCCAGTAGGTATAGAGATATGAGATATACCTTCTAGCTAATCGATGTCGCAATCCGTCATTGTGAATTGTGCACCGGCGATTGATTTGTTAGTTTGCAGCGGGAATGCATATTGTACAATGTATTCTACAATAGGTTGTAGAATATAGCGACAGCGTCACCACATAATTGCACGTACCTAGATAAATCACATATGTAGTTAAGGTTTAGAGATTTAATAAAATAATTATACGCACGTATCACATTTGTATAGTATAGTAGTTAAGTACGATTTGTACATCAATCAAACAGTCATTAGGTATATTAGAAGAGATTACAGAAGACTAAAAACATAAAATGCGTTGCACAAGGGGAGATTCGGGTTGGTCTATTAATAGGATACAGTGCTTCCTTTATGTGTATATCTGAAGTCATCAGGATGGTTCAATGGGTAAAAATCCCATACTATCTGGCCTTATCCCGAAAGACAGGTCGCCTTTTGAAGGTCTCCGCCATACCTACCTAAATAAAAAAGCTTATAAAGCTCGTTTAAAACTTTTTGTGTTCTAAAACAATTTTATTTACAGCATACATCCTCGCTGAGGCAGGATACGACGTTTGGCTAGGTAACGCACGTGGCAACTACTACTCACGTAGACACGTCAGATTGAACCCTGACGCTATACTGAACACTGCGTTCTGGAGGTTCTCTTGGGATGAAATAGGCCACATAGACTTAGCTACTATGATCGATTACGCGTTAGAAGTGACTGGACAACAGAGACTGCACTATGTAGGTCACTCCCAGGGTACTACGACTTTCTTTGTGTTGGGGTCCTTGCGGCCAGAATATAACACCAAGATTATTTCCATGCATGCCTTGGCTCCTGTTGCGTATATGGCGCACAATCAAAACCTTCTTCTGAGAATGTTGGCGCCGTATTCTAATGATATTGAAGTGAGTGAATCAGCATAAATGTTACTCTATAAATACTCTACTTATATATATCTACGGATTTAAATAAGGAAATTGTTGTTTTTAATAATTACGTTTTCAGAGTATTGCTTCTCTGGTTGGCATTGGAGAATTTTTGCCTCACTCTATTATCTTAACCTGGGCTGGCGAGGCGTTGTGCCGTGATGAAGTAGTATTCCAACCGATTTGCAGTAATATTTTGTTTTTGATTGGTGGATGGAACGAACAACAACAAAATGCCGTAAGTTTAGAACATAACTTGTAAGAAAGGAAGAAATATTCATTAATTTTTTTTAATACGATAGAATAATTATGTTATTTTAAAAACATTATGCCTGTGATTTCAGACCATGATGCCTGTCATCTTTGGCCACACACCGGCTGGCGTGTCAGTGAGACAGCTCGCTCACTATGGTCAAGGAATCTCCGGCGGTGGTTTCCGTCGCTACGATGAGGGGTCCCGACTGGCAAATTATAGAAGATATAGATCTTTCACACCACCAAGTTATGACCTGTCTAAAGTTACTACACCCGTGTTCCTACACTATTCAGACAGCGACCCATTGGCTAATGTGGAAGATGTTGAAAGGTTATTCATAGAGCTCGGTAGGCCAATAGGCAAGTTTCGGGTTCCTATGGCCTCCTTTAGCCACATTGATTTCATGTATGGCATCAATGCGAAGGAATTAGTTTATGACAGAGTTATTAATCTTATTAGAGCAATGGATGCAAACGCATTTGACGATAATTATAAAAATCAGTAAAAGTGCAAATAACTACCGGTATCGATATTCAATTTTTTTTATGATATAATTACCTGCCTATTGTTTATTTGTTGTTATATTTGTTCCAATTACGAATTACAATCTTAACAATAAAATATTATCTATTAATTATTTTGAAGATTTATCTAATACCTATCAACAGAGGCGGACATTCCATAAGGCCGAGTAGACCCGAGCCAAGGGCGGCCAGATAATGTTGGTCACAGATACTTAAATTTTTATGTAAAATTTGCAATAAAGGGCGTCCATCACTTAACGGCCTAGGGCGGTCAAAACTGCTACTCCAATTCTGAGTAGACGCATAAATAAAATAAAATAATAATCTTATGTCCTATAAAAAGAGCTGCAACATGCCTAAAAAGGCCGCTTTCTTCGCCGCTATGGGCAAGACTTTACCATCGGTAGTTTCTGTCGCTGCAAAGAGGAGCCTCGTTCGACTGATCATTCAATCAGTTACCTATATTATAACCTAAAGATACCGCACCGGTACTCCTACATCACTCAGACTGTCACCAAAAAGCTGAATTAGCTCTTCGCAAACGTTGGCAGACCCATAACTAAGTTCCAGACTATTATGGCCAGCTTCAATCACATTGATTTGTTATATGTAACATACTATAACGCCTGTTTTGCCCAAAGGGTTAGGCAGAGGTGTACTTAATGTACACCCACAGTTCACCGGTATGTTTAGGTCCCATGTAATAGAGGGCGAGCCTATTGCCATTTACCGGGCACAAATCCAGACTCCGAGTTGTTACTGAGAATTTCATAGCAAAACCCAATAACACTTTGCTCGACCTGGGGATCGAACCCAAGACCTCTTGCGTAGCAGTCGCGATTGGGACCACTAGACTAACGAGGCAGTCAGTAAGCGTTGTTATATGTATATGATATCAATGCTAAGGACTACCTACTCTTTGATAGAGCGATTATTAAAACAATGGATGCCAACGCATTTGAAGATAACGCATAATCAATCAAAGATTGTGTAAATCTGTTGTTACGGCAAATTAATTACAAATGTGTCTTTTTATTGTAGTCCATTTTTAACATTCATCCATATGACAGACACCTTAGGAATCTCGGGTAATAATCTGAGATTCTTGAACCCAAATGCTAGTTTTGCAATCATTACTGCAAATTGAATAATAATATTAGGTATTTTACATCTCAAACATTTTTTAATCGCAAGTAAAAACTAAATGCTACACGATTATTGATGTATGCGTGCGGTCAGATAGGAGAGGTCCACTGAAAGCTGCTATGGCTCTTTCTTCAAGAGGCCTGTTCAGGCATGGCCTACATTGTAAAATTCGGATAGCTGTTAATACTACTGTCTGGACTTTATTCTCTGAGTTTGTTTTGGCGTTTTTTCTCAGAGGCTTTTTTTTATTATTACCTATTATTAAAGTTTATAGGTACTATGAACTTGTTAGACTATAGGTATTATTTTAAAGTAGGTACCTACTTAGTATACACAATAGCTCGGGGTCGGGTTGCAAAGTTGTGTCGCAGCAAACTGCAACTAGCTCAGTGTGGTGCTTAAGCGTGAAATAGAGTAGAGTAGAGTAGGTATTCCTACTATAACGTTGTGGCATAGTGTTAGATTTTATTACACTATGGTTGTGGTAAGAAAATACATAAGTAGATACCTAACTTATTATTTATAACACAATCAAAAACTTTAACAAATGTTTCACAGATTGACTGCAGTATCTTATCAAAATAAATAAACTACCTATATCATTACGACAAAAAATATTATATAAATCGGTGATTTCAATGTCACTGATTATCGAGCTCAATGCCCTGCGCGTTGACCCCAAAATTAAAAGTAGTAAGTCGTATTTAGTGTTATGTGATGAGCAAAGTTATTGCAGCTTTCAGTTGCGTAGGCGCAAACGTAAAATATTCGTATTTCAAATAATGCCCTTTAAGGGTGATCGCCTCGCCACTTCGGCGCGAGGTGCGCCTCCAAATTTCTTTTTTTATGGTTTTCCACAACTTGTTCGTCTTTAACACATTCTAAGTTCATGGCAGTAGGAATTGTGTCTACAATCATAATCTATTCATAACTAAGTAAGTACTAAAACTTTTACGTAAAAATCGTTACTGCAGCAGAAAGTAGTGTAAATTGACAATTTTGTCTGATTCTTCTATTCTACACTATTATGTGCTATGATAACGGTTTATACACAGGTTTATAATTATACACAGGGTTGTACCGGAAAGGTAACAAAATTCAAAGTGATCAACTTTTGTTGTAAACTATGGAAAACTTTAAAATGTAATTTTCTGTTGCGTAAAGATTAATTTGTGGAATTTGAATGAAGATGAAATTTTTTTTCAAGATGGTGTATTGTATCGGCGAACTTATAACTCACGCTACTAACAGAAATTTAAATAATTGAAAAAAAGAACTTACATATTTTATCCCATTACGACCTTTTTCGAGTGCGGAACATCCTTGTCTTTCTTTGCCCTTTCACGGCACAGCTGTGCCGAAGCAACTTACCAGCCTTTTAATATATTTTTTCGGATCCCAATATACCGCAATATTATGATAATGTATCAAATAGCATGTCCTCGCGCATAAGCAAAAGTAAGTTGAGTTAAATATAAATTAGAAAAAAAACATACCGCAGTAAAATCTGTAAACAAAGGTAATTTTACTTCAATTGGATACAAATAAGTTAAGGCCGGTACAAGCATACGGCCACCTATTGCTTAAGATTACACGCTAGATACCAATTGACGTAAATCCTGACAAAAGATAGGTAATTAATGTACATAATAAATTATTGACAACGTGAATACGTATCTATTCTACATTATGTTATTATGGTGTTTAACTGATTTTAGCACTGATTTAAATTGTTATCTAAGCTTAATTTCTTATCAAACTCTACTGAATTTATAAAAGAGGAAACTCAATGTTCAGAATGAGTTTCCCTCTGACAGTAAACAATGCTACGGGGAGGGTTAGCGGTATTGGTGATATGCGTCGCTCTGGCGGGGGCTGGGAAATCTCCCCAAGCTGACAACATCGAAGAATTGCTGCATAACGTTGACTCACGTTATTCAACTGATGTTTTCGAAGATGCAAGCTTAGATGTGGTGAGTTTGTAGTTTTATATATGAGTATTGTTATACTTACCGTTGCGAATTAATAATTTCATGACTTTATTACAGCCCGGACTTATTACAAAATACGGTTATCCAGTTGAAACCCACAATGTAACGACCGAGGATGGCTACATATTGGGAATGCATCGTATTCCTCACGGAAGAGATGCTAACAATGATCCTAATAAGAGGAGACCTGCTGTGTTCGTGATGCATGGTCTGCTCTCTTCATCAGCAGATTTTGTTATCATGGGCCCAGGCTCTGGTTTAGGTAAGATTACAAAATTTCGTGAGATTTTAAAATATAGCTCAGGTCTTAATACTATACAATACTAGTTATGTATGTATAGCGATATATGGAATATTATACGTAGGTTATCTTTACTTACTTTTTCTTATGTTTACAGCTTATATCCTCGCTGAAGAAGGATACGACGTTTGGCTAGGTAACGCACGTGGCAACTACTACTCACGTAGACACGTCAGATTGAACCCTGACGCTATACTGAACACTGCGTTCTGGAGGTTCTCTTGGGATGAAATAGGAAACATAGACTTAGCTACTATGATCGATTACGCGTTGGAGGTTTCTGGACAACAGAGGCTGCACTATATAGGTCATTCCCAGGGTACCACGGCTTTCTTTGTGTTGGGGTCCTTGCGGCCGGAATATAACGCCAAGATTATTTCCATGCATGCCTTGGCACCTGTTGCGTATATGGCGCACAACCAAAATCTTTTTTTGAGGGCGTTGGCGTCTTATGCTCATGATATTGAAGTAAGTTGATTAGCAAACTGAAATATAAACAATGATCCTTTATAAGTCTGAGGATGTTTTAGCGTTACTTTAATGCTTAATATTGTTTCTTTTAGAGTATAGCTTCTTTGATCGGTATTGGCGAGTTCATGCCTAACAGTGTTATCTTCACTTGGGCTGGCCAGGCTGCGTGCCGTGATGAAGTGGTGCTCCAACAGATATGCAGTAACATAATGTTCTTAATTGGTGGATGGAACGAAGGACAACATAACTCAGTGAGTTCAAGCTATATAGATTTCGTTAATTCCGTTGCAACAGCGTTCAGATTCATTGTTATTAAAAAAATATATATCAGTCACCCACAGACTATATTAGCGTGATTCTAATCAGTTATAAATTAGAATAAATACTATTTTTTTAAAGAAATTTGTCTCTCAGTAGGTACTTATTGAAATGTTGGCTTTTATGTATATGAAGTTTATATTATGGCATTCCCTAATACGTGGGACCTAAACATACCGGCGTGTAAGTGCGGGTGTAGTACACTACTGCCTAATTAGCCCTTCGGGGAATACAGGGGAGATGGCATGTTAAATAATGTTTGTCATTACAGACTATGCTGCCCGCTATCTTCGGTCACACACCAGCGGGTGCGGCAGTGAGACAATTCGCACACTATGGTCAGGGGATCGTCGATGGTGGTTTCCGTCGCTACGACGAGGGCTCTCGACTGGCAAATTATAGAAGATATGGATCCTTTAGCCCACCACGTTACGACCTGTCTAAAGTTACCACGCCCGTGTTCCTGCATTACTCAGACAGCGACCCATTGGCTCATGTAAACGATGTTGATAGACTGTTCAGAGAACTTGGAAGACCGATAGGAAAGTTCCGGATTCCTATGGCCACTTTCAGCCACCTTGATTTCTTGTTCGGTATCGACGCTAAGGGATTACTCTTTAACAGAGTTATCAATCTTATTAAAGCAATGGACGTCAATGGATTTGAAGATAATGTTTAATGAATTCAGTGAATAAGCAAAAACAAGTTTATATGAATAAGCTATAGCCGAATAACTATAACGAATTAAAAATTAACCATCCAGCAGTAAGGCGTGTATCTTATTTTGTAGTTCCTTTATTAACACGCTGTGCCTAGCGGTTTCACCCGCTGATTACGATATTTTTCTTTTTGGTTGATGTTAAAGAAAAAAGAAAAATAGGATTGTAGCTTGATTTTAAATAACCTAAGTTACTCATTATAACACCTGCTATCTACCAGTAAAAGTACTGTCAAAACCAATGAAGCTATTCGTTGATTTGCTGTCACAAACAAAAAGAAATACAGACAGACGAACCGAGAAAAATCCAATGGTTATTTAGTTATAAATATTGGACATACTTTAATATGTCCAATCAAATCAAATGTTTTTATTTCAAATAAGCTTTTACAAGCGTTTATGAAACGTTATTGACTCTAGTTGCACGGTTCCAAAAAGTTGATCCTATGGAGAAGAATCCGGCAAGAAACTCCATGGACACTCTTTTAAAATATATTGTTTTTACATAATTTTCTGGTACATTTTGGCGATAACAGGATGTGAGGACATTGGAGGTTTATGTCATAATTAGCCTGAAGTCGGGACTAAAATGACAAGAAGGTTCTCAGCAAATGAGAACGCCATGTCAACCTAAAACAGATAAACTATGTGTAAGAATACACATCATCAAAAAATATTAACTAGGATAACTATAAGCTACTTAGACATAAATGGCTACAATGTACTCACATTTATAGTTCCTGTTTATGTAAAGTGGTAAACAATGTAAAAAATAATTGAGAGTAAATAAAGTAACCTCAGGTTGCCAGGGAGGCCACAAGTGCATCCGTATTTTGACACCACACATTTTTATCGTCAACGTAGTCCTTGATTTTGCAATATGCTTTCTTAACAAGGACCGATTTAACATAATTTTTAAATTTCTTACCGGTGAGATCGGTGACAGATTTTAGAAGTTTATTGTAAAAACGCACACAATTTCCTAGAAATGATTTATTGGTTTTAGTTAATCTAAATTTAGGTACCACTACTTTATGTTTATTTCTAGTATTATGGTTGTGAAAGTCGCTATTTATGCAGAAGATATGCAGGTTTTTGCGGATATACATGATGTTTTCTAAAATATAAAGTGACGGCAGCGTTAGTATATTGACGTTCTTGAAGACTTCTCTAAGGGAATCGCGAGGGCCCGTATTGTAGATTGCGCGGATGGCCCTTCTCTGCAAGATGAAAATTGAATCTACGTCAGCAGCTGATCCCCTCAGCAGAATATCGTATGACATAATGCTGACATATGCATTAAGATAATAGCTGCTATTTAGACGTTACAGACAAAGACACTTCAATGTTATTTATTTTTAGAGAAGAGAGACGTTATTCCATTAGATGGTTTCATTTATACCAAATATATGTCTACTGTTACTCACATCCTATCGTAAATGAAACACTTCGTATTTAAATAGTCACTTTAGTTGTATTTATAATAAAATATGTTCGTAGATAGTTAATAGTTAATAAATTATGCGCAATATATCCATCCATATTGCGCATCTCAGAAGTAGAAGTTATAACAAACGGGAACAAGTTGTATGACATCACAAACTTTTTATTAGAGTTGATTCAATATAACTTTGCCTTGTTTACGCAGGTACGCTGAACTAGTTCTTCCAGTTAGCGTGTTCGTATCAAGAGCTAATTTGAAATAGCCGTTTGATTGTTAACAAGACTCGAATTGGATGCTCGGAAGTACTCGGGATATCTTGTTAGTATTGCCAAGTCCAGTGAATCAAATTTCGTAACGAAAGGTTACAATAGTCTATGCTAACGGTACAAAAAAAACTGATTTTAACTTTTAATTTTACTATAAAAAACAGCTTATTTACAGATTTATATTTGTTTTACCTCGCAATTATAGAATAAAGTACAGATCTAAGGAGTATAGTGAAAAATTAGGACATTCGGCGTCCTAATCAAGGGTGAATCGAAACGTGTCACTACACCCCTGAAAATGGTGTCGTCCCGTGCAAATCGAGACATTCGCAACACTGCTCCTTTCGAGCATCTAATTTCAGTTTTGTTTAATTCTATTTAGATCGCTGCTAGCATAATCATACGAGTATCTAAAGAGAGTAACATACCGAGCTCCTAATTTATGATCGGAACCAGGGAAAGGAGAACAAAGGGGACCACGCGGGCCCAGAGCGGGTTGGTATATGTCACATGTCTTAAAATTTTTGGTTCTAGGACAGGCCGATTTTCTCACGATGATATCCTTCACCGTTTTGGGAGCAGTGATGTGCAGCAGTGAAATAATTTACACAAAGTAAAGCGCCTCACTGGGTTCGAACCTACAACTCGTCGCGGCCGTTACCACTGGGCCACCACTGCTCAGACTCAGCAGTATGCATACTGCTTCTTAACGTTGATATTCTATTGGCGGGTGGTGGCATGTATGCATGCACGCTATACAAAACCAGTACAGGCTGGCCTCGACTTCTACGGAAAACCTTTACAATGGGAGGTAAGTCTTATCTGGTTTCGTATGCTCGGAGCTTGGAACTTTGTATTTATGCCTGGTCAATGGGCCTACCTGGCCTCATCTGGGACCTAAACATACCGGCGAACTGTGAGTATCTGAGTGGATAAGTACATGTCTGTGAAACCCTTCGGGGAACACAGGCGTAATGGTATATTAATATTCAATAAAAAGTCTAGTATAAAGATTTATTATGTTCAAGTCTCAATATAATGAATATCTCCTTCTCCTTTCACCCATCATCTACTACTTCTCAGAAAGTTAAAATATACAAGTCATTGTATTTTAGAAGATGCGTCACGTTGGTGCTTCAGGGATTTCAAATGACTTCGAAATCGTCTGTGTCGCAAAAGTTGACGTAAAGAAAACTTATTTATTCAACTCGCAAGGGACTTTAGAGTATAGGCGAAAATTTACTAAAAACTTAAACTATTTCCATTTATATATCGGTTTTCGCTTCGGTTTCGGTCTGTATCTCCCTAAATATAGTAGCATAGCAGATTAGATTTGTTAGTACGTTTCCGCTTGTCGTTTTCATAGTAAAACTAAGCAAAAGTTAGCCGGGAAGAGAGGCTATGGTTAAGCAGAATAATTTAATAAAGCAGAATGTACGTTATACACTACAATGCATGCACTAGTTACTAGTTACATAATTTTTCTTAGTACGAGTAGTTGTATTCTGGAAAATGTACTTACGTTGCATAACCCTTAAGGTACACTATATTAACTTCTTTCAGTATAAGTGTACGACAGTGATGTGAAAGGGGCCTTCTAATACAGGCATTGTTTGCTTAAAAGGAGGCTCCAAAAACGAAATGTACCTAACCTTATATTTTCCCAATAAATATATTGTATTTTTTTTATTGTATAGCGTAGGGTCAAACACCCGCAGCTATCATCAGCATCAGTTTAGAAGGGGCAGGAGGGTCTCATTTTAGAGCGAGAGGGATTAGGCTTTAGCCTACCACGTTTGCCTGTTTTGGATGGGCAGACTTCACAAGTTGTCAAGAAAATCTCTCATTTAAGCCCGTGATAATCATTAATACGCATATGACTTCGAAAAATCATTGGTGCGTGCGTGCGTTATATGACCTTAGGCTACGACTAGGCTATCTCTGCACTTAAAATAATCTATATAATAATCTAATTGTCTTTCTGTAAATAGATCTGGTAAAAACACTCATAGCACACACATACGTACATACACACACCCCGATGGTTGTTGGGGCAAATAGGTTCTCAAGTGGAAACCATGCACCGGAATGTATATATGCATCTGTGCAGTATTTATATATGCTTCTATGTGGGTATGTATTAAATACGTATGGAAGACAGAAGTAGTATATCTATATATGTATAACGTGCCCGCATTTCGCTCGAAATAATAAACAGTCTTTGTAGCTATATAATTGATTATTATCCTAATAATTAGCTTATGTGCTGCTGTAGTCTGAATCAGGCAAATATATTGTAATTATAACCAGGATCTCAACAGTCTCATATTTATTATCATAGTTTGGAAAGCAATTACAGTATAATGACTATAAAATATTTGATATGACATAATTCTATGATGTCTCAATATTACGCACTGTGCCTACGCCGTAGCACGTAGCACGGTCGTAGTGCGTAGCGTTGCGCTATGCGTAGCGGGCATCAAACGAATGTAAAAAAATGCAATGTTCCCAAAAAACCTACATCGTGCAGCAGAAATACAGGAAGTTACCTTCTTTTCTTAAAATTATGTGATCCAAACAGGCAATATCTACTTTTGTGCAGTTCAAAGATGTTGTATCTTTCAAATCATCTTCTTTTTTAGAAATTTTAACTTAAAATTTAATTTTATTAGTGTAGCATTATCGCTTTTGAAATTTATTCAACAGAGCTCAATTTTTTCAACACTTCACTGCACTCTTGGTAAGCATAGGTATTTTTGAAATAAATAAAAATGTTGAAAATATTTTTCTAGCATCCTCGAAAAAAAAATAATGTTGAAAATATTTTTCTAGCATCTAGCTCCTGTGAATGAAGTTTTTTTTTAATTTCAAAATACAATCGCTTTTTTAGATAAACAGTGTACATAATATTTATTGTAGGTACCTTGTTTACCAACGTACGTACTTAAATTTATCATGATTTTATTATTAAACTTACCAGATTTTAGTAGCGATTGATTATTATCGTTATCTTGGGCTTATCTCATTATCTTAATTAAAAGTGAAGTTATAAAAGCGGTAATTTGACATTGTTCACAATGTGTCAACAATGCTTCGGGGAGGGCTATTGGTGGTTATAGTGACATGTGTATGTTTGGCGGCGGCTGGGAAAACTTCTCATGACGATGATATTCAGGAATTGTTGAAAAACATTGAGACACGTTATTCGACTGATATATTTGAGGATGCACGGTTAGATGTGGTGAGATATAATTCTACCATCCAAATTATAATAATAATATTTTATTTGTATTCTTTGCCTGTAAAATAATAATATTGTTTCAGCCGGGTCTTATTAAAAAATATGGATACCCAGTTGAAACCCACAGTGTAACGACCGAGGATGGCTACATATTGGGAATGCATCGTATTCCTCACGGAAGAGATGCTAACAATGATCCTAACAAGAGGAGACCTGCTGTGTTCGTGATGCATGGTTTGCTCACGTCATCTGCTGATTTTGTGCTTATGGGTCCAGGTTCCGGTTTAGGTAAGTAATCACAAATTATCATCCACAATACACGCATCGAAGCTGCTTAATATCTGATAATCTCTTAACTGTGATACATAGGGCACCGATATATTTTTAAACATTGGCTATCGACCACTAAAATAAAATAAAATATTTACAGCATACATTCTTGCGGAGCAAGGATTCGATGTATGGATGGGTAATGCTCGGGGTAACAAATACTCACGTAAACACGTCAGTTTGAACCCTGACGCTATACTGAACGTTGCATTCTGGAAGTTCTCTTGGGATGAAATAGGAAACAAAGACTTGCCTGCTATGATCGATTACGCGTTAGAGGTATCTGGACAACAGAGGCTGCATTATATTGGCCACTCGCAGGGTACCACAGCCTTTTTTGTATTCGGGTCTTTGAGGCCAGAGTATAACACCAAAATTATTTCAATGCATGCATTGGCTCCCGTAGCATATATGGCCCACAACAAAAGCCCTCTTTTGAATATGTTATCGAGGTATACTAAGGAAATTGAAGTAAGTTGATCAGTATAGTTTGTATCTACATTTTGAGGATACACTTATTAGATTTGAAATTGTTTTCAGAGTATTGCTCACTTAGTTGGTTACGGCGAGTTTTTGACTAGCAGAACTGTTTACCAGTGGGCTGGCGAAGCTTTGTGTCGTGATGAAGTAGTATTCCAACCTATGTGCAGTAACATCATATTTTTGATTGGTGGATGGAATGAAGCACAACATAACGCGGTGAGTACTTTACGATAATAACTTACATGACAATAGTAATTGTAATGTTCTCAATAGATTGACGTTTGGCCAGCTGATACATTTGGAGATCGTAGGGTTCATGATTAAGGCGCTGACAACACCCAAATAGGCATATTTTAAACAAGTTTTTAGCCAAATCCATAAAGTTTGTGACAGCGAAAAAAATATATGTTAATCTTGAACATATTCCGGAGAAAACTGTTGCTTTGAAAACACGTTTTTGAAAAGTTTTCTCGATCCAAAAAAATTGTAAACTAAGCTCTTAAAACGAATTCTAAACAAAAATATCTCTATGACTAAGCAATGCACGTTGGTAAAATTAATAACAATAACGTATCATATTTAAATACAGAACTTGGTTGCTTTACATTTTCGATAACTTAACTTATTTTTTAGTAATTAATTGTTTTATGGTTTTGTAAAAAGCTGCGAGTGGCTGCGAGGGTCGCATCACCGCGCTTCTCTTTCTTTTCTATGCAATCGTATATCGTATCGACAGTGATCGCATAGACGTGCTGCTAGACGGACCTATGTCGCTTCGCTCCGCGCGCTATCCGTTCATTACGTATTTTGTTGTTTGACAATTTCAAACATAAACATACCTCAAAACATATTACATATGTCTTTTTGTATTTTTTAGGTATTTTTTAGGCATTTTTCATTATTAATTTATTTTAGTGGAGGAAAAATACGACATGCGGGCAGGATTCGAACGTGCATCTTCTGGTTACGTACACCAGACGCTAAGACCGCACATGTATTTTGTTCCCAAATAAGATTGAAAGACGTTACTAAAGACATTGGTAAAGGATATGGTTGAACTATAACTATAGTTCAAATATAAATAAAAATATTTGCCGTAGAAATGGAAAACGTACAAAAATGCCAGCCCAAAAAGCCCTTTTATACTAACAAACAAAAACATGTCATGAAAGTAATAAAAAACAACAATTTTTATAGTGTCATACATGTCATATTGGCAAAACAGATACACGAACAATAATGAAAGTATACGCTATTTGCTACAAAGGATACCGTAATTCGTCTAAATTGGTAGTGTTCGGTTGGCCTAGTGGTAAATGCCATGATTGAGAATTTGGAGTCTCAAGTTCGATACCTGTTGGTGACAAGTGCAGTTTATTATTGTTGTGATCTTTTTTATTTTATTTTTAGTTTTTATAATAATTATTAATATATTTCCTAGAATTATTTCATTTTCATTACAGTAAAAAGAGACGTTTACTTTTACTTAATATGGCAAAAAGCTATTAAGTGTAGAAAATATTGTACTATTTTTTGTTGCTTGTATTCTTCAATAGCATCCAGAGATAAAAAAATATAGTACCCGGAAACTCCGAAAGTCAAGAAAAATATTTTTAAAGCCACGGGATATCATGAGAAATAGATTTTTATTTATTTATTTCAGGCAACAGAGCCCATGTATATATAATACTATAATACAATACAATAAATCTTAAACTAATAACAAATAAAATATCAAACATTGTACCTACATATAAAATAAGAATAAACACTATTTCTCACGAACAGTTGGCGTCGTGTGTAGCGCGGTGTCCGGTAGCCGGCCTCGCACAGTGGAACGAATGTATGGGAGAGGTCGGACATTCGCACCTCAAACATTTTTTTTTTTAATTTAAAAAACTAATTATGTACGTACTTGACTATCTCATGCCTTCAGAATTTGTTCTGACAAATTTTCTCCTATCTCTCGTATTTAAGGAGTTATTTAAAACATTTATGGAATTTCACCAAGAAAATGACCTTATTGATCACTCTAATTTCTGATTCCGGCCTTGTTGTGGTCTTCGCTAATATACTACACATATTAAGGAGCTGCATTTAGTTTTAAGACACACGGTGCGCCAAACGTGCACTTTATGAGATATAGGATAATGAAATATATATTTTTTTAAATTTTCTTATAATTATGTTTACTTCGATTTATTTAACCGTAAATAGGCATATTGCCTATTTACAGTCAGAGGATATATACATATGTGTATTTAGATTTAAACGAACATAGCGTTTCAAAACACAAAATATGTATTGTAACGGTTTTCACTATCATACTACGCATATCAAGAGCTTTATTTAGTTCTAAGACACATGGTGCGCCAAACGGGCACTTTGTGAGTTATAAGGTAGTTTATATTTATTACAAGAAAAAATATATTTTAGTTTAATTGATTTCTCATTAGACGTGCTCGTCAAAAACTTCGAGTTCCCAATAGATATAGAAATGGGCGCGACATGGGCATTCGACATGATGTTTGTCTTGGCCATGTTCATCGTAAGACCCACTTGTTGGGAAACTCGGTCGAGGTCATTGAGCATTGTGCTGAGCTCTTGCAGCGATTCTGCGATGACTAAAATATCGTCGGCAAATCGAAGGTGAGTGATATACTCGCCATTTATGTTAATGCCAAAAGCCTTTCCATTTTAGAAGCTTGAAGACATCTTCCATTGCAGAGGTAACCAGTTTCGGGGAAATAACATCTCCCTGTCTAACACCTCTCTGCAACGGAATTGCCTCCGTACACTGTTCCTGTACTCGGACCGACATGGTGGCGTTTTTATATAAGCACTTCAGCACTTTGATATACCGATAGTCAATGTGGCACCGCTGCAGAGATTGCAGCACCGGCCAAGTTTCAATCGAATCAAAGACTTTCGCATAGTCCACAAACGCTAAGCATAGTGGCAGATTAAATTCCTCGGTCTTCTGTATAATCTGCCGCAGCGTAGTATGTGGACTATGGTACTAAAACCTTTTCGGAATCAGTAGTGCGATTCTGTAAATAACAGATTTCGAACTCGAATCTCATCTCGAATTCACTCTCACTTCGATGGTCACTTTAGATGAAAACGTTTTGGTATTCTGTAACACATGTCAAGGTCGCGTGAAGTGAAATGAGTATCGAAAACTCAAGTGAGATCTACCGATAACACTAGTGCCGTCCTCCCATGATTTCGATTATCGGTTAACATTTACGATTGCTTTTTTTTCAACAATATGATAAGAAAAAAAATACTTTTACAGTATTTTGAACACTCTTTATCTAAATCATTAAGTTTCCGAGTTTACTTTGTTATTAAGTTATTTATTTAACATAATTTGTGTGTGGAAGAAAACTAAATGCCTTGGCGTCATTCCTCAGGTGACTTTATAAATAAAATAAACAAACTCTACTCATGGGAACTTACGTAATGTATCTACGAAAACAAAGTTTTGTGGGGCGTAGTTTGTTTGGTTCTTTGTGTTTTACCAGTGAACAACTTAAATAATTTCAATCAACATACAGTAAGTATTTCTGATGAACATATGTATCGCCAACTACCTTTTTCGTGGAAATATAATAATTAATGAATTGCTTTATTTCAGATCCCTCGAACATGTTTCTCACCTTCAGGGGCTCAAGTCAAGACTTTGTTGCAGTGTTTGAAAGATAAACTCCATTGGCAGAAAGTTTTCTATCAATCAATGAGCCAAGGTAGCTGCTTCTATGTTGTGGTATAAAATTACAAGATATTTGAATGCATTGGAGGCACATAAAATTCAAAGAAAGAAGTTGATTAAGGTAGGTCCTAATGTAAGCTCCCTATTTTAGTGTCTTTGTATTTTAGTAAATATAAAGACAACTACAAGACTACGATGCCTTGAAATTTCCTAGTATTTAAACAAATGTGTAGTAAAAACCTGTAACATGAGCTGCTCTGGCAGGAATAATGATATAATTATTAAAGAATTTCCCGAATTATTTAAAATAGGGAAAATAGTGATTATTATGAATTAGAAAATGGTGGTTTTGCAACTAATTATGAACAACTGAACATGTGAGGCTGCAGTTACAATAATAAAAACTATTTTACAGGAACACTCCAACTAGCTGTCCCTCTATTTTCGTTAGTCACTATATATCTACCTGCATTTTCCAAGAGGGTGACCTAAACTTAGAATGGGATGCAAGAGTCCTAACTGTACTCACGAATCAAGTTCTGGAAGACTGAAGAGGGACTAAAGGCAAAACCCGAAAGTAATAAAACAAAATTAAATACACTTAAATGTTTTTTATTTTTTCCCAACTAATAAAGTTCCAAGTATTCAATGGCCTATACATTATGTTATGAGGTCTAGTAGATAATACCAAGCACACAGATCAATCTATTTTGCAATATCCTTAAATATTTACTTACAACCTATTTTGATAGTCAATTACGTAGATTAGTCTTTCTGTAATGTCATCCGTTTGAGGTTCTATAACGTCCATCGTGTATGGAAGACCTATCATCATCATCGGTACAGGCAACCCTGCTCAATTGCACATGTCGTTGTGAAGCATGCCGTAAATTACTCGTAGTCCGACGACTCAAAAGTGATAAAAATATTAGTTGGGCTTATCATCGCAGGCTGGTTTTCAAAGCCTATTCGCAGGCTTCGCTCAATAAAGTACAACAAAAGAAACGATTGTGTCAACTGAAAAAATAAACGTTATTTTACCGGAAATTTGGTAAAAATGAGAATAATATTAATTATATTATTTTTTAAGATACTAACCTTCGTACTTAGCATTCTTTAAAATCGTTAAAATCAAAGAAATAGAATTTCTAAAACTTTTCACCTGAGATATCACACGCAAAATACTAACTTTTGATTTGACATAAAGAATCGAAGTGACTTGCGAAGTGAGTATCGAAATCTTAGATATAGAATACCAACTAATGTCAAATTATCATGTTCTCACTTGAAATTAGTTCGCATCACTTACGTTCTCATTTAGTAGCGCTAGTGTAGATTTCACATTTGTTACAGAATACCAAATAGAGTTTTCACTGTCGATTCACGTGAATTCGATTGTGAAATCTTTACAGAATAGCATAGCAGGCTTGTTCGGGAGGCTGAAAGTCATCAAACCTGCGCTCGAGACGATTCGTGATAACCCTGGAAAACAACTTATAGACATGGCTTAGAAGCCAGATTTGTCTATAATTCTTTAATAAGGTGTTATCACCTTTTTTAAAGAAAAGCACCACCTGGCTTCTGTTCCATCTGGGACAAACTGTCCAGTTAAGTAGGTCCAACTCCGAAAAGGAGGTCACTCATTGAATCCGACTCGGCTGGGCAGCGTTCGGGAAACTTCGCAACGTCTTTTCGTCGGGATTACCACAGTGTTTTAAGACAAAAGTCTTTTACCAGTGTGTGTCACCAGTGATGACCTATGGCACACAAACGTGGTCTCTCACTATGGGCCTCATAAGAAAGCTCAAGGTCGCTCAGCGAGCTATAGAGAGAGCTATGCTTGGCATTTCTCTACGCAACCAAATCAGGAATGAGAAGAACTAAAGTTTTCGACACAGCTCAAAGGATAAGCAAGCTGAAGTGGCAGTGGGCGGGGCAGTCTATGGGGGACCTACCCTAGTTACTACATGCTGGTCAAAGAAAAAAATCAGTGCTATCCAGCCAAAGAAGATGTTACAATAACAGAAAGCTATGCAAAAATCAAATTGTATACCCTGATGGAACACACTACGATAAGACTATAAGTTTTTAGAAACCCCTGTTTCGGAGTTTTTATAGAACATCTGGCCAAAATATTTATAGTGCAGTTTCAGTTGAAAATGACTGATCCAATCTGTCTAGTAACTTTTAAGAGTTAATTAGAAGGAAACCAAAAATATAAAGATATTTACAAATATGGATTGAGTTCCCTACACGCTCGGATTCGTTCAATGGAATTAAAGCATCGAGCCGGCCCTATTTAAGGAACCGGTTCTTTCGGTTCCGAAGTCAAGCCGGAACCGGGTACCCGGTTTTTTCGGATCTTTAGGTTTTTTGATAAATTCAAGTGAAAAAAGTTGATAAGCTGTGTTATTTTTCTTTTGTATAGATTTTCTACTATCAAAACGAACAATGTCCTAAGTAGGAAGCTTTTCTCTGTTTGAAGGTTTTCAAAATATCATTTATTTTATTATTATTATTTTCAGTCTCTGCTTTACTCGTCGGAGAACTTCCTCATTCGTAACATTTCAAACGCCTCTATACGTTTCCTGAGGTCTTCTTTAACCGTCAAAGCCTCCCATCCGTATAGAAGGATGGGCCAGATAGAACAGCGAAGCATTCTAATACGCAAAAGAAGATTGAGGTTACGGTTGCAGAGAACACGCTGCATCCTGTTAAAAGATCTGCTAGCGATTTCGATACGGGTTTTTATTTTCTGCTCACTCTCCCTAGATGCATTTAACCGCGTACCAAGGTATTTGTACTTTTTTACCTCCTCAAATTTGTGTCCATTAACAGAAATACACGTGTCTGGATATTGCGGTTTGGCTGAACCGACCATGACCAAGTAGGTTTGAGTTTGGCCTATCTCCTTTACATTCTTGGATTTGCTTTTTCGAATATTTTGTTCATCTTTCTTACAGGATGGATGTTAAGAAGTGGCAGGTTAGGTCGGATGATGAGAAGAGACAAGTAGCAGATAGGAAATCGTATGTTCAGAATGAGTTTAGACGTAGATTAGGTTTAATAGTAAACTAGTAGTTTAGTAGTAGTAGAAAATTATTGTTCTCTGATTGCAGTTTCAGTTGAAATTACTGGCTTAAATAAAGATTTGATTGAACGTTGTTCCACAATTTTACAAGCCTTATCCTCGGGTTTTAATATTGATTCGGATAAATTTAATGAATATCCTTTGGAAACCGCGTGACTTTTAATTCAAGAATATCCGTGGTTTATTCTCCCAGCTTCCGTTCACAAAGTCCTCATCCATGGTGCTGAAGTAGCACAATATGCTTTACTATCTATCGGGGAATTATCCGAAGAGGCAACAGAATCTAACAACAAAAATTATAAGACCTTCAGACGGGATCACACGAGAAAAATGTCGCGAGTACTTACGAATACGGACTTACTTAACAGACTTCCTCTTACTTACTTAAGAGACTCAGCTCAGACCCATTCATTACTGGTCTTCGGAAACTTCCCCATAAGAAAAAGAGCTTTATGTCGAGGCAGGTTTTAGATTTATTAAAAACTAGCTTTCCGCCCACAGCTTCGCCCGCGTGGACAACACGATTTTGACTGGTCCTTTCTCAAAGTCTAATCTATTTTTGTACCAAATTTCGTCAAAATCCAAACGGACTTTCATCCCCTATTTCATCCCCACACAGTTTGAAATTTCAAAAACCCCATATCAAATAATTTTTTTTCTTATGCCTAAGTGCCTAATCACAAAGTTTCAGCGTTTATCTTCAACAATGACAAACTCCTATACAATTTTTCATCCCTTATTACAACCCCTTTTTTACGACAAAACGTAGCTTATTTCCTTTTCCAAGGTCTTATCTATTTTTACCAAATTTCATCAAAATCGGTTCCGAGGTTGGGCTTCAAAGCGTGACTTTGTTTGGAGTTCCATATGAACTTTCATCCCCTATTTTATTCCCACACCGGTCAAAATTTTAAAAACACTGGAACAAATTTTTACTTCTTATCATGTGCCTAAATTCAAAGTTTCATCGTTTTATCTTCAACAATGACCAACTCCCATACAATTTTTCATCCCTTATTTCAACCCCTTTTTTACAACAAAGCGTAGTTTATATCCTTTCCCAAGGTCTAGTCTATTTTTGTTCCAAATTTCATCATAATCGGTTCCGGGGCTAAACTTGACTTTGTTTGGACTTCTAAACGAACTTTCATCCCCTATTTCATCCCCACACAGGTCGAAATTTCAAAAATGGTAAAACTAATATTTATTTATTTCTTAATATAAAGTTTCATGGTTTTATCTTGAAAAATGACGAGCTTCCATACAAACTTTCACCCCCTATTTCAACCCCATCAAGACTATTTTTTGTAATAAAAGGTAGCCTATGTCCTTTCTCAAGCTTTAGTCTATCCCAGTACCAAATTTCATCAAAATCGGTTGAGTGGTTTAGGCGTGACAGACAGACAGACAGAGTTATTTTCACATTTATAATATTAGTAGAGATTTAGTATAATTTAAATTAGGTTGATTGTTGTAGTTAGTTGTGGTTATGTTGACGTTTGAAAATAAGATGTTAGTTTTAGTTTTCTTGTCTTTTGTTGTACATAATATGTATAATATATAAAAGAATACATATTTAATGATAACCCTTTCATGAATAGCTTTAATATCATAATCACATGTATTTCCGAACGAGGGAGAATAAATCTCAAATATTGATAATTTAAATTTATATTGAACAGTACATATATGTACAGTTAATTGTACTGTGTATTAAATTATGTAAATAAAGCATTAATGTAATCAGTGAAGCATTTTTTTTATTATTTACCCTTCAGAAAAAATCCTATTTAACAAGTTTAATAAAGTAAGGTATTTATGACCTCGCTTGTAGGGCACTTGGACCACCGTGCGCAGGCGGAATCTTGTTTGTTAATAAAATAAACTCATAAGTACCTGTTACGTTTGCCCAGAGATATGGACACTTACAATTGTATAGAAATATATAATACGCAAACATTATATACTAATACAATTTTTGTAGGGGAAAACCTCCTTATTTTAAAGTCGGTTTAAAATATATGGGTCTAGCTCAGGAGGTCCCCGCATGTGGAATTAGGAGTAGAAAATGATTACTTTCAATAATGTACATATTATTATTATTGTCTTATTATGACTGCCTCATTAGTCTAGTCGTCCTAAGCGCGACTGCTACGCTAGAGGTCTTGGGTTCGATCCCCGGGTCGAGCAAAGTGTTATTGGGTTTTTCTATGAAATTCCCAGTAGCAGCTCGGAGTCTGGATTTGTGCCCGGTTAATGGCAATAGGCTCGCCCCCTATTACATGGGACCTAAACATACCGGCGAAATGTGGGTGTACATTGGTACACCTCAGCCTAACCCTTCGGGGAATACAGGCGTGATGGTATTATTGTATGATGGTATGTTATATATAAATAGATAATATTATACAAAAAACAAACAAATGAATAGTGTATTTAAAAATAATGAAAATTTTGCTAGTATAAGTAGTGTGGGTTTTTATTTTCCTTACATTTAAATATAGTGTTTTTAATTCATTTTAAATAAAGTTGCATATAATAATTAATATTATAATAACTATTCATACTGTTCTAATTCATTTCTAGTTTTAGTACAGAGCAATAAATACAACACAGCGCCATCTATTGACTCATTGTTCATTATTGATTTTGTTTCTTATTTGATAGTTCGCTTCATCACCGTTCTTTTAAAAAGGAGCGCTAGATAATCGGAGCAATAGTAGGCGTGGCCAAAATACCGAAACGTCGATTTCTGTTAGCTGTTGTCAGCGCCTTAAGTATAGCAAATTTGTCATTACAGACAATTTTCCCCATTATTATGGGCCATGCTCCGGCTGGCGCGGCATTGCGGCAGCTCGCGCACTACGGTCAAGGCATCAACGACGGTGGTTTCCGTCGCTTCGACCATGGCTCTCGACTGGCGAATTTTAGAACATACGGATCCTTTAGTCCACCGCGCTATGACCTGTCTAAAATAATGGTGCCAGTTTTTCTACATTTCTCAGACAACGACCCATTGGCTCATGTGAACGATGTAGATAGGTTGTTCAGAGAACTCGGTAGACCCATAGGTAAGTTCCGGGTTACAATGAGCAGCTTCACTCACGTTGATTTTATATATGGTATCGACGCAAAGGCATTGGTCTATGATAGAGTGATTAATCTTATAAAAGCCATGGATGCAAACGCTTTTGACTATAACCTTTCAATCGACTAAAAGTAGCTTAAAATATGTTTATTATAATTAATAAACCATTTATTGCATTCTATTTTTTTAATTAATTTTACTTTGACGAAGGCCACTGCTGAACGAAGGCCATAGACTTCCACTTAAAAAGACTTAAACCTCCTTAATTATACAATTTGTCGTTCTAGAATTTGCGGTCTATGCTCACGTCATTTTGACCTTCATAAAATCTACGTCTAATTGCAAAAGTATTTCTATTTTAGGTTTAGTAAATTATTTGTTGAGTTTTTTCCGCAATGTTTGAACAATAATGATGACAAACACGAAAGATTTAGGTGTATCAGTATGTGGTGTACCACACAAAAAGAACGTGATTGTAGCGGACGCAAATATTCCATATAAATTTTCAATAGATAGAAACAGAAATAACTTATTTTTTTGTGTAAACGCGGATGAATTTTCCGACCAAAGCTTTCAGTCGGTCGTGTTGAACCTCGATACTGGGCTGGCTTCTATTATACCTGGAATTCGTAATGGGTTTGCGAGTGCTGTGGATCAGGCTACCGGTGACGTATACCTCGGCGGGAGCGATGGTATATTCAAATACAATTATAATACCAACGACATCGACCGGCCAGCCCTTGTGAACAGGACGGATATTTTTGATATGTATTTCAATGACAAACTGTATTTCGTGGACACAGCCCAACAGAATTTATATGTATATACAGATAATAGGAAGTGTTTGGTGCCAGAAGTGCAAGATAGTCTAATTCAGCATTTTGTAATCGACGTTAACAGTGATTTATATTTCGTTAATCCGACTGGACTGTTTGTGTTGTGTAAGGGCAGTAAATCACCTATTCTTGTACATGGCAATGACATAAGTTTTCGTGGAGCTACAACAAACATGTACGGGACACCATATTTTGTAGCCCACAATGGAATTTATTCTATAGATAAACAAAGCAAACAATTGGTGACGATATTATCAGTGAATAATGGCTATGGGTTAGCTTTCGATAAAAATAATAATATAGTTTATAGTGACGAGCGTACGGTAACCATGTTGATTCCATATTAAAAAATACTCCAATGGCACACTTTGTAAATTTGTATTATAGTACCTAGATTTTATATGTAATGTAAGTTGAATTTTAATTGAATCGTAACTAGAATCTCTAACTACCTTTTGAAAATACATGTGGGGTTAAAATACGGTTCCTCACTGCCATTTAGATAGGCATCTCGTAAAAGGGTAAAAATATTCTGACTTGCTCGGTGGGATTTCTTGGAATCTGACTAGCTGGCGACCACTGTTACGTCGGACTCTGTCGTAAAGCTCCTTGGAGTGTGTTTCGACTTTTGCCCGTTATAGCCAGTTCTCAGTCGGTCTGACGCTGACAGTCCGTAGGGGCTTTTAAGGCTCAGGAACGCATCAGCAACTCCTTTGGTATTGACCATGGGCAGCGATACTTACAATCAGGTAGCTCCTTTGCCTAACGGGTAACCAATAAAAAAAAGCATTCACGGTGCCGATCTAGTCACCTGCACCGATTTTGTCAACAACGTTGCCTATAAAACCCATACCCTATTCGTGAGAAATAAATAACATCTTTCTATAAAAAAGTAAACAGACCACGTTTCGGCATGTATGAAAAGTAGTTAAAAAAAAACAGTAATGGGTTTAAAAAAATATAAGGTAAAATCACCCCTTCAATTGGTGCAGGTGCCTAAATTGGGATGCAGAATCCCAATTTAAATTCCATATTTTAAATTAAAGTTATAGAATTGAATTATAACATATATTCCGAAGGTAAAAATGTTGAAAGGTTTTTATTACTGTCGCGCATGCTGTAAGTGGTGAAATGGAATGTAATTTATATTCCTGGAGTGTCCAGGCGCGAGGCCGGAGGGCCGCCGCTAGGTATTGTACCGACGTAAAATGTAGGATGACACAAATGGAAATAAATGAATCTTGGTTTCGGTGTAATTTCGATATTAACAGTCCTTTATACCCCACTTCGGTATGTGTGGAGCTTAATGACGAAGAAATTAAATTACTTTGTGTATAAAAGGTTAAGTAACTCACAACATAAAAGTAAGGTACGAAAAATTTCTAATTACGCACTACCTACATTAAAAAGGGTCGCCACAATGACACTACAAAGTAAAATTAAATCTCGGATCGTAAAACAGCTGCGTTCCAAACGTACTTTGCTTTTAAACCACAAACGTTTTGAAACATCATAGTAAGTATTATTATATATTTCAAAACGGTCATAGTAAGTAGTAGGCGAGCTGGTGGTAAGCGGTCATCGCCGCCCATGGACATCTGCAAAACAAAAGGAGTTGCAGATGCGTCGCCGAGCCCATTTAAGGAATAGGGAGGGAAAAGAGAAGGGGAGGAGGAAGGGGACTAAGGGAGGAATCGGGTCTACAATACAATTATCGATATTTAGTGTATGGTCTTTAGAATACTGCCTCATTATTCTAGAGGAGCCAAGGGCGACTGCTACGATATAGGTCGATTCCTAGGTCGCGCAGTGTTATTGGATTTTTCGACTGTCAACTAGCTCATTACAATCAATACAGGTTATAGCAATTACTATATCTACTTACCGGTATAACTACTTAAATATCTATACGATCGGTAATTTCTTAGTAGCAGCTCGGAGTTTGGTTACGTGCCTTGTGAATGGCAATTGGCTTGCCCCCTATTACATGGGACCTAAACATACCGGCGAACTGTGGGTGTACATTAAGTACACCTCTGCCTTACTCTTCGCATTATGTATGTTAATAATTACCAATGCAGCAATGCTATAGCAACGGTCGGTCCTGGACTGATAAGATTTAGATTATTGTGGCAATGACATTGAATTATATAAGGTGTTTATCAAAGTAATTAAATGACAAATGGGTAGGTATTATGACGCTACCCCCTCGTGTCTTACCGTAGCTTGCAGTTCCGTAGGTAATGCAATTTACTGATATGATGATGTACTACGATGGTACTTCTACTTTAAGTTTAACTTAAAGTAATAATATTATCTAAATCTAATCATCCCAGGACCGGCCGTTGCTATTACCTATAAATTTTAGGTAAATACTAACGTACAATGATAACTCGTACCTACAATAAATTGTTTCATATTTGAAGAGCATGCCAAAAAATACCTATTTTTTCACCAATTCCTCTATTGATTAAGTAATTAATCCCATCAGATAAGATACCATTATATTAATTAGCTAGTAATTATCACGTGATAAATAACGGTGTTATAAAGTATTAAGTAAGTACCTATGTGTTGTGTAAGTAAACACGTCGCGATGGCAAGTCATCACGCGAATCAGTCATTAACGTGTCCCTTTGATGTATTGATCCTTCCCTGTGACCACACTGATTGATGGATAGTTCGCTTTATTTAAAATAAATTAAAGCACCTCAAAATTATTTCAATCAGATACCGCAAAAGTAAAAGGTATTTTCGAGCAATTTTAAGAGATTTACAATTACACGGAAAAAGAATCATAATTCAGGACGTTTTGCCAACAATTTGCCTGATTAACGTGGTACGTGATGGTGTGATAAAGTGTGATAAAGTCAATCAATATTTAACTTCAACGTTGGTTATTCTTAACCTATAGTAGTAGTAGTGCCTGCTGGCATGTCTACAGAATATTTATTTATTTATTTAATTTAAAGGAAAACCAACAGCATGCAACAATAAGCATAAACATAAGAGTATGCGTAGGTATCAGAAAGCCAATAATAGGTTTTCACAGATAGAAAGAAATTGAGTAACTATAAAGATTTGTGAACATGTTGACACGTAAAATTAATACGATTAAAATTATTTCAACGATTAAAATACTTAAACACTAGTGCCTTCCAAAAAATTCTTGACTAAGCAACCGTCTTACCGTTTCCAGCCTAGCATTAAATATATCCAAATTTTGCTTTAAGCAGGATTTATTTAAACTATTGCTCGCTCGCCACAGAAATGTATTCTGGCGGTAATTAGTGGACACCAAAGGAAGATGAATGGGTTTGTTATACCTTGTCGATGTTCTTGGCACATTAAAAGATATCTGAGATAGAAGATTAGGGCTGTCTACGGATCCATTGAGTAACTTTAAGAAATAAGTGACATCAGCTATCTCACGACGTTTGGCTAGAGGAAGAAGGTGAAACTTGGCACAAAGCTGGAAGTAGTCATCATGGGTGTATTTCAATTTTAAGCGATAACACATGTATTTAACAAATTTACGTTGAACATTTTCTATTCGGGAGATGTATACGTCGTAGCGGGGGCTCCAAACCTGACTAGCGTATTCAAGAATGCTTCGTACGAATGTGCAGTAGAGAATTTTGAGTCTTAGCATTTTTAAAGCTTTTAGACATTCGCATCACAAATCCCAATGATTGTGAAGCTTTGGCAATAATGCTATCTATATGTTCATGGAACAGCAGCTTATAGTCATGAACAACACCAAGATCTCGTACATTGTAGCACCTCTGAACTTTCTGCCCTTTGATAAGATAATCAGACGACACAATATTGGTCTTTCTACTGAAAGTAATTACAGAACATTTAGTCGAATTCAAGTCCAGCTTATTTTTAGTGCAGTAATCATCTAATCTCTCTAAATCACTTTGAAGTAAATATGTATCTGTAATTGAAGAGACTATCCTAAATATCTTCATGTCGTCTGCGAAACATAATAGTTGCGAGTTACGAAAGCAAACATCAATGTCATTTATAAAGATTATGAATAACAGAGGGCCTAAAAGTGAGCCTTGAGGCACTCCACTAGGCACCTCAACCCAGCTTGAGATATAATTATTTATCACAACAGCTTGAGATCGATTCGAGATGTAAGATGACAGCCATCGCAGCAGATCTCCCCGTATACCGATCTGCTGAAGCTTGTGGATTAGGAGTGTGTGATCTATTCTATCAAAACATTTCGAGTAATCAGTATAAATGACATCGACTTGCCTACATTACTCATCGCATCAGATATGTAATCGTTAAGAAGAATAAGATTAGAAGATGTTGAACGTCCTTTCAAAAAACCGTGCTGGAAAAATAACTGATTATGAACAATCTTTTCTAGTACTTTAGCCAGGACACATAATTTAGAAATAGGCCTGTAGTTCTTAACATCTGTCGTAGACCCTTTTTTGTGAATCGGTGAAATAAAAGCAGACTTCTATATAGAAGGCACGATACATTCGGACAATGATTTAGAAAAAAGTAATGCAACAGGTACTGATATGGAGTCGCAACACTGGGCTAAGAAAAAAGGGGGCAATTGATCTGGCCCCGCAGACTTATTGAGATCCAGTGTTTTTAAAATCTTGGTTATATCTTTTATATTAATGGCAATTTTGGATCTAACGGAGACAGAATTGTATTGCGCAGAATTAATTGCATCCGTTGATACCTGAGGTTGCAAAAAAGTTGAATAAAAGTAATCACAAAAAACATTACATATTGATTCGCCAGTGCTAGCTGTTATATCACCGTATATCACCGATCCAGGAATATTACGTGATGATTTTCGATTTTTGACGTATGTCCAAAAATGTTTTGGATTGATCTTAATAGATTCTTCAACAGAAGAAATATATTTTTGGAAACATTCAGATTAAAGTTTTTTGACTCTCGACCTAAGTAATTTAAACGTCTCAAAATCAGTTCTATTCCCATATTTTTATTCCCATATAATATCGACGTCAAGTAGCAGTGTATACTGCTGCGTTTGGTACGGTGAGTGTGTAGCGCCGGAGGCCCTATTCCTCCCTCAGTCCCCTTCCTTCTCGTTTCTCGATCCCTTCCCTTCTCCTATAAAAAGGCTCGGCAACGCATGTGCACGCCCGTGGCCATTGCAGATGTCCACGCGTGGCGATGACTACTTAGGTACCATCAGGTAGCTAGCCTGCTCGTTTGCCGAGTAATCCCATAAAAAAAATATTAACCTGCGTCTACGCATTGGCTGCTTTGTACATGGCTATATTGAAGGCAAAGGTACTCGTAAGAATAATTTAATGTTGTTGCAAAAATACGCCCCAAGACTTTATATACGGGTCAATAGCCTGAGGGAAAGGTTCCAGCCCCGTAATCGAAAAGTTTGCTGTTGTTGACTTGTTCCACGTCGCTAATTTTGACGGTGAAGCGGTCCGAATTTCCCTTTTGAAACAAAAATGGACATGTTTTTGAAATTCCAGCTTGATCGATATATATTTAACAGCCTATCTATACTTCTATACTTTATTTTATATAATTAAGCTAAAGAGTTTGTTTGTTTACTTGAACGCTAGCGCGTTCAAGTAAACAAACAAACTCTATATCTAAGGAACTACGGGTCCGATTTGAAAAATTCTTTCAGTGTTAGAAAGCTCATTTATCGACGAAGGCTATAGGCTATATATCATCACGCTAAGACTAATAGGAGCGGAGCATAAACTAGAAACCACGCGGGAGAAGCCGTGGGCGGAAAACTAGTTGTAGTATATTTTTATATACTTAGACTTTAATAAACTATCATATGCCATATAGTGGAATAAAAATAAATGATAATATGATAGACAGACGAGACGTCGTCAGAACTTCGCATTCAGCTTTATTTTATTCTGCCTACAGTATTCAGGGAAGTACAAAAGATAAAACTCATAGTACGGATATATATGGCTCTACCTTGTGATATCTAATATACTTATATCATGTTAAAGCATGTCTTCAATCTACCATTACTTTTCAATTGCAATGAAGTTTATTTTTCTAGTATTGTAGACACATAACAACCGGTTCACTTCCTTAAATTTGATGATAATTGTTCAATACTACATCGATCTAACTACGATAAAATTATCATATTTTCTGTACAGTCAAAATAACTCCTCATTAATAGATAAATAAGCCAGGATCAAAGTCCTCACCTACTGTTAAATAATAATTTAAAACATAAAATGTACATTCACGATTAAATAAAAAATATGTTGTTTTCTCGATGTTGTCGAGAGAAAATATAATAAAGCTTTGGACAATTGGTCTTTTGTAAATATGTTGTAAGTTATTACTACAAAGATTCTCTACAGGTTAATATATATATATATATATATATTTAAGCTATATAAATGTACTTTATTGTTAGGTTGTCATAAACTAGGAACATAAATCCCCTCAGAAAAGTAGCACGACAAAGGCTACAGAATTTCATAAAGCTTTTATTCAATGAAATTGTAGGACGTTTGCTGAGAGAATCCCACGCTGCCTCTACACCGAGATTGAATGGACTGGTCCACAGGGCTTAAGGAACAAGTAGATACTTACGACGGCAAATTACATTAATACCACTCTGTAGCTCACTAATGCCTAGCTATTTTCACTACATTTAGTTAAGCTTAAGATAAATAAAATCGAGGAAGGATTTTCTTATTCAGCTTATTTTAAACGTAAATATACTTTTTCTAAGGCTTGCTTCCTTGCTATTTTTGTGTATATAAACAGAAATTATTAGCTAATTTGGAAGTAAAATATATCCTCAAACGCAATTCTACACGAGTTCTGTTATAATAGTAGGTAATTCAATTTTGGGATAAAATGTAGGTACCCATTTACGGCTAGCTGTTTTAGCATCGAAGTGTATTTTAAATTAGCAGGATGATGATTGTATATTTACCGTCATATTTATAAATAAAAGCTTTTAAAATATAAAACGTCTTATAAGCCTCTCAGAACTAGGAGTAGAATGTGATTTCTTTTGTTTTGACTTGTGATATTTTGTGACAGGAAAAAGAAGACAAAACACATTATATCTATAAGAAATTAATTAAACTTTTTAAATGTTTATGATCATAATATGATTTATTTTTCTACCAAATTTTGTAACAACAAATAGAAAATGCTAATTCTAGCAATCAGTCAGTTCTTGTGTTGACTAATTATTTTGTGGCAAGATCGACTTCTAGACTCGAGTCTCTTTTAGAGTCTTCAAGGGCGCATCATACCATCACATGCATCCCATTATATTGCAACATTAGAAGTCTCATGGATTACCAATCTAATTTGATAATTATAGTTTTGTTTATTGCTGGTGACCGACTACGTTTATATCGTGCAAAATTTGATCAGCCAATCACGAGCCCGTTTTAGAAACAGATTGTTTTATATTAACTTGAAAATTTTTTTAGCTGATCTTCAGTATAGATTTGAACAGACAGTTGAAAACGTATAAAAGCAGTTAACGATCTTAGATAGAAAAATTGACATGCACTTGTTTATTGAATAAAACTCTTAACTTTGTGTAGATACTTTGCATCGTTCAGCGAAAATCAAAGCATTATATATATGTATAATTTACTCGTAACTTTGTTCCATGATAAGTTAGTCCATAGTAGGCTGATTATAATTCAGAACGGGTGTCGTGGTCAGTGAGGGGGGGGGGGGGAGGATTGCGACTCCTCCTCGGAGCAGAATAGCTGGCACGTGCTGGATCACGTGATCATGTGCATACTGTAAAATATTTCTTCTTTACAACCTCATATCTTTTTACAGCTCAAGCTCCTCAAGCGTTTTTTACGGATCATAATAATAAAAGGAATATTTATCAAAGATAAGAATTTTCTTGTGAAAGAAAATTTCCTAATGAAAGAAAAATTCTCTCTATTCTCTCTGGTTAAGTACACCAGACGCTTTACCAACTAAGCTACCGAGACCAATGCCTGTGATGTCGAATTTCTCTTCCACATTTTACGTCTTTAGGTGACGTCTGGTGTACTTAACCAGAGGGACGCAGGTTCAAACCCTGCCTGAGGCCGAATTTTTCTTTCACTAGGAAATTCTTATCTTCGTGAACATTTCGCATTATTTAATGCAAAAATATTATAAACAATAAGCAGGAATATGCCAATCTGAAATTATTAGTGAATTTGATGGACTTTGGTCGCTGGTGTGCTTTCTATATTTTCTTGGAATTGTCGTTGGCACAAAACTGCACTAAAGTGCAGTTTTGTGCCAACAACGACCAAGATCGGCATTTAAAAATGCCGATCTTGGTCTTGAGTCCGTTCCACAGGACCCAATAGTTAATGGAGGCGCCGCCTTACAAACCTTTATAATAAAAAAATATAAGGGTTTTTTAGCAGCATACGGAGCCGGTTTGTTGGGATATTAGCATATTAAAGTTGTTTGTATAATATGAATATGAATACCGACAGGATATATACTGGAGGGCAAGAAAGTTGGTGGCGAAATAGACTTTATTTAAACACAATGTTTTTTTATGAAAAAACTTGACCACAAAAAATTACGTCCCGAAAAATGGTTCAGCAGCTAATGTCATCCATGGTAATGAGTGTATCTACCTACTTTATTACATAATATTATAATAACGGACCGAATAGACGTTGTTCTGCCCAAACAACAGGCAGCGCAACCTACCCACTGAAATTCACATAAAAAATGTCATCAAAATCGGTCGTCTAGGAGAAGTTCAGTGAAGAATACAACGTATAACACGGAGAATTAATAGAGTATGGTCTACAGTGTGGACCATATTGGTTTATTTTGCACTGTCGACAAGTTAGTGGCAGGTTTTTAATTTGAACGTCGAAGCAACGACGGTAGAGGATCGATATTTATTATTTTATGTAGGTCTTACTAGTACCTACTGCTAGTAGGGCACACGTAGCAATAATGCCTGACTTCACTGTAACGGAACGTTTTCAAAACATTTAATTTGAACCGCGCCGCTCCCTGCTAGCTTTCAACACAAACATTTAGATGAGAAATTTTAAACTCTAGTAAACATTTCCCGAAGCTTTGTTTGTATTTAAAGGCTCTAGATTCAACCCGACTCATCAGCTTGACATTATGTTAAGCCATTCATCTGTTTGCATATAAAGTTAACCTCGCATGCAAAATGAAATGTACCGTATTTATTTTTAAATATCTTCATGGTACTTATTATGTTTACTAAGTGCAGTGATAGCCTAGTTACAGTTTGTTCGAAATAAGTAAGCCGATCGGAAGTTAGCCGTTCCGAACTACCGCGGTGATAAAATCGTTTAATTAAGAGTTTTAATAGTTTAGCAAACAAAATATATACGACTCTAATAATGTTTACACCGACTCTTTCTATTAAAATTTACCACTTCTAAACCACTTGCAGATAACTTCCGATCGGCTTACTTATTTCGAACAAACTGTATATGACCATTGGACACACGCACCAATGACTTTTCGTTGTCATGTCCGTGTTAATAATTATCACGGAAACCTACATGCCTGATCGATTTTCTTAATGGCGTGTACCTAAAGTCTGCCAACCCGAAGTCTCTCAGTAGGCTAGCGTGGTGGATTATAACCGAATTCCTCTTATTCTGAGAAGAGCGTGCCCAGCAGTGGGATAATGTAATGGGTTGATGATGATTGTCTACTTCTGAATAGGTAGGTAGGGAACAACATTGTGTTCGGAATATGAATCTGACTGGCTAAAAATTATGATCACTAAGATCACTTTGTATCGGTCTGTCAATATCAGAGATGATTAAGATTGTGAAGTCGGTTGTTATACAAATACCTATGATAAAAATGAGTCTTTGCATCTTTCTAGCTCTTCACATCAGTGTAGGTGGATGATGAAGATAAGAAATTCTTCATCATTATAATGATGAAGATGGATGGATGATGATATCTTCATCATCCATCCATACGCCATCTTTTAAAAACAGTTAAAGATGTTGCCTAGTTCATTGATATTTTGCCGTCCAAGTTCAGTAAGTAGGTAGTATAAATTTGTAATTTAATATAGGCAGCAGGATAGCGGATAATAATCTAGATTTTGTATGATTTAGTCCCGCTACCGCTTCATCGATCTACCCGGCGATAGCAAGCATTTAATTTCCTGGGACATCCACTGCGCGATAATTAAAAACGTGTTTTAACTTTTTAGGCTAACCACCGTTTAACAGGAATTTGTATTGAGATTAAATTGTTTGTGTTCAGTACTTGACAACGCGTCGTGTAGTTCAAAAACAATTTCCCACATACTCGTATAACTAAATCATAAAGCTAGAACAAGGACTCTAATTGAATTCGGACTGCGGCGCATAATGTAGTCATGTATGTTCTGAATATCCTGTCAGCCAAGATCCAATTATTTAGTTAGTTGGAGACACGAGTTAACACAATAAGCCGCTGCAGTTCGCCCCTGACCGCAAACAAGCCCACTTTGTGACGATCGTAGAACCACGACCTAACTAATAATCTAATTCATTATCTTGTTACCTCTTCACCTTTGCTCCACCGGATGGCAGAATTCTCAGAGCCCTGGAAATCTATTTATAAACTTTCTTAGCATGTTTGTCTGAAAAATACAACGGTAAGGTTTCGGTTTCTCACGTCGCCTACGTAGTTGCGTGTCTAAAGTACAACGGGCAATAACTCTAGGAGAATACTTACAAGACTTATGTAAGCTACCGCTCTAGCGAACCGCGAATTCCAAGAAAATAAGAAACGGAGATATTTTTGCTAGCAACTTGAGTGCAAAGTTATTTGTACTTTCTCCACCAGTTTTACTGTTACAAATTAAGCAAAATGTATGCATGATGTGAATTTATATGTCTTTCATTACTTTCATCGCTTGTAGCAACATTATTACGAGCGCAGAGACTTACAGTTAAGTATATTTATCATCTTTGACGGGCTAAAAAGTAAATCCCTTTTTTTTTGTAACATCTGGCCTTTTTTTATTTTAGGCGGCAATATTTTGTTCTTGGAATTAGGTATGTCTTTTAGTTTGGAAAAGATGAAAATGCAAAGTTTTTTAAAGTTCACTAAAATTTCACGTCTATAATATATACTAGGCATATGACAGCAGTAATCGTGGCATTAACTATACAAAAGTCACAACTGAAAACCTTTGCTTAAAAATCTTTATTATCAGAGAAACTGTGCACACCACCAAAATCGTCAATTCACACTTCCATCAGAATATTTAGTTGTGAATACATGTATGTGAATCGTGAATGTGTCGTAGACCTACGAATAACGAAATGCAATTGAAATTTGAAGTTGGCGGCAAAGCGAATCCCTCCGCCTTAATTTAAACTAGTCATTTTACGGCGACTTGAAAAGGATTCTTCAATTTGTGGCGAGTCTGCGAACGCTTATAGATGGTTCGGCGGGCGTGCCATTTTGTGATAAGTTTCATTAAGTTTGCTAACGAGCAAACTAGGCGCGACCGCTTCATTAAGTAGGGTTATTGATTGAGTGTCATAACTATACGACCATTAAAACCTCGTAACTGTAATCTTATTAGAAGTTTCAAGAAAACAGTGTATTGTGGTGACGAATATTTAGATTTTTTGAAACCGATAATTTTGTTACTAAGAATTATTTAGAAAAAACTATTATATTATTATTAACTTTGTGAACAGAAAATATTATTTCCGCTAACATTGGTAAATTACTCGTATTTACTTCTTATTGTGTAGGTAACTAACCACTGATTACGCAACTTAGTGCATGTAGAATATATCTGGTCTAATATAAAAACCATCCAGTTTTGTTAATGAAAAACATAAATATACTTTATAGAGTTTATTAAAGCCAGGAACACAAGTGTTAATAGTACGTACAACTTCAATTATTTATGGTTTTGTTAAATGAGTCAGTCCCAGAGTGAAGAGATTTTTGGTTCAGCGGATTATCTATACTATAAATACACAATAAGATATGTGGTATGGGTACATCAATATCAACACTAATGTTTTCTTATTTTGCTATAGAATTTGCATAACGTCGATAACACACATTAAATAATACACCAAAAAGGATAAATAAGACAAGCAGAGAATAGTTTGGTAGCTAGAAATCTAGGAAAAATGATTTCTTGTACATTGTCGAGACAATTACCTATATCTGTGAGATATGCACGGTGATATTGATATATATTCAAAAATACATTTGTTGTATCACTTTTCGTGATGTGGAAAGTGACACCGAAAACTAGAATTTTATCAAAAGTTCTTTGTATAATAATGATTTTATATAAAAAAAGTCAGTTTCCAATGGCACATGACTCCGCTCATGAGCAATACGTTCCAAAATATATAGATTTCGAATGTAAAATATGTTGTCTTTGAATAGCCTATTTTAAATAATTGACTCTTGGTATGGTCTTGTTTAGCCAAAGGATCGTAAATTTTGATTTCAAAATGCTATTATTAAATGTAGATAAAGTAACTTTTACCACCGACAACGTATTAAAACAGTACCGTAGGGAAACTTGATCGATTACTTAGTATCTCAATATTTTCCACGTTGCGCTAGTTTAAGATGTAAAATATATAAATATACATGTATGAATAGATATACGTTAAAAGCTCAGCGATATGGTAAGGGTAGCACTGGATATAACTTGACGAGGTTTCAGTTTGGTGCAGAGTAGGTATCCATCAATCACAATTTCAACTACAGCGTGTTTGTTCAACACACGGGCGCAGAAAGTTCATAAGTTTACAACATCATCATATAATTAAGTATAGTTTTCTTATATCTTAGATTACAGGCTTATAGACCAGGGTCGATAATTTTTAAAACCAAAAAAAAACATAATAGAATGAAACCCATTAGAAAAGGAGGGAAATATTATAAAAATGAAAGGAAAAATAATTTACGGGCGATCTGAGATTGGGAAGGGGATGGGGGTGAGTTTTTAAGGGTAAAAAACGGTTTTTCTCGATTTCCGGCAAAACTAAAAGTCCTATCGAAAAAAGTCAAATGGCAAAGTTGTAGATAATAAAAAGATCTAAAACTTTTGTATTTACACTTTTTTCGCATAACCTCAAAATTTATGTGAAAAATTCAAAAAACCAAGTTTTGGTTTTTTATTTTTATCTTTTACAAAAAATTTTTTTTTTTAACGAAATTTTGTGAAAACTTACCTTTTTATGTCCCAAATACGCTGTAATTTATTTGATTAAAAATATTTATTTTTTCACCTTATTTTGAATTAATATCGAAAAAACACCCTAATTTTCAATCGAAAATCCACCCGTCAAAATATCAGCTTTTTTCAAAAAGTTGGTATGGTTTCTGTTCGTTAAAATCTCTACTTTCCGATGGTGAAAAAAAAAATATATGTTACTATGGTAAATCTTCTCAGAAAACGCCAAAATTAAAAAAAAAACTTAAATTCGATTTTTTTTAAAATTATTATAAATAATTTTGAGCTATTTATTAAAATTTACACTTTATTTACTCGAAAAACGTTAGATTACATGTGACGTTGATAACAAAAAAATTACAAATAAAAATATACTACTATAATTAACAAACAAATAAGTTAATTAAATTAATATTTAATAAGACATCTACAATATTTGGAGAAAGTTGTCTAATTTTCTTTAAATTAAATGCGTAGATGCCTATTTATAACTATTTTGAGATAAATTATATATATACTTGAGTGACCTACGAAAAATTGTAGCCCATCAAAAGGTATTTCGTGGAGAAGTGGGGAAGGGGCTAGGCGGGTCTGGGTCTTACTACATACATACCTACTAATATATACTATATATTTCGTAGCAGCTGTTACAACCGCTAGCCTAACCAGTATTCGAAATATAGTACAGTATACAACATCGTTTATAAAAATACACGTGCACGCTGAGTTTCTTGAAGATAAATGTGACAAGTTTACTTAAAAAAACAAAAAAACTTTTCGAATCTGCATAGGAAGGTAAATACTGTCTCTATTTTTATGTATCAATCAACTCAACCATAAAAATCGTAATATTTTCTTTAAAAGATAGTATGCTTAACGTAACATAACCTAAAGATTGAAATTAAATGATATTTTAGTACAAGATAAAAAAATAATAATAAAAAAATAATAATAGTGAAGACATTATTAATTCGATTTTGTCTTTTCAGATTATCAGTATGGATGAATCTGTTTGTATCATTTGCAATAAGGCAGATGATAAGCAAGTGTATGCAATAAAAAAAGCAGCTTTGAATCGTTTAGTGGTATTCAGCAAGAAAAGAATCGACAATAAATACAAAAAAATTGAGACTTTGACATCAGCTTTTATTCATCGAAGTTGTCAAGTGAAGTCAATATAATGACGAGACTTTACATTTATATTTACATTTATATTTATCTATAATGAGATTTTCTATGACATAAATGTAATTAGCATTAAATAAATCAACTTTTTAATTCTAACAAATTGCAGCAATCACATTTTTTAGACGAAATTATTTATAATAATTAAAAATTTTTTTTCGAATTTAAGTTTTTTTTTAATTTTGGCGTTTTCTGAGAAGATTTACCATAGTAACATATATTTTTTTTTCACCATCGGAAAGTAGAGATTTCAACGAACAGAAACCATACCAACTTTTTGAAAAAAGCTGATATTTTGACGGGTGAATTTTCGATTGAAAATTAGGGTGTTTTTTCGATATTAATTCAAAATAAGGTGAAAAAATAAATATTTTTAATCAAATAAATTACAGCGTATTTGGGACATAAAAAGGTAAGTTTTCACAAAATTTCGTTAAAAAAAAAAAATTTTTGTAAAAGATAAAAATAAAAAACCAAAAACTTTGTTTTTTGAATTTTTCACATAAATTTTGAGGTTATGTGAAAAAAGTGTAAATACAAAAGTTTTAGATCTTTTTATTTTTTTATCTACAACTTTGCCATTTGACTTTTTTCGATAGGACTTTTAGTTTTGCCGGAAATCGAGAAAAACCGTTTTTTACCCTTAAAAACTCACCCCCATCCCCTTCCCAACCTCAGATCGCCCGTAAATTATTTTTCCTTTCATTTTTATAATATTTCCCTCCTTTTCTAATGGGTTTCATCCTACTATAATTTCTTTTCACTTTTCTTTATTTTTAAAGGCTTCTACCCTGGACTATTACGGTCACATATTTATTAAAATTAAGATGTTATTCCGTCTGAATAAAATCTACTAACTGGATCCGAACGGTGTTGGAACAAAGGGCCTAAACAAGTTGTAATCCAACATTATATTGCAAATTGTCAAGGCCAATTTATTTGATTCTTTCATTCTAGTGACGAGTTGCAACGTAGTGAATCCCTTCCCGCACATACATAAAATATATTATTATTTTCCACTTAATTACCAAGACGCGAATATAATTTAATCCCTCCTTTTAGTACAAATCCATCTCATTTACCTTTAACATTCCTTTACACTAATTGTTACATGTATAAAGAAGTATATAATATTTATTTGCGTATTTTAAAACATCGATACATCATCTATTACAATAATATACTTGTATACACAGTGTACATACGTCACGTATAGTTATAAAATATATCTCATACAATTAAATCTAACAATGAAAAATCAGTCGTCGAAGACAATACATTCCTTTATATTTAATATAATTATAAATTAAATACATAAGTAATAGATTCGACGGTTGTTAATAAAAAGCTCGTTTTATATGCGTAAAGGTGGCACATTTTTTGTACAAAATGCTATAAATATGTTTTTCAATTACCGACCTGTTAAATATGATATAGGTACGTATCAAATAAATATGTTATCAAATTGCAAAAAATATATAAAATCATATTAATATAGGTAGGTATATATAAATCGTATCATGCTGATATACTTACACGAATATTAAATGTTAATTTATTATTATAATGTCAATGTCAGTGATGAGTAAGATCATACCTAGTAGAGACAAGGAAAACATTTAAACACCAGCAAAGTAGGGTTTGTGTTGGTACATATGTATTCTTAGCATTAATTTACAAGTGACACGTATCAGGAAAAACAATTAATATGTTGTGTGGTTATATTAAATTACGACTAGATATATACTGCTTGACAAAGCTACGTCTTTTAAATTTCTAACACCATATATTTTATTTAAAAAGTGCTCGACAGTAAAGTTCATGTAAAAGATTGAGGCTGGTGGAGAGCAGTACAACGTATGAAATTGATAACAACGAGCCTTAAAGTACTTGGTCGGGAACTTCTAATAGAGACTAACGACTAGGGACATAAGCTCCGAGGGTGCCTTCTAAATCTATACACATATAAAATGTATGGAAATTACACTACACAATAGTTTATACATACATTCTCTCATGAGTACAAGAATTACACAGTCTTTGTAGTATTTCATATGTTAATACTGATGACGTTTTTACATCTTAACAATAATAAATAGGTATGTACTTGATAACAAAATTTTGATTTAAAAATATAGAATGACTTGTAAATTTTTTGTATATATTGTCAACATTTTAATGGACGTTGTGCGTAAATAGAAGAACGAAATATAGTAAAAACATATACTTGTAACTTGTCAGACAACTTACTGTTCGGCGAACCTTAACTTTTGTTTCTTGACGAAGTCCATGGCCAGTTTATCCGCGGTGCGTGACTCCAGTATTTGTATGATGGGGTGGTCTGTAAGTCAAGTTATCGTGAAATCATGCCACAAGGATGAAGCTCAATAATACTCAGCGCAACTTTTATTTAAGTCTCATTAATAAAAATAGCTCATATTCATTAAGCGATAGTTAGGACTCTCTAATTGGGTTGTTTTGCTGACAAAGGTGTTTTTATTTAGTCAGTAAGTATATCTTGAATCGTCTGAAATAGATGCAATAGACTGCTAGGAATGACTGGAAATATTTGAATTTTGATTACTTTTATGCTCATCAAAGAATGAATTATATATAAGGGCTGTGGCAATATCCACAAATTTTAATTAGTTGAAGTTTTTAATTAGTCCGATTCGAAGAAAGAAGTAGAAATCGATAGCCACCAGTTTATCAGGGCGGAGGCAATACAGGCTCAAGAATGGTAGAAGGTATACTTACTGCGATCGTGTAGCTGCATGAGAGGCAGTTCTATGGGGCGCAGCGGGTCAGGCGGCGCATGGCTGTTGACGCCGGGCACGCGAGCCAGCGACACGTACGCCTCGCCCGCGAAGTCGTCAGCTGTCAGCACGTCTCGGTCCCACACCGACAGCGCCAGCGCCGCGCCCGGACAACGGCACGATTCCAGGGAGACCGCGAACTCGAAGCACTCGTCCCATACTGGGTTCAGGGTTTTCTGAACCGATTTCGGTGACATATAGTGTCAGTGCGAAACTAGAGTGCACGCTTTTAATCGTTCTTGTTTGGAGTTAATGGTTGCTCGTGTTATTTAGAGAATCGTTACACACAAAATTTTATGTTTGTAAGTTTTCAAGAAACTAAAAATATGTAAATAGTAATATGAAAATCTAAAATCTCAAATAAATCATTAGATCTCGCTTGCGGGCGAAATGTAGGTGAACATTAGTAGGTACAGCGCTAATCCTTTAGGGAATATAGGCGCGATGATGGATCATTTCGTTTTATGAACGGAATTTTCGGTAAATGATAATGCTGCCATGAACGTTTCCACAAAAGGAAGGGCAGTAGTGAACTTGCAAAGAAAATGAATAGTAGGGGTTATTAGCTCATATGTGCTTATTTCGTACACATCTTAGTACACATGTACCAAAGAATGGATTGTGTTTACGTCTCACCTTTTGCACATTGGTGGTTTGTTCGTGAGCCTTTGGGAAGAGTCTCTTGGGCACCAGTTCGAGCACAACAAACGGATCACTTAAGCCGTTCGGATCGAGCGGTATCACGTCGCGCGCCGACAACACCTCCACACACAGCGAGTCGTGATTGAAGTACACACTAACGGAAAATTGAAATGTGTTATATAGAATAGGTATCAATATTTTACATTCTAGCATATCTGTGTTTATTAGGGTTGAGAATTTTTGTATTTACCTATCTCAAATAGCTTTGCTAGCTCCATTGCTGTTATTATGAAAAATGTCTCAAATGCCTACTTAGAAATCTGTGGGGAACGGAAATGGTCTTAATAAATCCAATTCCGTTCCATGGATAGTAACCATTATTAATTTAGTACTTTTGTTTATACAAAACAGTGCTAATTTTATTGCTTATCTAGACAATAATTTTGCCAATTTAAATAAGATTGCCTAACTAAATTCTCGCTTTGAATCAAATTCTAACTTGGGCTGTAAAAGTAACGGACCTGAATGTAAATAACATAACGAGGGGATAACATCAACAAATTTTAAGTCTGCAGACAATGTAATATTGTTTGTCCCTCTAGACACTACGTGTGTGTTACGATAAACGACTTTAAAAGTTTAATCTCACTACCAATAAAAATATGTGTGACTTGGATCTTAAACTACCCAGTAGATATACGAAAAATAATTAACACATTTTTGGAGGCACACGATGGTAATATTTTTGGTGGGCTAATGAAGATAAAAGAAAGAAAACCTTTTTAAACAGTACGAACAGATAAACTTCTTTAAACTTGTATGTGTAAAATGTCAATATAATATGTTGATTTTATTTACTACATAACCAAATGTAAACACCTAAATTCTAATCCTAATACCTATATTGAATGTAAGTAAAGTGGAGGATAAATTGGGAATAAAATAAATCCTGATGTTGAAAAACTGTTGGTTGCTACGCCTCAGTGCGTCGTCAAACTTGTTTATTCGGTGAAATGTGCTCGATCCAAATTACTAACATGACAAAGAGCGATGGAGCGTTCTCTTTTGGACATAAAACGTGGAGACCAAGTTAAACAGATAACAGTAAATGGAAGTTTCAGTGACAGTCAAAATAAATAAAATATAAACGAAACAAATTACGAAAACCAAACTTAAACTTAAAAATATTCTTACACGTGTATGTTATTTTATATAAAGGACTACTATAAGCTTTCTAGCAATGTGGGTCACACATTACTGGACTCTTGTCTACGTCTCGTGCTAAGCTAAATGCGTGTGTTACGAGTGGGTTCACGTCGGTAGTGCAATGGGTGGGGTTCGAACCGGCAGCCATAATATATGATCGCAACTCCGACGCCCTAGCCATTAGGCTACCGCTGCCGCCGCTACAAATTTATATGAGAATATTTATAAGGAATTCCAAAAGGATCTCGATATTGTATACAGTATACTGACCGAACAAGAATGGATCCATAACACGAGGGCAGGGGAGTGCGTGCTTGTTCTGCCAGCCTATCAGCCAGCCACAGCTCCAGTAGTTTCTCAGTGGGCGCCTGGTGATACTCCATCCTTTGTTCCAAACGGAACCACTCCGTATTATGGACCTCAGACATCGGGAGACCTAAATGGAAATCTATTAAGAATTGGTTCTTTTCAATGCTGAACATATTTAGCTTTTGGAAGTTTCTAAAAAGTATTCAGCTCTTACATTAGTTTTGATTCTCTTAGAATGTTTTAGCTTTGTAATAATACTTACTTAGCTTGTTATAAGTTATGATGAAAATATAACTTTTCAGTCTATTAACATTAGTTACAAGACTTTTCTTAAAACATTGTAAGATAACTATAAAATTAGGGATCCCTTCGTAAATATTGCTCGGTTGTGTGTCTGAAAATAAAATTCCGTTTCATTAATTTTTCAAACCTTTTCCCTCCGCGTGAAAGAACTCTGCTAACAGATCGAGCGCCTCTCTGAGCCTATGGTGGTAGACGCGCGGGCGTTCGGCACCGCCGGCATCGGCTTGCGCGGACACCTCTTTGAGCACACCGCTCCAACAGCCGGCCAATGCGCGGGTGAACGCGCGAGGCAGTAGCCACGTGTTCAGTGACGACAAGTGTTGGTCCAGGAACTCCAACAGAGGCGTGATTGCCTAGTGCATTAGAAATTTCAAATCAAGTTTTGTTATTATTATTGTGTTCGTATTGTCAAACGAAGCCAAAGCTGTTATACTAGTTCCATTCTATCAATTCCTATATACAATAACTTAAGCCTAGTTATTTCATAATTACTTGAGTCGTGGGCAACGTATCCGGTGACCATGCGAGATGGAACACGGCTTTCCTAAGCGGTGGGCGAGCGCGAGCGGCTAGAGGTGCGGCGGCGCGTGCTGCCCGCGCGTCCAGGGTGCCGAGTGCGCCGCGCACTAGTTGACGCGAGTTTTCGTCGTTCAAGCTACAACATTATCCCGTCGTTAATATGATAAATTAAGAATGCCTGTACACTTTTTTAATGGTCGTGTAATTTGTCGATATCGTTAAACTGAGAGCTTTGAGAAGTATGTTTGGTGTAACGTTGAAAGACACAGTGAGAAACAGTGTGATAAGGGAGCGCGTGGAGTGAAAGAAGATGTAGTAACAAGGATTGAGAAAGGTATGTTAATATGATTTGGTCATGTAGAGAGAATAGATAAACGGAGATTGACGAAACAAGTTAGTTAGTTTATCTTGATATGGTGAGTTATTTAGTAAATAAATCCTTGGGTCGCGAGTAAAGCTGCGGGCAATAGCTGGTGCTATATACCTAAAATTCCACGTCATAACGGTTGATTCAGATATTACTTTTTCACTGTACATAAAAAATCCGAAGAAAAATGGCGTCTTGAAACTTCCTTTCTTATTTAAATCACGTCCACGCTGCAAATGGCGTACCTCCTCGACTAAGGGCTTCCACTAATTAGCACATTTTGCACGCTTCGTGCGCTTGTATAGCTATTAGAGAACTTAAGAATCATGGCTGACGTCTGACGTCAAGAGACGCGATCTGCATGTTGCAGTTTCCTGTGCTAGAGCGGCTTGGAACCAAGACGGGAATTGTGTGTAGAAATAATTTATATATAGATCGATGGAATATTCTTTGTTGAACACCATAAACACCATAAACTATATTGCCCGAAAGGTTAGGCAGAGGTGTACTAATGTACACACAAAAAGTGTGGGTGTAGGTACCTACACCCACACTTTTTCGGTATGTTTAGATCCCATGTAATAGGGGGGCTAGCCTTATTGCCATTCACCGGATATAAATCCAGACTCCGAGCTGCTATTGGGAATTTCATAGAAAAACCCAATAACACTTTGCTCGACCTGAGAATCGCAACCAGGACCTCTAGCGTAGCAGTCGCGCTTAGGACCACTAGACTAATGAGGTTAAAGTCATTTTAAATAATAGAATCCGCGATCTCATACAGATAAACTTTTCAGGGACTCGTGAGAAAAGGAAAGGTGATCATTTTTTCAATCATAATGTATTGTAGTGAAGTATCTTAGAAGTTTATGTGTACTGACTACAAGTAAATACTGACTGACACGAAGATTTAGACCACAAAAACTTTGTGAAATGTATAAGTTCATAGCTCGAGTTAAATAAAGAATGTTAAACAAAGTTAAAATTGAATTTAAATATTCATTTCATTTAAAAGGTTGGTAAACGTTCATTAGCACGTATCAGAAAACATGACATGCACATAAAAGTTTTTAATTGGTCTGTCGAGTACACAAATTGAAATGCAAATACAAACATTAATTAAATTCGTGTAAATTACATGTTGTAAATTGTCTAGTATCTATGAATTGATTTATAAAGATCGTAATGTACCAACTTTGATTAAGTTCCAACTTCAACCGAGATAGTTGGCAAGTTGTTAAAGTTTTAATTAAGATTTATTAGCAATTGCGTGGTAAGTATTTTCGGTAGAACCTGAAAGTAGTACTGATGTACTATGTCGTAAAAATGTGAAAAGATTTTCTACAGCACTGTCTTCAAGATAAGTTCGACCATTAACACGAGATGGCTATATTCCTGGGTGATTTGTTCTTTAGGACCACTTAAACTTCGAAATGATCGTGCAGCGCGTTAAACGAATGTTTTGTGTGCAAACAAATGGTCAGGAATTACACAGTAAACGGAAAGCTATTCAGTTATAATAGCAACATCACCTATACGCGATTTATGTAAGTTTAAGGGGTTCCCAAAATATTTTTCTTGTATTTAAGATGTGTGCTTATTCCACCGGAATAATATCGTATTGGTTGAAATTTGCAATAAGTTAAAGGTGAAATAAATATCATTTCCGTAACGAGAGATATCTGTATCGTTATTATTTTCAGCTTAAAGGAGATGCTGTGCAGTTGAGCGGTTAATGTTCTATCAATCGCTACATGACAATTTCAGCGACTTAAGACTTCGCAAAGCGAAATTTGCGCTGATATCAGCTTTATAATAGTATCCCTAAGATATATATTTGTTTATGGGAACTTTATGAAGTTTGTGCTTCATGGCGTGTCGTGTCGCAAATGCGGAGCGTGCAATATTCACGGTCCAGAGATTAGCCCGCACTTACATGTGTTCGTCGTCGTACTCGGCTAGCGAGCGGCGGACATATTCCAAGTTGTTCACGATCGTGCATATTTCTTCTGTCGTTTTGTTTTGACCTGCAAGAAAGATTGTGTAAAAATAATGATAAAAAAATAGGTTGCTAAAATACGGAGGTAGGACGAGAAGAAGATAGAAGTAGAAGAGATTTATCTCTTCCGTGTAGGAGACATTTGGAACTTGATTGAAATTAAGTTATAGCCATTACAAGACGGTAGTATCTACGCATGTATTAGGTTAACTTGTAGTAGTACCAATTCAAATCATTTATAAATTTGGTATATCCCCTCCTACGTTCTGCCTTTCAAAAATCAGCGCTCATTCTTTTATTTGCTTCATTAATTCACGTAAGTACCTACAAGTAATAGGGCTAGTACTGCTAGTCGTCTGTTTGACTTTCTTTTACGGTATATAGTATCCACACAGTACGCTGACGTCATTCCGAGTTAAAAGGCCTTACCATGGTTTTCGTAGAAGCACTGGTCGGCGAGTGCGCCGTGAACAAGATCAGCGTAGTGCAATGCAGTTGCGCAGGCGGCCTCTAGCAGGCGCACGCTGCCGCCCGCCGTGCACTCCTCCGCGCCGCCCACCGAACGCCACACCAGCCGCATATGGTACAGGCTACGGCAAAGACAAATTGTTTAATTTAACATAACATACAATCACGCCTGTATTCACGCTGTGTATTTTAGGCAGAGATGTACTAATGTACACCCACACTTCGCCGGGGCCAGTCTGTTGCCATTAACCGGGCACAGATCCAGACTTCGTGCTGCTACTGAGAAATTCATAGAAAACCTCAATAACATTTTGCTCGACCTGAGAATCGAACCCAGACTTCTAGCGTAGCAGTCGCGCTTAGGATCACTAGATTAATGAGTTAGTATCAATATTTATTTTAAAGTAGACCCAAATACAGTCGACATTTTCGATTTCTCAAATACTAGGTTCTCAGTTCCAAATAGTAGATTTGGTATTAAAGACACATACAAGACAATATATGTATCAAGACAATTAAGACAATATATGTATAAATTTTAGGGAGGTCTAAATACCGCTATCATTGAGGAATATGGGCATGCGTTTTGCTTTGGTCTTTTGGAGTCTGGCTTTGCCCCTGGTTAGTGGCAATAGGCTCGCACTCAATTATATAGGACTTAAACATACCGGGAAAGTATGGTTGTACATTAGTAGACTCTGCATAACCCTTTGGGTAATACAGGCGTGGTATGTATGATTTGCTTTAAAGAATTCACCAGGCACATTTTTTTCACGACAATTTCCCAGAGAGATCTTTTTGCTCTCTCCTGTTATTAATTATTATACTCTCCTATAATTAACTGGCCCTCTTCATGAGTTCATAATATAATATAACATGAAAGTAAAAAGTTACGAAACTCCAACACGGTTCAGCTCATGTACAAAAAGCTTATTTAAACAGGGGCACGGGTCGCCCTGTTCATTTTTAGTCAGATAACAGTGACAAAGTTAAATATGTGCCGGGCTTGGCCTTAATATGTATGCGTACTACCTTACACTTTATGTGAGCAAACTAACGTTGTTTAAATGGTTAATTCAGCTTTGTTTGTTCGCCGTCTTTTATGGAACAATTTCCTAGAATCACCGTCCTGTTAAAAGCGGTATAGTGTAACGCAATAAGCTTCATAATAGACATTCATAGCGTTTCCAAGAAGTCGGTGAATTTGACGATCTGATTCTGTCGTCTTCAACTTTATCAAATATCGTAGAATGGTTTTCTTTGGTTGATTCACTTTTGAAACACAATGCAGTGATTAGTTTATGTTTTGAATCATGACATACTATCACGCCTTATTCCCCGAAGAGTGAGGTTAGTGTTGTACTACCTATGTAGTACCTACACCCATATTTCGTGGTATGTTTAGATCCCATGTAATAGGAGGCGAGCTCTTACATATAGATACGTGAAGTTAATGAACGATTGTCATTGAAAGTATTTCTAATATTTATATAGAGGGTAAACGTAAGGAGAAATGGGTAACAAACGTAAGTTTCAAATGTCGGTCTCATCCCTTGGGAGGCGAGTGAAACCATAGGCGCCCCACAACATATACTAATTCCATAATAACCAAAGTACAATACAATGGACTCACCAGGCAGCCGTGTCTACTGAGGAGGTGCTGTGTTTCACCAGGTGCTCACCTTCCACTGGTCGGTCTGTAAACAATGTTACCGCTACAGAAGCTATAAACGGAACAATACATAATATAAACAAACAATACACGCGAATATGAAAATGAAGATAATATTCTATTTTCTGTTTCCCATTTTCTCCAGTGTGATACAATAATGTTTTATGCGATGTTATGTTATCTATCAGCAAATGGAAAATACGACGTCAAATGTTCTCGTATAATATAAATATGACTACCTACACGATACATAACTGTAGCCTAATCATAACATCGGGAGCGCGTTATATCAATAAAGTAATTACGAAATCGTTAATACTGCCGAAGATCAATTCAGAAATGTTTAGCCTTCCTCGTTGAATTCAATTATGGACCTTAATAATTGGTAATTTACGTGTGTTTGTTTGACCGCGCTAATCTCTAAAACTACTATAAGATTTAGAAAATGCTTTTTGCATTTGATAGAACAATTCTTGAGGTAGGTTAAAGGCTTTTTAACTTCAACCCTAAGGAGCGGAACAAAGCGATGAAACTACGAAGCACAGCTAGTACTCATAAACATAATATTTTATCGTTGAGAAATTATTTTCCATCTCACTTTCTTCTAATTTGTTAACACAACAATGTTGGGTATGATATGACCCTGAATCTGAATATCGTAGGTTTAAACTTTATAGGTACCCCAATCTATGTAATAATTAATCTATCTCTTCTTGGCGTGAAAGAAAATGGGAAGAAAATTGTCTTTCTTTTATTTAGAGCAGGACTTTGGATTATGCCCGGTTAATGGTAATAGGCTCGCCTCTTAACTTAATGACCGCAACCACTGCCTAAACATTATGTATAAATTGTATAATGGCGTATGGTATAATTATGTATACGATTAATTAAACACTGGACAGGGAATCTTATTAAAAAATGTGACATTTGTATAAACATTTGTATATATAATAAGCATTTTCAAGCAGTCCTTTATTTGTCTCGGGCCAATGAAACGTTTCGTGTTACGCCACAGTTAGATTTCGATGTTTATCTTAATGGGCGACCAGCCGACCACCCTATCGCGGGGTGTGAACCTTCGCCTATAGCCTTCATCAACAATCATGTACAATGCTTCTTTGGAAATTCGCTTCTTTGTAAACCGCATAAGTTATAGTTTCTTTTGATATCGTTGATCGGGCCTCTAAAGATATGCGTATCGATATCGTAGACTTCCTTTAGCATTTTAAGCTTAGTTATTTTAGAAGTGTCTTACGTTCACTTGCTATACTTTGAATGGATGAAATGAAATGAATCTGTACGGGTTTACAATAATTGTTGTAGGGCTAAAGTAATTTAATGATTATCATGTAATACATCATAAATTTATTACCCACTTGTTGATTTTTTGGAAGATTAATTAAATCTGCGTTAGGTAGTTACTTATAATCTGATATGTGTTTATCGCAAATGATAATATTGTTTTAACAATATTATCATTTCAGCGATGTATACCTAGGTTCCACATCTGTCGTTTCTCAGTATCCGAATACTAACATGTTTTTTGTTTAAGGCTATCAAATGGATATCAAATTCAGGTCACAGGTGCGTAAACAGTTTTATACAAACAAAACTAAAGTCTATAAAATACTGAAAGTTATTTATAATGATGTATTTTTTGGACTTCTATAAATATAAAATACAACACTTGTTGTGCTAAATATTATGTTATACGTAATATTTATCACGATAAGTAAGATAATGATGATTATATTATTTCATTTAAAGAAGAATTTGACTTCATTATAGAATTACTTACATCTTTATTAAAACGTTACCTCACAATATAGGACTGTTTTCTGTATTCTAGTTGCGTTTACCAACACAAATCCTCACATATATAAACCCACACTGTATACTACGCTAAAATTTGTTCCGAATCTAACGGTTAAATCGAACCCTCACGGCGCGGAAGCTAATTACGGGACCATTGCGCTAATCTAGTTGACAGTATCATATATATTTGAAGCAGTAGTAGTGCCTGCTGGCATGTCTACATGCCAGCATGAATGGGTCGCACGACCGGGAAAGTACTACCCTCCCGCAGAATATCGACGCCAAGTAGCAGTATACATACTGTTGCGTTTTGTACGGTGAGTGTGGAGCGCCGGAGGCCCAATTTCTCCCTCAGTCCATTTCCTTCTCCTTCCCCTCCCGTTTCCTTAAATAGGCCTAGCAACGCATCTGCAACTCCTTTGGTTTTGCAGATGTCCATGGGCGGCGATGACTACTTACCATCAGGTAGCTCGCCTGCTCGTTTGCCGAGTTATATCATAAAAAAAAATCAGACACAAATATCATCATCATCATCATCTGATGATGATGATGATGATGACTGTGGACTAGTATAGGCTGATGCCTATACTAGTCCACTGCTAGACGTAGGCCTCCCCTAGCCCCATTGACACAAATAAAGGTCCTAAAAATTTAATACGAGATGTGGTGAGATCTTACCAAGTTCGACGGCTGCTCGAACTCTCTGCAGAGCCATGGTCTTGGTGACGGCGAGCCACCGGTCGATTAATGGCTCGAACCACCTGCGACAATAACATAACCATAACAAAACGTAATCAGTCGCGTATCGCTAACATCGGCCACGTTTGCGACTCGCTCCTTAATTACCACTAATTAGCAAGTTGCGCAACTTGAACATTGTACGTACCTCTTAATCCGTTTAGCTTTTGATAAGACTTGTTAATTAACAAGACTTCTAAGACTCAGTTTTCTTACAAAACCTTCTTGTTTGACTTGGGTATTAAGGGTAAGATATACTCGTAATATAAAAAAAAGGTTTATAGTTATAAGCTTACAACTTGAGTGACCCTTTGACTTGTCAAATGTATTTTTTGTTGAATGAGACTGGTGATTCATATCTAAGGACTAAGGTTAGAGGTCAAGATCGCATTCAATGTCCAGACATTTTTATTGCTTCACATTGTTTTAGAACAATGTTGATTACAATTCCTATTGGGACCTTGTGAGGAAAGAAAACTGCAGGTTTAGATATTAGTGTTTCAACAGCTGACCGCATGAACCATGTAAGTACCAAAGAACCATGTAAGTATCATCATCCTTATTCTGTCGTATCAGTGGTCATTTATTTTGTCGCTTGTGCACTCAAATCAACGTACATCATGTAAGTACTCGTATAAATCGATATCGATAAAAACGGTATATCACATTAACGGCACATAAAAATAATTATTAGCTTAGACTTTATTGAGGAGATTTGAGAGGATGCAGTGAAGCCTATCTGAACATCTACTCTTCATAAACTTTATGCAAATCGACTAGCCTTTAGTGTGCTTTGTTTAAATAAATATTTTTCACAATGTTGCTAATTGTGTTGTATGCAAATTAACTTACTTACTCGCACTATATATGTCCCTTTCTGCTAAAGGGAACAGCTAAACATTATAAAAGAATAAAATAAATTTAGTCTTGTAAAATAAGTGCTCGTAATTTGGTATGATAATGATCAGTAAAATAATTAAATCGGGTAAAATTACCCGATTTAATTATTTTCTGTTCCCCTTTGATGGAGTTTATAGGAAAGAGATAAGTGTCATTAAAGTTACTTTTACGTGCTACAAAATAGAGACCAATATCAATTTCGTTTGCAAATGGACGCCGACTGTCATTGTGATCGGATTTTAATCAATCATTTGTCGGCAGTTTGCCGGTAAACTACCCGGATAACGGAATTACGTTAACGCCCCATTTGATATAGAGTGACAGATCTGTGCGAAGACCGTATCACCTGTAGTGAATCAATTAGATGGCATGATATTCGGGTTTTTTTTATGGGATAGCACGGCAATCGAGCAAACGAGCATGATGGTAAGTAGCCATCGCCGCCCAAGGTCAGCTGCAATACCAAAGGAGTTGCCGATGCGTTGCGGAGTCTAGTAAAGAAGGGGACAGATAAAAGGAGAAGGAAGGGGACTGAGAGAGGAATTGGGCCTCCGGCGCTAAAAGGTAACTAATATTTACTCTATTGTGCAATCCTTGAATTGAATCCTGCCTCAATAGTCTAGTGATCCTAAGTGCGACTGCTACGCTGAGGGTCTTGGGTTCGATTTCCAGGTCGAGCAAAATGTTATTGGGTTTTTTTATGAAATTCTTAGTAGCAGCTCGAAGTTTGGAATTGAGCCCGGTTAATGGCAATAGGCTCGTCCACTATCACAGAGGTCCTAAACATATCAGCGAAATGTGGGTGTACATGTACATTAGAACATTTTTGCCTGGTATGTATAACGCGTGTTTTATCTTAAAAGGTATGTAAAGATGTATTTCTCTTTGCGAAAACATGCACCACCATTTTACGCATATATACCATACTTATAAATATATGTGCATAGTAAGAGATACGTGGTGTAGTCACACCAAGCGAAGACTTATAGCAACATTCAATTCTAAATCAAACCCTGTCAAACATTTGAATAACTTCCGGAAACACCTAATAGATTCACCGTAATGCAATCTCCGAACAGATTGGACTGTCATCCCGTTAATATCATAAATGGGAAAGTTTGGATGGATGTTTGTAACTCAATCACGGCGGAACAGATCGACGGATTAACAAAATTTAGCTTGAGAGGTAGAATCTGTTCTCACCTGTATCTATTGTTACTTTATCCTATCCTAACTAAACGCTATTTATTTACGTACCTCACTATTTATTAACGTATTTACCTAAGTTGTATAATATATACGTCGCATCAACAAAGTAATGTGTCTCATGTGCCTCATGTGCCCCATACGTAAACTCATAAGAATTTTGCGAAAAAAGCAATTCGCAAAATGTGTAATTTACAGAATGTTCTATTCTTAAAAGGTCTGTTTCTCAAAACGTCCAATTCGCAGATGCTAAGGTTCGGTTTGACATTAGTAATTTTTAATTTATTACTCTTATTTAGTTAAAATATTATGATAGCCTTATAAGTAATATGTAGAACTGTACATAGGACATAATGTGGATTACAGGGGCTGACGTCTAAGTAATAACTGGGTTGATCAACTGATTTTCCAGGCTGACCAGGAAAAACTGACTGACCGCGGGAAGCGCCCGCGGTCAGTCAGTTTTTATCACATCCAGACCCCGCTATGCCTCGGAGAGCACGTATAAGTGTCGGTCCCGGTTGCCATACGAACACCCATGACAATCGTTAGGTAGGTAGAGTAATCTATCCTTAGGATATTACTATTGCATATTAGGTTGCGGAGGTTTGATAGCATCACTTCGTATAAAATACTGATATTCAGCCGCATCTAGTTAGACTTGAAGTTGACTCCAAGTTCTCATTAGTTAAGAAAAGTCTGGGAGAATGTTGAACTATGTAGTAATGTAGAAAGAAAGAAAGCAAAAAAAAATTTGAGTAACATTGAGACACAAAAAAACATAATACATAAAAAAGAAGACCAAACAAGCAATATATAAGGTAGTGTTACACACTAGATCAGCTAAATGTCAAGCAGTTATAAGTTGGACGCTTATTTTCATCTAGACCCATAGTGCTCCACGGATGTCAAACAGTGAAGTTGTCAGTGTATAGATAGCGCGTTTGTATGTAAGTGTGTGTACCTAAGTATACTTACAGATAAGCGTCAAGCAGCTGTGGTGGCGGGTCGTGGGGTGCGTGCGGGTGCGTCTGCGGCTGCGGCGCCAGCGATGCCGCCGCGCATAGCTCGCGGACCGCCGACAACACTTCAAAAGGCAGGGTCTTCGCTGTTGTCACCAGGCACACTGATCGAACACATCGAAATCTCAAATTTGTGACCTAATCAGGGTTTGGTTACAAGCGTTATTTCTCAAATAGATTAATCTATCATACACTATAATCGTCATGCTTGTATACTTTTGAAGGCTTTGGTAGAGCTGCACTACCGTTTAGGTCCCATGTAATTGGGAACGAGCCTACAGCCAATCGGGCACAAATCAAAACTCCAAGCTGAGACTGGGAATTTTATAGAAAAAACGAATAATGCTGCCCAACTAGGAATATAACTTGTGACTTGACACTGAACAGCCATGTTTGACCACTAGACTTCCGAAGATCTAGACTAAGTCTAATAGACTTGCGACACACCAATTAGTTTTTAAACCTAAGTAATACTAAAGCAAATGACCAGATTTACTCCAACTTCAAAGCTTTTTACATTAATCTTATTTTTGAAAAATAGAGCAGTATAAAAAAAAATCAGTTATTGGCTCATAAAATCACTAACCCTAGTTTTATTACTAAGCACTAACGTAGTCTGACGGACTGATATCGTTTATATTACATTCACCTTCAAACTAAAGCTCAAGAAATTTTCAGTAAATTTTCATGCTTCAGCAAAATATTTTAATATTACTTTCGTTCAAAGTGTGCAGGTGCCAGATGGTACCCTCGGTAACATGACTTCACTTTAGATTATTAATTTGCATCCTAAAATTACTTCATCTAAATTAAGGTACGAGCGGTATTGACCTTTGCAATGTCTTGGCTCTGCCGCTAGGCCATGACCTTTGGAAATATATATACGTCAGGTTAACATAAGTCAGTTTAACCTAAAAAAACAACTATTCACAGGGTTATTCGGAAAGGGTAGGTACATCGATCCGAAAAGGGCTAATAGTACCCATGGCAATAAACAGCGCACGTGTATTTTTAAATACAAAACAAGTATTACTTTCCAAATTCGTAGTTCAGAACGTTACGCTTAGCAGCCAGTCGAGCAAAGACATAATAAATAGCATCTTCGAGTTTGGATTTGTGCCCAGTTTTATGCTTGATTCATATTACATGGGACCTAAATGACCTATTAATCATATCAGTGACTTGTTGATTCCATACCATTTTGTGTTTACCGCACTATTTTTATTATTATTAATTTCAAAAGAAAAACTTATAGATATAAGAATTAATATATGTTTACAGATCCTTCACTGCTTCAAAGTATTTGGCTATCGTAGCGAGCCTATAAAACGCACATTTACTCAAGAAATATTTTATCGGGTGGTACCGTTTCATAGCTTCGATATAGCCTGGGACCAATGTAAAAAATAGGAAACCCTTGAGAGAAATATCAGTGAGCTCGACGAAATTGTTGTACGTTTTTTATTTGTATAGTACCTATATCGATAGATTTTCATTTATAATTGTAGTCATTTATTCGCTGAAGTTCGCAAACAAACTAGCTTAATCGCGAAAGTAAAGACTGACGACTACTTAAAGAAAGCTCAAAGAAGATCTCTTAGGCATGCACGTTTCCTCATGGTGTTTTCCTTCATCGCATAAGCATTCAGTCTTCTTCTTCTACTGGTGCCTCTCAAATTACTGAGGGTTGGTTATCACTCTGAATATTTTTCTTTGTGTTTGGCAAGATGTTACAGCACAGCAGCACTCGTGACTCCGGTCTATTCGCGAATGTTTCTTAACCAGGACTTTTTCGGAAAACTCCGTGTTTCCCCGCTATTTTGCCTATCATAATAAGTTGCAGCAAGTTGAATCTCTCGTGGCGAAAAATGAGTCTGAGGTAGGCCACTTTTCTTTGTTTGACGGTCTTCAAGCATTCAGTTATAAGACTGTAATTAACATACTTAATATATTTAATGTTTGGACGCTTACCGCCGTTTCCATGTTCGTCGTATATCGGTTCTTCGACGACACCGCACCAGCCCTCTATCACCCAATGCTCCACACATTGGCGGACATCTTCAGAAAGCTAACAAAATGACATATTAAAAAATATATAATATACTTAATACGATAACAATTGAAGTAATTCACAGGTTTAGCTAAGTTTATAGATTTATATAAAATTGTCGAGACGCAAAAATCTGTTTTGTTCAAGTTAATTTGTTATTGACTTGATATAATAGTCTGGAAACTTATAGTTTCTGACGACAAGAATGCAACATTACCCACCCTCATAAAACTCTTGCTGCTTGGAATGGTTTTATTACAAAGTTGAGAAGGATTATCTGCCTTTCTTTATTGCATTTGATTTTGGAGTGTAAAAGCGTAAGTATTTCATTTGATAGCTCAGTCGATAACATTAAATCCGAATCTTTTATAAATATGAATTAATGTATTCATATATTTCATTGTTTATCCCCAAGTTTCTATTCTATTCATCCGATTGCGATGAAACTTTAGTGGTTATTTTGTATACCAATCTAGGAAGATTTATATAAAAAAATAGGTACATGCCGTGGGCACAGCTGGTGAATAAAAAAATCTATTAATTTTTCTGTTTATATTTGTTATAGACAAATGAGCTTGTCCCAAAAGGCATACATATTTTGCTATCTATTCAACTTCAAAAGGACAAGAATATTATAAAAAATACTTTTTTATTCAATAAAAATAGACTATTATTATGTAGTATTGTTATGCTTATTTTAATAGCAAACCACTACAAACGGAATTGTTGAAATATGCAAGAGAAAATGAGGGTAAACCTAAGGTATGTGGGAATTATAGATGGTATGCACCGACGTCATTATTAATGCATCATGTGAAGCACCATTTGTGCATTCTTGAGCATAAAGGGTCGATTGTCGTTTATGTACTTTCGTATTCACAGTACTTTATAACGCTGTCAAACAAAAGGTAACATTTAGCTCGCAAACTATACAGTTTACTCTCAATAGCGAAGTCAGATAAATACCTATTATTATAGACACTGAAAGTATTAATGAAGTAAAATATTTGTGGGCACCTAAGAAGTTATGTGTAGGGCTACTTATTCTTAACCGAACTTGAATGAGAAAATGATATTACGAATGGGGTACATTTTGGAACACATTTAGTTTTTTCCGAACAACGAATTATTACCCAACGCAAAAAGGATTTGCGAAAGGGAAAGTGGTTCTATAAAAAAAAAAGAAAACATTTCTGTTGGGAATGCACGGGTACCCTATTTGTAATATCATATTTCCAAGTTTGCTAATGAATAAATAACCTTTATAATATAATATTGAATACGAACGCAGCGGGACCGTAACAGGCAACGGGTTACAAACTTACCATTTTGTCTATTTGTGTGAATACTATGCTGAAGTATGGAACATTATTGGTCCTGCAACAAAAACGTTTGATATATTTCGAAGGGAGGAAACTATAAACAGCATAAACCGCTGGGGACTAGCAGACTCGCCCGCTCGCAATTCCGTTCTTTTGGTGATAGTGAAGAATGAGAACACGGACAACAATGGATACACAAAGCTGAAGAACAATAAATGAATATTAACACATGCCTTTACTATTTTCCCTATATAATTGACAATACCCGAATAAAGCGTTGGTTTCTAGTGAAGTCTTGGAGGACTTCACAAACGTACATAACATGTTAACGGACTCAAAGTACCACTACACTCAAAACGAATATCCGTGGAACTCATAAATAATAATACAATACTATATAGGTATATATACTCATAATATAATTATAAATTCTCTGAATATTATTATTCAGAGAATTTATATCTTCGTCTCAATTCGACTTAATGTTGATTTAATTGAGTAGGTAATTGAGGAAAATTCGACGGAATTTGATTTGAGAGTTCTCCATGGAAACCATTTATTGGAAATTATACGAATAATATGAGCCATAGGTGCTTCGATTACGGTAGTTAGCTTTGAGTCGTAATCAAACTCGTAAAAAGACTTATACGAAACAAAAGAGTTACAAGCAAAAAAAAGACAAATGAAGGATGAAATGAAAAGTTTTTAGATGTAAAGATATTCAAAAGAAAAATACCGTGATGCAGCAGTAGATATTTTTATAATAAAATTACTGAATGAAAGACTCCTTTGGATGTTCTGAAAAAGGTATTTCCTTCCTTTGTTATTTGCTTTAAATTGTAAATTATGTTTTGTGCAATAACAGAGGAATTATCACATCATTACCAACTATATGGTCAAGATAAAAACAGAGGAAAGTAACAAGTCGCGGCAGAACCACTATAAGAGCGGAGTTTAATTAAAAACAAAAGCAAGGCTATACCCCTTTCCCACGAAGTTGTTAATACATATAAATACCACTGTGCTACGCGATCGAGACAATTAGCACAGTGGTACCAAGCAGATCTTTCCAGACGGCGGCGGGGCCGCGGCGGTAACCCGATATTTATTTATTTAGACAATTATGTTTAGCTGCGAGTTTACTACATCATAAACACACAATGTGACTAACAGCATTATGTGACTAGCGTCAAATCGACGAACCGCGGTGTGTAGGATCCCTAGAGATCGACAAGTAATGACCATGAGAGACGCATAATTAAGGTTAATAAAAGTCGGGTCGCTTATAAATAGTCTCGTGGGAGAAAGGCCTAAGAGTTAGAGGGAGAGAGAGTGTGTACGTTGCTTATCTAAAACTTACGTTTCAAATAGCGGATGGTAGTAGGTAAGTCCTTGCTGCAAATCAATCTGGATGAGCGTGATGAGATTCACAAGGTCCTCCCCGCGTTCTGACTGCGTGTCCTGCCCGCATAGCGCCTCGTACCACTCAGATGTGCCTTTGCGAAGCGCCCCCACTATCTCGCTCCTATTAGTACCAATATTAGGTTATAGAACAATATTGGCGCCCCGTGTGAGCACAGACTTATACTTACGAAACGTTTAATTGTTTTTGTTACTGCGTCTAAAAGACGATCAGTGGTTGTATTAAGTATGGTTTTTAATTTTGTATTAAGGAGGAATATTTCATTCGATGTATTCAGAAGCTGAGATCTCTCTCAAATTCTAATCTTGCTTCACCCACAAAGTTCCATTTTCACAGCCATTTAACGTTGTCATTTGCAAAGGCAATTATTTAGAAAATGCTGTGCTAGATCCTTTCCCCCAACTCATTTAGTGAGGGCAAAAAGCTGACTTTAATTTCGCGAAAAATGCTCTAAGAACTATGAGACCGCGTTGTCTTTTCTGAATAATTTCCGCTCCGATGTTACTGTGCAAGGTTTTAATGTGCAGATATTTTTACATTTACATTCTGACTCTTCATATTTCTTATTACAAAAGAGCAAATAGATTTACCATTGCGCGGCTTTAAGTATACAATCTTAGCGAATAAAAAAAAAGCATATTTCGTGTTAAATGGAACTAAAAATCATATTATTGCCTATTTCTTATACATTCTGCAGAAGTTTTGTTAATTATACATGTATGTAACGTTAATGTAACATTATCATCATCCTATATACGCCGCCCGACATCGATAAAATTTCTCAGGCATGCAGGTTTCCTCACGATTTTTCCTTTGTCGATGATAATGTGTGTGACTATATAATGACTATCTAAATATATATAACTCAAAGGTGACTGACTGACATAGTGATCTATCAACGCACAGCCCAAACCACTGGACGGATCGGGCTGAAATTTGGCATGCAGGTAGATGTTATGACGTAGGCATCCGCTAAGAAAGGATTTTGATTAATTCTGGGGAATTTCAGGGGATGAAAGTTTGTATGAGAAAACACGCGGGCGAAGCCGTGGGCGGAAAGCTAGTGTAATATAAAACGTGATTGTTTTAACATTAATCTGCGTAGACTTGTAGATTTCAGTGAATGTGGACGTGCTATATAACAACACTTGTATAGCTCTTTACATAGTCTAGATTCAAAGGATAAGCAATGTTCCACTTGCCTGATTTCCTTGTTGAACGGGCAACATCGCCAGAAAGCCTTCATTTGCGAGAGCTGGCTCAGGCATCGCAGTAGATACTCCAACCTACAGACAATAACTTATTTCAAGTTTCCAGATCCATTTAAATTATGTTAGCGTTCTGACATTTATAGAGAATCTACATTTAGGGTAATCTCTGTACATAATTAGTTTCATCGGAGGGTGAAATTATTCCCGAGTAAACAATTATTAAGTTTATAGTTTATTAAGTACAATTAGTAAACTTAATTATACTTAATAAGTTTAATATTAACATAATACTTAATAAGTATATTATTAGGTAAAATTAAGTTAATTTATAGTTGCTTATACAATATAAAAATAATAGGTACTTACACCTCACATAAAAAAGTAAAGCACTTACTCGTTTAAAACCAGAAGGTAAAATATTGTAACTAAATAAGTACGTTGATTAACTACATTAGCCATAAAACCATCAAAATCAAGATTTTATTAAATCACTGGAGGCACATCATGTAAAACATTATGACTAATAATTCACCAAGCCTGACCAAATATAATAAAGAGCAGAAATATTGTTTATGCTTTAAGTAGCTAATCTTGAAAAGTGCTCACTCAACCTAATTGGATTGTTTTTCACTTAGGAAAGCTTATTCCCTCTTCAGTCTTTAGCCATAGACTAGGAACGTTAAATGGAGTTTTAAAAAAACACAATCATGAAGCGTTGATAGGCCAATGTTTTGATAGATTGCTCGGTGATTATAACCTTATTCAAAATTCCGAATGAAATGAGTTTTTTCAAATAAACTTAAAATACCATCACGCCCGTATCCTCCCAAGGGTACCCACAGTTTGCCGGTATGTTTAGGTCCCATATCTCAAATAGGAAATATAGGTACATTGCGGCGCTACTAGGCAATTAATAATTTAAATAAATCAGACACAATATCATTATTTCGTGGGAAGGTATCATTAATGTCGCCACAGCCTGACCCATAAGCGTTGTTGTTTTGTTTACCTGTCACAATCAATTACTCCAACACCCTAAAGATTACAAGGGTAGATTTTCCTTTACGCTTGGCGAGTAACACGGTTTTTATTCCTTATTTCTTGATATTTAATGTTACACGCGATATTTAACAGCTCATAAATTTCTCTAACTAATAGCTACCTGTACTACAGCAGTTGGTAAGGGCAATCTGTATGTGTTTATCTTATACTGTTATCTGTTTTTCAAAACTTAGGACCTACAATCATAACGTTAAACCAAAGTGATAAAGTATTTTTGTCGCTGGGCCTTCGCTAAGAGGCTAATTACTTTGAAAGAAAATTGAAAAAAATAGGCCTTTAAATATTCAAAAACATTTTAGGTACTATTAAGCATAAAGTTTCGTTCTTTTTAAACTTTTGTAACGAATTTGCTATATTTAGAAATTATGCTAAGTAGTTCGACATTTTTATGTTGTCCTGTCTGAAGAAAATCGATTGTTTTTTAATAGACAACTGCTCGGAGATTTTGAACCATATTATCATGTAATTGCGATTGAAAATAAATGGATCTTAATTTCGTTGGTAGTGCTGAATATCAAAGTACGTGCGGAATAAAAGGTTTTATCTAGACAGATGCCACGAGCACAAGTAAATCGAATCTCGTGCGGGTAAGAGCTCGCTTTGAGTGACTAAATAGGAATGGTGAGTACCTATTTCATTCCAATATAGTATAGTCCCAAAGGGATGTTTTGAAAATAAACCAAGCTATTACCACACAGTGGTTACCCGTCTTTGTTGTAGATCAAAGACATTTAAATATTACGTAGATAGAGCTTAGATTTCATAACAAATAATAATAATAATCCATGCTCTTTCATTCTATAATTGCCTTGCGAGAACACTCCAGTTGACTAACGTCACGGAGAAAAACTACCTTTATTTTGAAATATACCTAGAGACTGTGATGTTAGATTACCTCATCAGTCTAGTAGTCCAAAGCGCGACTGCTACCCTAGAGGTCCTGGGTTTGATACCAAGGTCGAGCAAAGTGTTATTGGGTTTTGTATGAAATTCTCAGTAGCAGCTCGAAATCTGGATTTGTGCCCGGGGCATGGCAATAGGCTCGCGCCCTACTTTATGGGATCTAAACATACCTACAAGAGAAGTGTGGGTGTACATTAGTACACCTCTGCCTAACCCTGCGGGGAATACAGGCTTGATGGTATCTTATGATGTTAGGCCGTAAGTATAATACAATCGATTGCAGTCGTCATCTTAATATTTTTTGTTAATAATTAATGTTTCTTCACATTTGCGTACTACTATAAGGCAGTTTTTAGTAACATACGGTATAAATCATCAGCAACTAACTTGTTGATGCTGTACTGGTGAAGAACAGGGTAGAGGTCCCGGTGTAGGCGGAGCTGGTGCAGCGCGCGGTCAACGAACTCACAGAAGCAATCCGCGAGCCAGCGCTCCTCATCGCGCGACGCTCCCGAGCCAGAATCCCCACTGCCGCTGCCCGATATGGCCTCACACGCACACCAGGCGCGCTCCAGCTCGATCAACAACTTGTGCATGTACCTTTACCCAAGAATTTTTTTAGTTAATGACATATATGAACTTAAACGACACCAGCCACAAAAACAACAGTAAGATTTGGAAAATGTTAGCGACTTATTTCCCTGGCTTGGCATCTACAAAACATCATATCACTAAGAATATTAATTTTATTAAATGGAATGGTACATTAGTATAATAGGTACACGACTTACTTAGGATCAAGAGGAGCATCTGCATTGAGCCTGCACGCCGCGGCAAAACGGGCTATAGCTGCTTGAAGGGCACTCAAGTCACCCTGTATGGCATGCTGATGTAGAAGTGTTTGTGCAGCGCCACATAGGTCACCGTCCCACGGTGCCGTGGGCGTAGCGGTACTGGGCTCAGGCTCGCCGTTCGCGGCAGCAGCTGCGGCAGAGGCAGCGGCGGCCGCGGCAGCAGCGCGCTGCAGCTCTACCTCATGCGCCAGCAGCACGCCGAACAGACGCTCGTGTTGACGCACCTTTACCAATTATACAACTTTTATGTAGCGAACAAACCTTAACATTTATTACCCTATTGTGTGACGTGTCATTTTATATTCCGCGTGTTAAAAAATATGTATAAAAATAAGCTTTGCAACATTTTCACTAAGTGATTCATGAAAGCATCAGTAGGTACTCGTATAACATGTAGTCACTTTTTACAAATATGGGACGCTAAGTCCGATTGACTGTCCTTTGCATCCGCGGCCCGGCTTATTCGACCCTTTTCATGTTTAAACTAAAAAAAATGTATAAGAAGGGAATAATCTCGAAACCGAAATAATAAAAGTGATATCTTAAAAACTTTTGAAGCGTGTCAAAGCCAGTCCCACTGTCTCATACTGAAAAAATCACCTATGACGAATAAATTGGATTTATCGTGTAATCGCAATCTCGCTTCATTCGCTCGCTCAGTTGATTACGCGGGGCTAAAAGAGAAATTCAGTCACTGAATACTTTGAATACGTTATCGAGATACTGAAGAAATCTTTATCGAGACGGTGAGGAATTCTTAAATGTAAATTTATTCTTATCTACCGTTACCACTAATAATTATATTAAATATGAGTAGATGCCTGTAATATAATTAAACTACTAGTTATGTAGGTTAGTACCTAACTACATATACTAAGTAGGTATCAGATTATTAGCTCTTTTGATTTTGCGAATCGTCCATAGTGGTGTTCTTTTTTTGGGACTTATTAAAGGAACCAACAATAATTAGCAAGGGAACAGCTATTAGTTAGAATGCGCTAATTAAAACTAAAATTTGCTATAGGATTACTAACTTATTATTTATGTAATGAGGGACAATTAAAACGACAGAGTTTTAGCAGAAATTGCGCACAAATCAATATAAAGTTCCTGGATGATAATAATAATTTGATATTGTAGCTGATAAATCTATATTGGATATGGGTTGTTAGGTAAATAAAAGAGGTAATGTGATCCAAAATAACAACATGGTTGATGGAGCGTGGCCGACGCGCGGCTCGTCCCTGACGATAGCGCTATTTTCGCTGTTACACAAAGCCTCAAAGTATATACACATATATATCGCGTACATCAACTAATGGTTCGTTACAAAAAGCCAATAAAATATTATATGAACGGTGCAGAGGCTCTACGGATTATCAATATTGATACGTAAGCCTATAATCCACGTCATAGCGATTATGCCTTTATAGTTAATTTAGTAAGGCTTGGTAAGCTAAGATCTTACTGCGATATTAAGACACCAGATTTATTAATAACGCTGAAGGAACTGAAGTATAAAATTAGGCCAAACGAAGCAAGAAAATCACATTGCAATTGTACTATTCCACTCGGACGGAAAAGTGCTTTCGATTTCACGTCTGTTTAACTATACGCATAGAGTATAAATAATAGCCTTTTAAACACGGTTTGTTGCTTTGTGTGCTCAAACTTAATGTGTCTACTGTCCGGCATGATAGTTTTTCTATTCAAAAAGTTACTTTGACAACTCAACTATTAAATCAAACGGCGAATTTATCAAAGGAATAAATAGAATCCTTATTAATTATTTATTACGTCACATACTTTTATTTTTGTGGATGCCAAGGTAGATAATTATTTAGTTATAGAGAGCAAGTTTGTATCTATGTATGTGCAAATCACGGGAACGGCTAGTTCGTATTGTACTTCAAATGCGACATCCTGCCGTCCACTTTGTTGTCAATAATAGAAATATGTAGATACTATCGCAGGAGTTATGTTCGCCACACAAGCTTACTAAAGTGAGGTATTTACTCTGATCAATTGCCCTAACACGTAAATATTCTCTATATAACACAAAAAATAATCATTTATTCAAATAAAATCCTCCATTGATTTACTATAGAAATACAACATTATTTTACAGCTACGATCACGGCAGAAGGTACTTATTATTATTTCCAAACTTTACCTTAGCGAAAATTGTGAAAGACTACAAACGCGTTATGAGGTATGGACACACTTACTTGTTGCCAATTGTCATCGTCATGGCGACCTGCCTCTCGGGCCGAGAGCCACAGCCGTAGGCGGATGCGGCCTTGCACTGAAGAACGCTGCGAGCGTGCCTCCAGCTTGTACCACGCCTCCACGCCAGTCGAGGGGATCTCACGGAGCGGGATGTTCACACAACCTGCACAATAAGTAGACTGACTAAGAAGAAGTTCATGACTGACTGATGTGCGACTTATTAGTGAGTAGCGGTAGTGTCGCATGAATGGGTCCGCATGACCGGGGAAGTACTACCGGGGAGTAGTGCTTCCCCGGTCGTGCGGAATATCACAGAATATCGACGTCAAGTAGCAGTATGCATACCTACTGTTGCGTTTCCTACGGTGAGTGTGGAGCGCCGGAGGTACAATTCCTCCCTGAGTCCCCTTCCTTCTCATTTTCTCCTTCCCATCCCTTTTCCTCAAACAGGCCTCGGCAACGCATCTGCAATATCTTCGGTTTTGCACATTTCCATCGGTGGCGATGACTACTTATCATCGGTCTCGCCTGCTCGTTTGCCGAGTTATCCCATAAAAAAATATTAGGGTACCTACTGATCGATATCCGATTTACTGTCCCACTGCTGGGCACGGGACCGCTTTTAGAGTTAGGGGGCTATGTACCTAAATCTTTATTTGAATATTTCGCGTTGTGAAATCAAGATTTTGTTTTCTATCTCTCTTGAGAACAGAGGACAAACCTACCGCCCAAGCAGATGAGATGATAATGATATTGTTATTCCCTTTATTTACATTTGTAATACAATTGTATAACATTTTAAATATTTTTATAAAAACAAAAGCCTTGGACATATTATTATTGTATTTTCTTCTTTTATTTTCTTCTCTTTTGGGAAAGTTTAAAGGACTATTATTATTACATTTCCTTCTCATTGCTTAGATCTTTCAACGGTGTTACGATAAAAAGGTATATTTAAGCATTAAATATTCTCTCCTTGAAATCATTTTATTAGCAATTCGATGTAATCTAAAAAGTCAAATTGGTTTACCGAAAATGTCACATACAAACATTATCAAATTTTTAAATATAGGTACTTATTTGCGAAGTTAACGAAGTTGTGTTTTCATTTAGCCAAGTTATGAATTTCAGATAATTTCGTGTGTTAGGTAACAAAATCGTTAAAATATTTGTTTTTATTAGACTTTAAAGGGTTCTCAATTTGTCTGTACCTAATAGCCAAATTTTACTTATGTAAATAAAGAATTTTATATGCATTAGATATTGAAAACACATTGAAAATGATTAATTTTAGAAACAAAATTAATTAAAAAAATCATCGTAATAATAATATAATGAAACATTTTTTGACACTAGGTGGCGCTAGAAGTAGTTCGTTGTACTGAACGTTGGGAGATTCTGCAAAGTTTTGGTCTAAAAAATACATTTACTATGTGCATATTCTGTGCAAATTAATTCTACGCCATTTTCTTAGACTGGATGGTCGCCGAAATCATTTATTATTATTTTATTTTTTTATATATTTTTTTTATAAAAAGCTTACTAGCAATATGGGTCACACATTACTAGTATTCTTGTTAACCCCTCGTGCTAAGCTAAATGCTTGTGTTACGAGTGGGTTCACGTCGGTAGTGCAATGGGTGGGGTTCGAACCGGCAACCATATATGATCGCAAGTCCGACGCCCAAGCCATTAGGCTACCGACGCTTCAAATATTATATTCAATTCAATTCAAATATTAAAGTCAATAATTATCTCTATAAATGCGCTGGTATTCGAAAATCAACAGATTTTTGCATGGAAGCTCTTCAATCCGATTACGTTCACAATATAAAGGAAAATTAAATTGATACATGAAACATTATGAAGGTTTGTGTCGGCGTGTCATATATTATACTTTGCCCTTCATATAAGATCTATATCTTTAAAAGAGACCATGATTCTCTGAGTTTGTTTCGACATTTCTTCTCAGAGATCGTCAGATAGGAAATGTCGGCGCCATCAAGTTTAAAAAAAAAATATGTAAAATAAAATGACTTGTATAGGTAAGTGTCGTTAAAAGATCTATTTACAGAAATAAGTAAATATCATTTATCATTTCAGGCTTTTGGAAAATGATAACGGATGCTTATGTATACATAAACATCTGTTTCATATATACATTATAATGTATATATAGGTACTTAATGTTGATTTCAACCGTTTAAATGCCGTTACATCCAAAACCGTGTCAGGTAGCGTATCACATGGGATAATAACCATTCATGAAATGTATTATGCTTTATTCGTCAATGTATGTACTTGTATAATTCCACAGCGAATAAATAATTGTTTGTTCCAAATAAAGTGAACAACTGTTTTATTGGAAATACGGATGTAAAATATTCGCTCGGGGCGTTTTTCGCCATCGATCCGTTATATGTACCTATCCCGTTTTTCGATGAATTCACATTTCATCCTACATCCTAAAAGAGATTTGAAAATGTCAACATTGTAAAATGGGATTTGAAGCTCAGGGCTGCCACCATTTTGTTTTCATCTCATCTTATAAATGTAGGTATGTATGACACATTAAAGTCCTTTTCTATTCCATGAGACAAATTTAATATAATGAACGTAGGTAATATTGTTGTTTCTAAGAATACTGTAACATAATGTACGTTAGCTAGGTGCGAAAGCCGAGGACAGGGCGGAATAGCGCACACTAGGGGACCTCAGCCACCCATGGACTAGTATAGGCAATACCTATATGATGATTTATTAATATCATGTACGAGTAGGTACATGTACGACACATCTTAGTCACAATATAAAGAGTCAATTCATGGTTTTGAGCGTGTAAAACGTGTTGTTTTTAATAACCTAACCTTACCGCAACTCCTGCACTAGTCGTCGCGCGAATTGTTCTTTGGTAAAATTTTCAGTAAGTATCACCTTGGTGATACCGATTAATGGCGCTAGGCCCACCCCCTATATCATAGGACCTTAACATACCGTCGAACTGTGGGTGTACAACTATACACCTAAGCTTAATCCTTTGGGTAATGTAGGTATATTATATTAGGTAAATATATTTAAAGTATCTAAGGTACTCCTACGCAGACTTTAGCGTTAACATACACGACCTAACATCAGATATTAATCGAGTTAAATTGTGGTACACGAGTAATCGATTGTCATCAACACATTGACGTCAAAGCGGTGACGATACCCCAAGAGCAGCGCGTTTTATCAGATTACTCTCACACTACCATAAATAGATTTATGTGAAATGAGTGCGTGAGTGGGAATTACGTTGTTCAAACATTGACGGATCGCGCTGGACGTTAAACAAGGTCTCATTTCATTGAGGTTTAAGTACTATTGCACTAACACAGGCAGCCGGCAGTTATTAAAAAGTTAATCTTAAAAAGTATTACATATACTTATTACTATTCAAGAAATCAAATAAAAAACACAAAACAAACAAAAAAAACTTTGTTTTTTAAAATAATCACAGATCCGATAAAAGAGCCAAGATGGTGAGTAGGCTAAGGCATTTCGGATGGGTGTTTGGGAGTTCAAGCCCCAGCCATTGCGAAATGGGGTAGTATTTTGTTTACCCTAGTTTTTCCTAATGCTTGTATTGTTGCAAAATAATCACTCAATGTTTCATTTGCGGCCCATATCGTTGCGGTATTTTCACGTTCATTTCGGCCTCAGCCAGGCAGCAAGCGTTTTACATTTCTCATTTGAATATGCAGATACAATTATTCTTTGTCCTTTTATAACTACACACTTGCCATTTTATTCCGTACAGCAAAGCTTTATCAGTGGGCAGTTTTGTTAGTGTATGAAGCGTTTTCTTTTTTTCCATCCGGCGTAGGTTGGTAAAGTAGGTAGTTTCCTTTTTATAGCATAATGTTGAAATCAACTACTATTACAGTTCGTTCGAAATAACTGTGCTATGTCTGAAGTTACATTTCAATCTATCTTATACTGTTACAAAGTTAATCGTTAAAGTATATATACTTGGATAGAGTTAACGGCAATGTCTGTGCAAGTATAAAATGTGTGACCAACACCGATACCTTCCTCCCACATAATTATTATCAGATAAACATTTTCGAGCAATTTCATAATTGATTTTATGATTAACTTAAAACATAAACATACCACCACGCCTGTATTCCCCGAAGGGCTAGGCAGAGATGTACTAATGTACGTACACCCACTCTTCGCTGGTATGTTTAGGTCCCATATAGTAGGGGGCGAGCCTATTGCCAGTAGCCGAGCACAAATCCAGACTCCGAGCTGCTACTGCGAATTTCATAGAAAACTCTTTGCTCGAACGGGGGATAGAATCCAAGACCTCTAGCGTAGCAGTCGCGCTTAGGACCACTAGACTAATGAGGCAGTCCTTAATTTCATAATTATGAACGTGTTTTTGGTCAATTTTAATATGTAACGGTGTTAAGATAATCGGGGTCGGAAATGTTTCGCACTCGTAAGTGTAAGTGTCAGGCAGTGATTTTTTGCGACGGTTCGGAACGGCTCACTTCAGACGCGCACAGTTATTTCGAAAGAACTGTAAGTATAAGCCGTTGGTGGTTTTTTTTTTCACAGAGTGAGCGATCTATTCGAACTGAGGATTGAAGCTTTTAAGTCATTAATAACAAACCGTTTTAACAGTTTAATTGTAATTAATCTTCAATCTCAGTCTATGTAATCGTTTTTCCTGCAAAATTGTAAGAAACGTTTTCTCTAGACGGTATTCAATTAGCTTTGTGAAACCTTGTAGCTGTCTGGAATGTTTGACTGATACTGAAAGAAATTGTGTCTACACAATGATCCTTCATTATGTAAAACATCGTGTTGTCTACAGCAGATGTAGTATTCATGTCAGGCTGTCTCGTCACACATGCTCATTAGGCAGTTAATAGCTCAGCTCTTTTCACCAATCTAACTTGTTATATAGAGATTTTCGTTAGCTTTATTTATTTTATTGTTGCCAAGGACCTCTACGTACCGATAATATCCACAGTTTCCCCATGAGAAAGGCGTGAGCCTATTTATTGTGAAGGCTCTATAAATAAAAAGAAACAACCCCTGTTTTCAATTGACTATAATTTACACAAAAGTAAGTATTTTCCTTTAAAATATCTACTCTATAACCAAGTTCTCTGTTAATACCAACTGAAAAATGTAGATAGTATATCACACACATAATTTACAAGAAAATATTGCGTAAGGAGTAGATATTATACCTACCTATGTGTATGTACTTGGAATATTTTATTTTCTGTTAAAGTTACTTTTCATGTACCTTCATAAATATAAATATACACCTCCATCTTCAATGTTCGCTTCTCTACTACCTACTTACTGAGATTCAACATGTTTACATTTTCCATCCACTCAAAGTGCTATCTTAAAAACAAACACGTTCGCAGCTTACTTCTCAGTGCTAAGTAAACTAAGTAAAGTCAGTTGTACAATGAGTTCTGTCCCATGTTAAGCACTGAGAAGCCTTCAGGGAATACTTTACAAGTGACTTGTAGACAACACAACCGATATACATATATCTACCTTATTCTGTAGCTTTTGGCTTTCAATACTCTAGGGTTTTTATTTCTTTCAGGAGTTTGCGACTCGGATAATGGATAGTTAATAGGATGTTTATTGGTATTGCCTAGAAATTGGGAATCGTTCCGTGTAATACTATACCGATATATACTATACATGATACCTACACATATACTACCTACTTGAAGCCGAGCCTTCTATAGTTTGGAGAAGTTTAGGATGATAATAAAAGTACATGCTATAAAAAGGTTTTAAATAAAATCAGACAAGAATTCCATCAACTGGCAGGTGAGTCGTATCACTACATAGTATAAAACAAAGTCGCTTTCTCTGTCCCTATATCCCTTTGTATGCTTAAATCTTTGAAACTACGCAACGGATTTTGATGCGGTTTTTTTTAATAGATAGAGTGATTCAAGAGGAAGGTTTATATGTATAATACATACATATTTTAGTATAGAAAAGCCAATAAACCACGCGGGTGAAGCCGTGGGCGGACAGCTAGTGTTAAATAAAAAAGAACATTTCAACTTTGATTAAAAACGTTCAACTCACCAAGGAAGTCGTCCTGGCTGCCTTGGCGTGCGCTCTGACAAACTTGTTTGAAGAAACGGCCGAGCCCGCGGACTCCACGGACTTCATTAAGTCGTGACACGGCATCCAGCACCGAACTTTCATCATCATGGTCCCAAATGTCCAGGTGGAGTACATCCGAAGATATATCATCAATGTCGCTGCGATCGAAGGAGCTAACTCATTATTTATTATGACATCATTGGTAATCAAATTTATTTTGAAGGATAAAATTAGCTAAAAATTCTGGAAACTGTCATAAGTTGTGAGAACATGTTTCGACACAAAATTATATTATGTTTTTTGAAGTCAAGGGAAATGGGTCATCATGCTGGCTCTAGATATATAAGTGTGTGTATGTACGCAATAAACTACTTACAATTTAAATGTCTCGTTCCATTTGGGTGAGAGCGTGTGGGGTCTGACGCTAGTGGCCCGTATGTAGCGAGCCGGCAGCCTGCCGAGACTGTCACGTTGCTGACGACCATCACGCCGCTTGAAGCTGAGCCTGAAGCCGTGCTTGCGGCCCTCGTCCTCGGAGGCGCGAGGCGAGGCGGGCAGGGACGCTGGCTGGATGCCCAGCATGCAGTACGGGTCACTAAATCCTACGTCATTTCATTACATTTTAACGACTCAAACAATGTAACACTTATGAATTATCCTGCTTTTCTAAAGCTTTAGATAATGTGTAGGCGTAGATGTTAATTTAACATAAATGATATCCATCTAACAGTATTTTCTGTTTGAAATACCCAAGTAGTAACATTTAAATAGGTAGGTAGATGTTTATTCAAGTGAGTCAGAGATTATTAAATTTCTCAACCTATAAAGATTTAATAACGTATGAAAATGAAAATTCTTGGATAAAACTAATTAAAACATCCTTTAGCAACCCAACGTTTTTACCACAGCATTCGATATGTATAATATGGTTGGCAAAGCTCAGCTCAGAAGTGTAATTGAATACCTTCAACTTTACTAGCCGTTTGTAAAGCCGTCGAAACAAAGTTTAGCTTCAATAGAAATTTTGTTAGCTTAACGTTAGCTAACTTTCATTGGTAGCAGAATTTATTTAACAGGAAATGTGGTTGTTTAATGGAAACTTTAAAATAGAATGGAAGTTCTTTTTAATTTGTATAGGGTTTTATGCATAATGGCATGTCATTTGGCGTCATTGTGAGAGTTGTTAGCGCGGTTTAGTCCACGATCGCGCGGCGTCTGCCCGCGTTTCGTTTTCGCGTAATTCAATATGACAAGCGTAACTGTCAGTACCCCGGCGCCTGCCGGCATTACTGAGAGGCAGACTTTATTTGTAACACAATTTAATTTTTATTTTCCCGGCGTTCCGAGCGGCGCAAACATTTTAGGTCATTTCCGCTTTTAGGCTCTTCAACAATATTCTTATTAATTATTATTTAGGTATAAAGGAATTTAAATAAAGAGTCAGTGTGATTAAAGACTTCCAGCAGAGACGTGTAGGTACCTGTCTTAATTTATGACCTTTTATTAAGGAACGCGAAGTGAAAAATAAATAATATCATGATACATTAGTGATGTTTTATTAGGATAAATGTTCGAAATGTCAGCTCAGGTAAGTGAACCGAGGGAAGGTCGAGAAATATATTCAAAGCGACACTCATCACTTTTGAATATGATTTAGGGGCATATAAAAGGACCACGCGTGAGCAACAAGTGAGTTGTACCTATTAGGCATAGCTTTACTTTCGCCACCACATAAGACATAACGATGGCGCCATTTTTTTGCCGAGTAAGTACATTGTTTCAAATCAAAACCAAAGTTAAGTAATAACTAGTTCTAGTTTTGTGTACATTTTTGGGCATGAAAATTGTGTATCTAATACCTACGTTACTATTTCATAATTAAAATGTAAACCAAACCAACCAACCCAAATAGAGATAATTTCTTGCTCGAAGCTTTTAATACAAGTTTCCTTGAGGCTCCGTAAAAAAAACGTTTATCTGTGCATTCGTTTATAAATCTGATCATTATTGTGTTAAACTTTTGTGATTATCTATAACTCATAACAAAACAAGGTTTTCCATTGACTCAATTGACAAAAGAAAAAAAAAAATTACAGCAGGCTTAAAAATAAGCTTACCATTGGCGTCTTTAGCTTCAAGTCCATCGGCTTCGAGGACTGAGCAGCCGAGCACGACGGTGGGTGGTCGCTCGCTGCCGGCGGAGCGCATTGCGCGCGCGTGCACCTCTGGAGACACCCTGAACGCGCGTCGTGCGTGTTCCACCACCTCCTCCTTGTAAGCTGCGAATTGGCCATCCGGAGCTGGTGCGCCTACTGCGTTCTCGATGCAATACAGCACCTAACGAGGGACAACAATTTATTAATTTCTAACGAGATACAAATTAATAGTAATTTTAGCGTCTCTTTTGAATTTACAATCTCGACGCTGTATGCCAATCTCATCCACTCACTCTGCGATGATAAAAATGACGTCCAACCTTCTTGTGTTCTTGGTCACTACTTTCACAAAGCCTTATTGCAATTGCCATCTTCTCATACATCTCTCTTTCATCCTCATTCCAGATGCTCTGCCCCATTCCATTTGAGTACTATTACTCGTCTTCCAACGTCAAAGTCTACAAGTTGTACGTCTACAGATCTTAAAGTTTGAAACTCGGTTAATGGTATAGAGGACTACCCAAGCTGTTCTAAGAGGTCACGCTAATTCAGCAAATGCAGCTTAACTAGCACTTAGTTCGTTAGCCCTCCCAGTCCCATATTAAATTGCGAATCTCTATATAAATTATTTTCTTTGTGTAACCTGTCTTGTGTATTTTAAATTTCTGCTGGATTACCCATTTTCGTTTACTTATATACGATAGTATATTGTAGACGAGTATAGGCTGATGATGGTGATGATGAATAGTATACTATGCTACATAAAGCAAACGCATACGTGACCGAACAGAGCCGTGCGCATCGTTTGCAGTCGCAGTCGTGCGAATACCTGATACCAAGATGTAAAAGAAATTATATATCGAAATTATATATTTGTGACCCCTTACGCATTCTTTGATTTGCACCAATAACGACCGATTGCGATATACAAGTACTTACTTGTGGATTTTTACACATATATAAATAATTTGATAGTGTTTACAATTGTGAATATACATATTTACAATAAGTATCGAATGGAATTAATTTACTTTCAACTTATAGGTTTTAACAACTTCCGGTGACAATTTGATTCTTTAGTAGGTAAAATATCCAAGCAAAAAGCTTACATTTGGCTAAAACGTGCTTAGACGCCAGCTAAAGCATTTATTAAGTACCTCACCTTTTCGAGATGAACCCCGGTACAATAAATGTGACGTGAAGGAATGTGTGTTCCGGAGGGAGAGGGCTTTGCATGTCCTAAGATAGTTACATGAAAGATAAAGTATCCAATAATTCTACTTTATTTTGTTTGAATGCATTTGTAACACACATTTGACAAAGTTTTTTTGACAAAGATCTTAGGGAAAACATTTTCTATTGATTATAGAGATTTCAAACGTAATTTTCATTAAAGAAAAGTTTAAATTCTCAATACTTTCATTATTTTGAACATAATATCTATCAATATAATGAATCCTTTGAGTTGGGTTGAAAATATAAATTATAATGGCTTGGTATTAAAAATAATTGACTAGTATTAGAACAATATCAGTTTATTATTTCGCACTAACTAATTAAAGTGCAACATTGAGTTATTAACTATACATTCCCAGAACTTTGCAGCAATTAAGCGGTCCGTTATTAATTAATCACTAATTAAATTCTTGATGACCTCTCGTCCAGAATTAGGGATCTCTAAGAATAAGGGGTGATTTATTGAAAAGTTTTAGTGACCTCGTCAATTAAAGGGCGTACTCCACCAAGTTTAGCGTTTATTTCATACAATTGGGGCTGTTTTATACAAAGCAGTCTTAGAAACTCATAATGAATGTGATATAATTGTATTTATTTCATGTCGCCTTGTGAAATTATACTTACATACAATTTTATTATACTTTAGAGGTAAGGCCATGTGCCATGTTAATATTTTCAATACTACAGAAGACAAAGATTTAAAAGGATTGTTCGTATAAGTAAAATTAAAAAGTTCGCACCTTAGAGTCTAAATCAGTGAATGTTATATAGTGGTATATTGCTCAAATAAGCAGTCATTTTGCTTAGTTCAAGCAAAATGACTGCTTATTTGAGCAATATACCATGAGACAACAAACATGAGCTCAACTCTCATCATTCCAAATATTTTGACATCTCATAAACATGTAAAATAACTTTGACGGAAAATACAAAATTATGAAAGGCTCTATGAATTTTCCGCATTGTAATATTACAGGTGCCTCGGACAACCTGTCCCTTTAATATCTCAGACAAAGGTAAGCTAATAATGTAGTGGACTATCAAGGCTATTGTAATATATAATGTAAAGTATATAGTATATATTATGACCTCTGGGTTCTATCAAGGCTGTTTTAATATATATATGTAAAGTATATAATATATATTATGACCTCTGGGTTCTTGCACTCTCAAAGTAAAGGTGACCCCTTTACATTCAACTTGAATTTATAAGACTTACAATTACGTACATCTGAAAGGTTTTAATAGAAATTAATGAAGCGAACAGCAGGCGAGCTCGTATATTATTATGAGTTTCTGTTACTTTAAAATATTTTTTAAATCCACAAATGGCAAGACATGAAGAAATTTAATCTTTTTAGTATAATATCATAGGTTCAGTGAACTGGGTATCTTAATTTTAATTCAACTTTATAATTCTATTCTATTCAAAGGTTTGTATAGCCATCATTCCCTCCAAAAATACGGGCTAAATCATGGACTTGTGAATATTCAATCCTTAATCCTTAATAAAATATCTATTAAATTAGTCTTGTAGGTAGTATTCAGTTCCGGGCAAGTAATACACTGCGTATGGCAGTTGTTCCCGCATCAAGCTAGCGGATTAGGTTCCTATCGACAGTTTGACATACATATGTACATTACCTCTGTGTATAGATGTTCGTGTTCCTTGTGCGAAAGTTGAGCGGACACGCTGGGCAGGCCAAGATCGTGGGGCGCAGGCGGTGGTCTCTCAGACCTGGCCTCGACAAGCCTAAGCGCTGCGAGTCGCCTGTTCTCGTGGCGCCATGAAAGCGCCGTGAAGTTCTCGAAGTAGGACCCATCTGTATCCTGAACCCTGCAATGGTAACCTTCTTGAGTGCGATAATATAGTTATGGACAGTTAACTTCAAATAAAATCGGCGCAGTGGTTTGAAGGTTAAAGTCATTTCTACATCTCATTTTTTTGGTGCGTATATTCTTAGGATAAATCTATTGCTATTTACCGGGTACATTATTCAATCTCCAGCTACTGAGATCTTTTCAACATAAAAACAAACAATACTTTACCTGGCTTGGGAATCGAGCCCGCAATTATGATAATCTTCAGCTATTAATTATACCAGTAATTAATTATACGCTTTGTTTGGAGCTACCCGATGCTTTGTCTCGAATTATAGAAGGGTAATCTAGTGTCTATCCAGCCTAAGAATAAGGGTAATTAGCGAAACAAGAGTGAAGTGAGTCATAAACAATGTCGGACTTTCTACAATGACGTGCTATAGCCATTTTGAAATTAAACAGGCCCAAGTGCCCATCTCCCGACAGCGTCCCTTCCTATATTTAAAGCAATATCAACAAATTATATAAAAATTGAGTTCCTCACTCACTGCTCATACTGCGTAACAGACGAAATTCTCCGTAGAGCGAATGAATTTAAATGTAACCCACATTTCAAACAATTGTGCTATTAGTTATTAATAGACACAATATTATTATTAACTATCTAATACTGTCTACCAACATGCAAAAATTTATTCATTTCACTCATGACCAGAGTGTGACTTGTTTGCAATGAGATAGATGTGTGTAGGGAATGTTTAAATTTTTGTGAGAAGATGACATGAGGTGAAATAGGTATATTGTATTTTTTTTCTTGTACTTATTTTATTTTGTATATTCTTTGATTTTGACTGCTGTGCAACGTTTTGGTTTTCAAACTGTAAAGTTGTCTGTGTATGCTTGTAAATAAATAAATAAATAAATAAATTTAATTTTTAAATTCAAAGCAGTTATAGGCATAGACTTCTTTTTGTCTTTTATCAACAAGTGGCTTGGCTTTGTTGTATTTAAGAGCACTTCTATCGTGCCTAATACGTGTCTATTGCGCTCATAAAATAGTACAGCATACTGGGCGGAGACCTCAATTAAGACATTATAACAGAAGGATGAGCAGCAGCCACCACTGCCATCTCGCCAGCCGAGCGTGGTAATTATCCTTGCGCCTAATAGGGTTGCCAACAGTAGTTACTGATGCGAAATTATGTATCCACCTAAATTCAGGGCACTTGAGGTTTGTTGATTGTTATATTTATGATCAAAAAGTGCTACGGAAAATTAAATCAAATAAAAGACATGTTCATTTTTTTCAACGCTCCGCGTTATCCATAAAGGTGGATGGTTAAGTTACTTTTTCTATTTAAAAATAAAAGAATATGTTCAAAGAGAACCCAGTTTTTTGTAGGCCAGGAGAAATATGTTTGGTATAAGTGGATAAAAGAAACAAAATAAATAAATAAATCTAGAGCACGGATCATTTGTAGGTCCCTTTACGTGATTTGTCGGTAATCCCCAAATCGGGCCAACGGAACATTTATCACGTAAACCATTTCGTTTTACGTTATGTAAGTCTTTATGTATTTACTTTCTTAAATATTAGGTATATGTGGCAGGAACAGAGGGTAATATTAATGATTCTCAGACAGGTAATGTTTTGAAAGCTCTGGGCTGTCAGTAGAACATGGGACCAATATCTAAACAATAGGATGTGATGTTATATATTAGATTAATGCGCCAAATATCTTTACCCAAATTTATAGAATTATAAAGTTGAATTTTTTCAACAAGTATATAGTATAGTTTCCATGTATTGAGAAATTCAACTATATCTAATTTTATGAAACTTTCTCCTACTCCCGGACAATATCCTCTCAGAGGAGGAGGGAGTCCACCTAGTGAACTACTTCGGATGATGCTTTACACAAATTAAAGATTTTAATGGAGTTACACATGCAATTTTATTGTAATCTTTAGCTAGCTATACCCTCAGATCAAATAAAAAGTAAAGATGGAAGTTTGCGAACAAAGAAGTGTATTAGAAGATGTATTAATTAACTACGCCTCATCTTGTCAGTCGAGCTTTCAATACCTCGATAGCTCGACTGACAAGATAAGGCGTAGTTTCGGTATACGTGTGCGCGTGTAATTGTGGGTTGTAGAGGGCATGGCGTAGTTTTAGCCGGCCTCACTTCTGTGTTAGCTAAGTTCCATCTTTACTTTTTATTTGATCTGAGGCTATACCTGTATAGCAAGTGATAATCAGTTACTGATTTTTACATGAATTCAAGTAATGATCGTGATCCGGACCACGGTGTAGGAAAAGTTCTGTGTGTAGGTGACTAGGCTTTACTTACAAATAATTATTGTATACCTATGTTACTAAAAGTTTTGGAAATTAATTTAAGTAAGCTACTTAAGTGACTCACGGCTTCATATTACACTATGCAATATAGGCTGGCCTCGCACTGTAAAAGCTCTCTGGTATAATCAGAGATCACATTATAAGAACTGGGAATCTCCATACATTTGTATTGTGTTTCATGTAATTCGCTTGATTAGGTAAGACTAACCTTGTATGATGGAAAGCTTTGGTTTAAAATAAATAACCGTTTGTCTCTGGTTCTTATCTACATACTTAAGAAGTAACTTTTTGGCGTTGGTCTTATATGTGAGGGTAATTGTTAGCGAGGCTATCATAAGATCTTAAAACCAAGCGCGCTTAGTTTAAAGACATTTACAGCACGCATTTCTTTACAGCGAGCATGTCGAGAGGAAGTTGTGTATTCTTCTTCTTCTAACTAAACAACCAAAGTTTGCTTTACTGACGAAGAGGAAAACAACAATGTTGCTGATTGATGTCGGCCATCAATATGAGCGCAGACAACTTCGAGTTTAGAATACTTTTAACCCGTTATATACGATAAAATATAGCGCTTCATTATGAACTGCCTCATTACTGTGCGACCCCGCGAAGGTTTTAGAAAAAAAGTTACAGAAACGGCCAGTCAAAAATAGTAGGTATAGGTAAAATAAGTATGTTAAATGAGCGACGGTTGCTATTCAATCTTTATTCAAATCCTTGATGAGACCGATCTATATGGCGTGAAATCATATAATATAGTGTATGAACAAATTTTAATGTGTGAGGTGCTGATAGGAATGACTTGCGACCGATCATAAATCGAATGTCAGTCGGGTACAATCAATACTATTCGATCAGGATTGATTCGAAACCCTTACGTAACAAACATGTAACATAGAGGTTTTATTTAATAGTTATGGGTGCGCTGGGGAGGGGACGGACATAAAGGTACCATAAAGGTAGTCCACGGCTATCGGAAACGCGTGACATGTGCGTGTCGGTCAGTTTTCCCGGTACCCACACATTCCTCGCTATGCAAGGTAATTTGTATCCCTGCTTTATAGCCCCACTTTGAACATATATTGTACCGTCTCTGTCTGTCTCTGTCTTTTTTTTGTAGACATCTTATCCCTTAAGTAGGTAATACAATAAAAATATAACAAAATATATAATAATAATCATCATCGAAATATATAAAAACTAGTATATAATAATAATCTAACAAAAATCCGGCTCGTAAATATCATTTTAAAATGACTTTTGGCTAATTTCAAAGCTGCAGTTGAACAAGCTTCCAATCTGCCCTCAATCTATATATATAAAAATCAATGCCACTATTCGTTGTAATTTTATAACTCAAGAACGGGCTCACCTATCGAAACCAAATGCTTAGGCTTTGTTCGGACTATTTAGTAGATGGTTCATGTGAAGTTTGCACAAAATCGGTCGAGCGGTTCTTCATTTATCACATTTTTTTACATACATATTATTGTACAGGAAAGTCAAGAAAACACGCGGGCGAAGCCGTGGGCGGAAAGCTAGTAGTTTATGAAATTTAATGTCCACTTATAGAATTTTCAGAATACTTACTTTAAAGTATACTTATGAACATGGACTAACTGCAAGAAACTTAATTTTAAAACAAATGTTGAAACCCTCTCTGTGATCCATGAATAAGATCCCCCGGGAAATTTATGCCGAAAGAATTCAGTCCAGTTGTTTAGTGTTCCGTCTACCTATACCTATGTGATTTATATAGTGCATTTTTTTCGAATATCTTTAGATACCGAATGAGTATAATTGAAACTTGAAATCATCTTCAATATTATCCTATCACCTGTTGACCTCATTTTTGGTAATATATTGAAAGAAAATGAGATGAGAAAGAAAAGTAAATCGACTTGAAGCTATTTGTGATGTAAATACTTTAAGAATAAATGGTCAGACACAAACAAATGTATAAAGAACTAGCTGACCCGACAAACTTTATCCTGTCTTAGCTATATATACAATTCGATCCGGAATAAATAATAAGAAAAAACGCGATTAAAATAGTCGTTACTTCTTCCTTTTCGTAAGAACCTTCCAGAAAGTATAAGAAAACTTAAAACAAAAAGAATATTTTTATGAATAAGACGGTTAGAATGTGTTTAATTTTGTATATCTCGAATAATCTTCGAAGTCAAGTGAGAAGCTCCCAACTACATACATTTTTAGCCTCGTCACACCCACGACCCATGACGGTAACGTGTAGGCAGGTATGTAACATAATAGCGTCTAGCCAAATCAACCTTCAGCAGAAAGTTCATTGAAACTGGCGTTATTATTAAGCATCTTAGCTGCAAAGCTCCGTGAGGTGACATTGATAAAGGTATTGACCTGTCAGCAAACCACCCTATTGTGAATCTAAACGAATAGGCATGTATTTCATTGTGTTCCGTTTACAAACCGACATGACATGACGTAACATTATCTACTATTACGAGTATGTGAAGAGACCAACCATCCCCAAATCCTTTCGAGGGGTTCCGGTTATCCGTAAGACCTGTGTTACCGCCTGTCGCACGTACATTATATACCTAACACTGTATCGTAACGTTGTTCACAAAGCGATGTAGTTATTTATAAATATTTATAGGTACTATTGATCCTCTCAACCCTCTTCTCTTTTCCACCTTTTGTATTCTGTCAGCTTCACTCAGGGCCAAGTGGAATGTAAACCGTTCTCGGAATTTTGTTTTGTTCTTATTTATGTTTGTTTGTTGTACGAGCATATGAATTGCTTTTCATATTCAATATTTTCAATACTGAATCCTCATAATATATTTTACTTATTGACATTATAAGTATATGACGTTTCATATCATTGTTCAATAAACGATTCAATAAAATTATTATAGTCATCCGAGTGAACGGTCTTATATTGAATAACGTGGTTTCATTTTGCAAAGGAGAGAAGTTTAAATGGAAAATATGATTCCGAAAACTTTCATACTATATATATTGATATGAATGGAAACAGACTTATACATATGAAATACTAAGAATCAACACAGAACTGGAGCGTTCACTATGTAACTTGGCTAAATACTGCGAAACTTTTAGTAAAGTGAAGAAAAATTCTAAAGAAATTCTAATGAGAATGCGAATAAGTTTTCTTGATAAATATGGATAAAAAGTTAAAAAGAATACGGACCTCCACATGAAAACCGTTTAAAAAAATAAAGTTTCTTTGCTTGAAATCTTATAAAGCTTTCAAGCTAATATTAATTTAATTTTAAAATTTTATATTTTTGGCAGGTTCATAAGTAGGTACTAAAAATTGTTTTAAACCCATGAGGCCACAGAGAGAGGGAACAGAGAGGCCTTTACCTGCAGTTGGATGATAATGGCTGAATATAGGTAAAGTAATCTGAAGCACTGCCTCATTAGTCTAGTGGTCCGAAGCGCGACTGCTACGCTAGTCCTGGGTTCGATCCCCAGGTCGGGTCGAGCAAAGTGTTATTGGGTTTTTTTATGAAATTCCCAGTAGCAGCTCTGAGTCTGGATTTGTGCCCGGTTAGTGGTAATAGGCTCGCCCCCTATAACATGGGACCTAAACATACCGGCGAAATGTGAGTGTACATTAGTACACCTCTGCCTAACCCTCCGAGGAATACAGGCGTGATGGTATGAATGTATGTATGTATAAAACACTTTCTTGAAGCGCTAATACGTTGTAGGCACTTAAATTGTAACTGGTTCGAAAATTAATTACGAAATCAATTGAGTAATAATAACATGTAGTAGTAAGTAGGTCAGCTGGCGACCTGTTGCACGTCCTTGCACGTTTCCCCGTGGCCGCGCGTCCTCCGCGCGTCCCCAGCCAGCCCCCATGACCCACGCACTACCCCTCACCCGCGCTTTTACTTTGCAATCACAGCGTCACTATTACTAGCTTTTATCTAATTAAAAACCTCTCCATCAACTTATGTCTAGATACCACTGTGCTAATCGTCTTTCTATCTATTGTATTACGTGCTCTATTAGGCAAAACTAAGGTCGAACGCAATCAATAGTAAAAAAATTACTAGTTCAACGCATTATCATACTTGTGTCTAATTAAGTTAATGCCCCACTGCTTGGCAAGGGCCTACTCACTGATAAGTAGGAATTATGTACGCTTTATTTATTCCATTCTGGACAGTAGTCCAGAAGAATAAAAGAACCAACCCGGAGTACCGGGTTGGTTCACTTACACATCTTCAAGAATCTTATGAATGGGAGTGAGAAGAAGTTAAAGCAATATTAAAATTTTAATGCAGTGACGTTAAAACTAAATTTAAAAATGTATCCGTCAAAGTACCTTTATGTACGAGAACCCGATTGGAGCAGTGGTCTGTGTTTGAGAATGTGAGTTTTATGATAGTTAACGCATCCACGATTCAGGAGAAACACCCTAGCAAACTTAAAAAAAAGAAAAGATAAAAGTGCATAGATAATTATTTTTTATAGGATCGCAGTAAGTAATAAAATATTGTTTATATAGGTACTGTATATTCATTTATAATTGGATTTAGCAGATTCATTAATTAGACTCATTCTTTAAAGGAAAGAATGATTAAATTTCGTTCGAATGGCAACATAAATAAGACACCCGCTGCTTTAATCAAGTTTCCTATTCTACCAAATGGGACCCCTGCTGTTAAATCGATTCGATCTAACGACATCACATCTCTTCGACATCTTATTGAACTCTGAACTCACTGAATTTATTTAGATTAATACTTCAATTGCAAGTGTCACACAACACACAAACACAAAGTTACCAAGTAACTTTGTGTTTGTAACTAACCAAGAAAAAATTTAAGTATCTAATAATTCAATTTCCTTTGGAGCTAACTTTACAAGTCAATTTGACGTTTGTTTTAGTTTGCATTTACATAATTTAAATTATAATAAAATTCCAACAATAATATTTTATTTGCCATTGGTCACTATAATTCACATGGCCTATAATTCCTACATTCGGATTTTTTTGAAAAAATACAGGACTGTATTGTTTCCTAATCCTATTCTTAAGTATTTGGGGGACAACTAATTTCTATTCCTGACATGTTTCGTCTCGAGGCCGTGAGGAGATTCCGCTAATTTGCAATTCCCTTTCCCGTGGAAACACGTTAATATCCTTCGAGAGCTTGTGATTCCCCAATATCATTATTTGTCTTGATAGCCTTTGTTGAGCGGCGGCTTTACAACTGCGAAATAGAGCCCGCATAGCGAGTAAAAGTCGATCTCGGATTTCTTTTGTGTTTCTTATAGAAAAAACACCTGAGTTTAGTGCTACTACGCTTTCTTACAAATAGGTACCAAAAAACGTTTTCAATTTAAATTATAGACTTTCAGCTGGTGTACTTGGAGCCTAGTAATGTATTTATTAGTACGTATAAGGTGTACTTGCAAAAGTTTGCTGGCTGAAGCTGGATAATAAGACGACGACAGGGTTCAACGGAGCACATGAGGAGAGGGCAACGTCCTGTAGTAGACTTATAGGCTGATGATGATGATATACCATAAAATAAAAGTATTAAGCATCAATCAATAACTCATTCGGTGTAAAAGCTTTGGGAAAAAGGATGGCTTGTAAGTAATTTCTAGCTACGGACAGAAAAATATTTTTCACTAATGTTACCCCCTTATGGTAGCTCGTTTCTGTTTAAAGTCATCCAAAAGCTGAAATGTAAACGATCTCTGTGCTGACTGACGATGTAGAAGAGATGAAGTTCGAGCACAAAAAAGATGTAGGTAAGTACGTAGGGACTTACCTACATGTTTTTTTATTTAGTGTGGACTACACGAAGAAAATTTTAAAGTTACTTACCCCGAATTAACGGAGTTATCAACTTCTGGCCAGGAGAGTCGCCTTTTGTACCTACATGTTTTATTATTTAGTGTGAACTACACGAAGAAAATTTTAAAGTTTCTTACCCCGAATTAACGGAGTTATCAACTTCTGGCCAGGAGAGTCGCCTTTTGCAGAATGCCATGGTGGGTTTCTCCGGCGGCTGTTGGTTCCGCGGCACTCGGAGTGATCCGCCTCGACGCGGCGGGGGCGCCGGTGCGAGGCAGTCCAATGTGCGACGCCTGGCACTCAGGGCTGCTGCACCTTCCGTTGGCACCACTCGCGGAAAACCTACAATGCAAACAAATATTAATTTGGAGCCCTCAATAAGCTAGTTCCCATAAAACAGGTGAACATAAATGGAGCCGAACAACAAAAACAAAATTAAAAGCGGTTCTGTTATAATCGGTTATAAGTTATAAGCGTTGAAATAAAACTACTTTTTACGGATTTAAACGCGTTATATTGATATTTTTAAATTCCCGACTTTCGGATCCTTTACAGCATCCATGATCACGGGTGGACTGAGGTGTTGGTCGTCCTAATGTCAAAATTATCAACAGCTACCCTACATTTTGTTGATTATTATTTATGCCGGTCACGCAGAAGCTATGAGCTCACCGTATCCTTAGGTCTCGCAGTCTTGTGCTTGGATTTTATGGAATCTATGATGGGGTTCCAAGCAGATGGTAAGACCCAGCCATCTTCTGTATTGAAATTTGGATGTTTTTTAATTTCAATAGCCTCGCGAATCATCCTAGGTAGGAATCGGTTTTCTATTGCAAGGACTTGTAGTTTATCAAATCTGATGTAGTGCTGGGCCTTGTCAAGTGTATGTTCACAAACTGCTGATTCCCGGAACGGCGGTGTTTGTTCTTTTACGCGGGTCCCTATGCTTCTTTTAGTTTGGCCTATGTATGAGAGACCGCAATCACAATCAAGCTTGTATACTCCTGCATCTTGTAGAGGTATGTGGCACTTGACAGGTGGTAGGAACTGACTAATCTTCTTTAGCGGCTTGAAGTAAGTTTCTATTGAAGCACGCTTCAAGATATAGCCAATCTTGTCTGTGACTCCTCTTACATAACAGGTAGTCGCTCAACTGTGGTACGTTTCACGCGGTTTCTGTGATGAGGTTTTGGTATTCGGTGCTTGTTGTCGTGCAGTACTTGCGTGACATGTTGAAGCTCTGCATCCAGGATAAAATCCGTAAAAAGTAGTTTTATTTCAATGCCTAATATTCGCGTAAGTGTTAGAAACCAGTAAGTTATAAGCGTTTTAATTTTATGCTAGTGAGCGCATTATACCACGTTATGACGTTACACCGTGCGTTTGCCATACAATTTCTATAGTGACACTCGTTTTGCGGGAAAGGGACAAAACATCCCCCAAATTCCCCCTTTTCAATTCTCCCCCAAAAATTTTAAGATAGACCTATGTCTTGGAACTTTGTGTCGATTTCAATTATTTTATACATATTATTTTTACAGTAGGACTTTTATTTTGATGAATCAAACACCAATTATCTACCCAATAGTAGGAAAACACGAAAGCTCAATTCCTAATAACATAACCGCCAGAAGATTTACTAACTAGAGATAAGATTTTGACAAAAGGTTTAAACTTACAAGTGATGTCAAAATCAATCTCCAGTAAGCAAATCTACTTACGGATTTGTTATTGGGACTGGACGTTAGGCTTTTAGCAAATGAAAAAAAGACCTAAGTACTATTTATTCATTTGTTTATTTGTTTACCTCCCTACATCTGAAAAATATTTACGGTATTTTATATATCCTTTAAAAGTAGGCCAAAAATGGTATCAACTTCGTAACGTAATGTACCTACAGTTCGTACTTTAAATACTTTCAAAGTTTCAAGACACAAGCTTGTTGAGGGATTTTTTTATCACGACACACTTCGAAATCTGGCACATCGTAACTTTTGAAGTCTTTAGGAATTCGTCAGTGCTTTAAGTAGACTGCTTTTGTTATAAAAGTTTTTCTGGAGCGAATCCACACTGCCTTCGCCACATTATCTGATTTATAAGGCAAACTAAATTTAAAAACAATGTAGTTGGTAGGTAGGTTAGTAACATAGTAAGTAAAGAAATTATTTTGTAAGATTTAATCACATTCAACTCTTATCTACTTACAAGAATAAAATTACACAACATTACAAACACTCTACCTATAAGTTATGGTAATACCGATATGAATCGGCAGGAATATTTTTTTCCAATATTAGTACAGATCACGCACTTATATCCCGAAGGGTAACAGCCCCAGTTCCCCGTAATGTTGATGTCACATTTAATAGGGAGCGATCCTATTGCCAATCCAATGAGAGCTTCATAAATAAGCCCAATAACGCTTCCCGTAATAGCGTAGCAATCGAGCTTACAACCAATACGCTCACAGATGTCTGTGACTAAGCAGGAAGTTTACGTACCTCTCATAGTAGCGGTGGACGGCTGTGGTGGTTGCGGCTGCGACTCCTCGGCGGAACGGTGGCGGGAGGGGGGCGCGCGGCGCGGCGACAGCGCCAGCCCCGCCACGCTGTCCGCGACGCCCGCCACGTACTGACCCAATGAAGTCAAGAAACTCATGGCTACAAGACACCACTCAGTTTAACTCTACACTCATTGGTATCCGCGCACTGTTCAGTCAATTATTTGGAGCACCATCAGTCCATTAGCATCCAGTAACTATTCAGCTTAAACGTTCACGCATTAACACATCACACTCGTTTAATGATTATATTATTACATATGTTCGTTTCCGTGCCACTTTACCTGTAACAAACAATCACAGAGTAAGTAAGTCCTCCCACATTCCTAATCTAGCAAAGTCTTCTCTAATGTGTACAAAAACAGAACAACCTTAGATATAAAATTTAGGTCCTTGCGTTACTTTATATTCATGTACCGCGGTAGTACACAGAAACTCAAGGCTATTATCCTTGGCAGATTTTCAATTAAGGACGAAATACTCCTAGACGCAATGTTCGTGCCGTAATAAATTGCATTCGCTTTGAGCTGGTGAAATTGCAACATGGAGTGACAGACTGGCAACCCTTGGCTGACTAGGGTTGTCACACACTAGCATTGTTGAAACATAAATAGGAACTCATGAAGGGAGAATGTTCGTAGTTATAAGCTATGTTCCTGGACGGCAAAGCTTTGTGTGAACGACAATTGTTTGAGGTCGGGGTCAGTACCGGTTACAGTCTCTAGCTCTATTGGATAGGTAAGTGTACTAAGTGACTAAAGTGTACAAAATACTAAAATACCATTTATTTGTCATTCATGGAGGCAGTCAATAGCAGTGTCGTCATGGAACATGAACGATTTTAAGAAAAAAGGTATGATCTATAAAAAGACTAAGTTAAATGAACAAAATACCGGAGATGTAAGTGCCATTAAAAATTAAAGACAGGGCTACCAACTGTAATATTTTCGTACAATAAATTCAAGCTATAAACATTTTACGTGCGCTGCGATTTTTCTGAATAGAGTCCCTTTTGTTAAGTTTTATAGACACTATAAGATGTGGTCCAATATAGGACATTAATTATATATCTACTTCCTTTAATCTTGAGTCCATAAAATCCGTTGTATTTTATACAAAAAAAAAGATTTATTGATCTTGATTGTGCTTGTTTATACTTAGAGAAAGAAAATATTTTAATTGGTCCTCTCACGAAAATAAAAATGTACTTCCAGGAAGTAGAACACAATTATTATCCACCTACTACCAAATCTAAAATAATATTTCCAATATGTTCGTGTTTTCACGAATCCTACGTTCATTCATTTCTACGGTAAAGGCTTGCTTGCTTAATAAAACGAACAACATGTAAACAATTAAATCCCAGCACTTATGTAAGTAAACAAGCGAGTCCAGGGCCTATTTGCGGACAGCAACTGGCAGTAAATCCATTAAGCTGGGAGCCTGATGGCCCGCCATAATCCCACCTACTCAGTACTTACTATATTGGTGAACTGACCCCCGGCCGGCGCACAATACGGCCTACCAGGGTTTGATTAGGCAGGGCTTTGTTTAAAGGTACGTCGCCATAACGAGCCCGCATATACCTGGATGATCTTTAATGGTATAGCAACGCTATTATGCATAATGTTTTGCACAAATAGGAACAAAAGTTCAGCACGCAATTTAAATAAATACCATTTCTGGCTTTGGCTCTTACATACGCAGCATGGATTAAAGGAATATAGTCTAGTCAGTCTTGCATGTGAGGGTGGTAGCTCTCTAAGCGAAAATAAATAGGTAATTAAAATTATAATAATAGCTATAACAATAGTAGGTACAAACGAATAAGTGCGCTTAATGCTTAAATAAAGGCTTTCCTAAACGACTAATGCGTAGAGACTTCGTGTGTATTCTCATGACGTCGGTTTTCCTTGCAAAGCTTCCTATACATATACGTTAAAAAAGCGTTTGTGAGTATCCGAATTTAATGTGAACAGAGCCGTGAAGTACGCTGTTTATTTAAAAAAACTATCATCCACAACCATTTTTATTGCATTTTTACATACTTATGACTTCTTTTTGTTCTACTACATATAGAGGTATCTTATAATACACGATTACGACGGTTGCGAATAGGCTTCTACGCACCTGACCTTTTTGCAAGACCTTAAGTTGCCCAAGCCAAAATAGTAATTGAAGGGAGTGGTATACATTGAAATAAACTAGTAAGTAATTTAATATGAGTTTCTCATCAAACTCACCATTTGCTAAATCGGATACTTTCATTAAAAAGTTAGACTCAAGTATTTGAATTATAAATGAGTCGGCTTAAATAAAAGTTTATTGCGTTTTAACGGTAAATCCATTACTGGTTCAGAAGATCACTTTGAAATTAATCTTAGTATATTTTTGTAGAAAATAAAATGTAAAGAGTCTATCCACATTAATTTAGTTTAATTCCTTATCAAGCCGAATTTAAAATACCAAAATAATATAATAAAGCCGGTTAAATTACTTTATATAAATTCATGTTAATAATTGTTGATTGTGTCTTTTGACTCGTTCAGCGGTAGGTCACTTGTTAACACGCATTTCTAAGAGTAAAATCTACGGATTCCTCAGTTTTAATAGTGGATAAGAATTGAATATTGGTCCACAACATTGACGATTGCGTGTAGTTTACGGAAAACCTAGTATTTTTTACAGCGGATATATTTCATTCATTTCATTTCATTTATTCATTAACAATTACAATTGTGTCTGAATATAAAGGAGACAATTACATAATAATAATAACCATGAAATAATAACCAGTAAGTCAATAATAATTCAACACTTAATAAAAAAATAATTAAAATATGTTCTTAATGATAATGATCCTAATAATAATAATACATTTTCAATACATGTCAGGCAATTACATACTGAAAATAACCATTAAATACTAATTAATAAGCAAATCAATAATAATATTTAGGTAATAATTTTTAGACATGTCCATATTTGTGATAGTTTAAATATATTATTTTGTAGTACCAAGCAAGCTTCGTTCTAAAGCAGGAAGAAAGCGAAACTTGAAGCAACAATTTTATTTTGATTTAAACCTTCAACTACCATTACTACACACACAATGCAGAATCTATTATTCTAGTTATTGGGGGTCGATAAGGGCTCTACTACATTAATCGACTCTTAAAATCTTACAAAATGAATAAGTCAACATAAAATAAATTTACCATCATGACTGTGTTGAGGTTTTGTACCTAATAGTAGTTAACTTTTTTAAAACTTATGGTAGGTATCGATATTGTTATTATTACAGATGGGCAACGGTCACCTGGTATGGTTACAGGTCAAGGGTCACAAAGGACATTTTGCATTAAAAGTTACTTTATAAACTGGGAGAAGTAACAAAGTGAAAAGTGTAAATTTTCTAAATAGGTCGCCTGCTGTCAAAGGGTTAATGTACAAATTAAAGCGGATTCTCAGGATGGCTGCATTGGCCACCGGGGGCTCTCACAGCTTGCCTTTTCACTTAAGTTCGTTAAAACTTTTTTTTGTACATAGATACATACTTGCTATGAAAACTTATGGCTATAAGAAACTGGGCTTGCTCTGGTGTGAATGTTTAAACAATTATTCACATACTTAGATTACTTCGCAATACAAAGGACAAAAGAAAAATATAGTCCTGGCATTTCTCCAAGGTCTATCTCATCCTCCTTTGCCCATACATGTTCGGGTCGTCTTAAGGTCTAATCTATGTCGATACTAGAATTCATCAGAATTGGTACAGCGGTTTACGTGTGATAACGTGAAAAAAGTTACTTTCGCATTTACGAGTAGAAGCAAGGATGACGAAAAAACTAAACAACGGCGAAGCGGTTTACCCCGCTTCTACGTGTCGTGGATTCGATGTATCTATTTCGAGTCACCCAGACTCGAAAACGTTGTGTCCTTTTTTGTACGTTTCTGAAGTCTCCCAAAGTAGAGTCAAATGGTCATATTGCTAGACTATAACTGCTTGTCCTCTTTATATTGATAAGGCTTCTTTTCTTTACGTGACTTTGTATTTCAACATCAATTAATTGTTGCTTTGAATCATTTAATATACAATAAATTGATATTGAGTGCACCAATTAAACAATGTAATTCACGCGGGCAATTTTAATGCTCCCTCCATTAGGGCCGTGTTCACTTTATGGTGATGAATTAGTTCACTTACAATTAATGTTAGTTATTACAGGTACTGACTGAAATAATGCTTTAAATCGTATTATTCGCTCAAATATCATTAGTATATACACTTATGTACCTACTTCTACTTTCGAACATATTCTGCCAATAGGGGATCGGACAGTAATCAGATTAAAATCTAAAATGTACTTAGACAAAAAGTTTATAAGTTTTAACGATTATACATCGAATATTTTTGTTAAAATATTAATCATTACTATTTTTAAATATAAAATAAAGTTTTGATAATTACAATATTTTTAATCTGTTCCTCACCTCAACCGAAACACCAATCACAGTGCGTGACGTCAATAGTGAGTAAACAATACCTTACTGATACGTATCCCCACGATTTTTCTTAAATTATTAAAGTTTCTAATAGTTACCTGACTAATTAGGATACGGCAATCGATTTAAAAACTCTCAAGTGTTTATTCATCAGTGCTAACAATGGAACCAGGATTTACGAAAGCCGAGAATCGAAATCTTCCCAGGGTGGATATTCTAATGATTGGCAATTTCTTTTCAAGTCATTCAGATTTTTGTGACGCTGAATAATTAAGAAATGTAGAAACATCTTTGTAAGTATTATAACTATTCATTATTTACCATATGTACTTGAAAAATTACTCTTGAGGAAACAAAGAAAACATAACCTAAAAAGTTTAAAGTTTCGGCGAATAAACTTAATATTACGCCTTTTTGTCACGTTTGAGTAAAAATATATTTTATTCACTTTTTTCAGATCAGCAAGACAATCATACGGCAATAATGCTAACTTTGTCGTGATTCTGCCATGTGTACCATCAAATGCAGGGGGTGTACGGAACAAAGATTGTTCCAAATCAAGGTTCAAGTTGGTACTAATATTAAATGCATTACTACCAAGTATCTGTATACTGTGAGAAGACAACAAACTACACAATTTCTCCAAGAAGCAACAAACCAAGGTGTAACTTACTGCGAGTTATAAAACTACAATATCTGTAGGGTGAATGACAATACATGGCTCAAATACAAGTTGAATGTATGTGACTTTGAAAATGACTTATTTTTGTGTTGCCGCCTATAACTTTGAAGTCACTAAATATTGTTAATAATGTGGAAATACTGTTGGTTAACTATGATGGAAAGTTTATTAACCCACTAATTTCAAATATAAGTACTCAAATTTGGGAAAAAATGTATACCCTAAATTATATGATGGTACAAAATAAAAGCAAAATTATTATACTCATTTGTTTTATTTATATAGGCAGTATGAAACTTATATTGCTAATATCTACAAATAATGTTTTATTCATAAGCTACACTAGCGGACATTGATTTCAACTTTAATGATTGGACTCAAGGTGATGATTGTTGAATTGATAAATTAATTTTGACTGGCTGCACAATGATGTATCACTATCAGATCTAACCACATAAGTTTCCATTGATGTTGGAAACACTTGGCACAGCTGGTTTTACTTATTCTACTGTGAAGGGAGATTTTGACAATGTTGATGATAGTGATGTTGCAATGTTCTGGGATCTCTTTACAATTACTTGATCTCCTTTATCCTGATTTTTTGGTTGATGTTATACCATGACTCCTGTTGGCAAACCTAAAACAAAGATAAAATATATTTATTGTTAATCTGTCAAAATCTCAGGAGGGAGTAAATATATTTGGTTCTGGTAAGTACTTACTAGGTGACAAAGTTGTATTATATACTTCTCAATGTACTCTCTTCGAGAGGTTCCTGTATTGTAGCCAATCTTTGCAATATGGTAGCAGCAGGGATGTTAAAGTTGATGGCAAACTTCTTTGTCTGTCACTTTACATTGAAATTTTATAGGGAAGCAGCCAGGTTTTAACATTGTTATATCAACAAAGCCCATTACATGATATCGCATGTAATTTTCCATATCATTCGGCAGCTGAAGTAATAAGTGAAAAAATATATAAGCTCTCGTAAATATAACCTATATCATTACACAATCAATGTATACTTTTACCTAGGTACTACAAATAAAGTCATTGGGCACACTGCATTTAATTAATTTGTAGAAAGCATTGGACACTGACTTTAAAATGATCTTCACCAAAGTAATTAGGTGGAGTTATAAAGACATACCGCCCCACTTTCTCCTTGCTAAGTCCAACCATATTTTTCTGCTTTTGGTGGCACATCAATGAATAATTTATTTGGAGTAGGTTTGGATTTATTCTTACATTGACACATCAACGATATGTTTTTCGTTCCATGTCAACAAATAAAGAATTTAAATATACGTATTAATCTATGATTTAAACGACGAAAAAACTTCACGCAGACTTAGGCCACTTGTCGTTGTTTTGTTTACTTACTCATGACGTCACGCACTCTCAGATGACATAACGTGCCGTTTTCGCGGCATTTTTAAACAATTATTATTAAAACATGTTTTTGAGTACTTAAAAAGCTTTATTTAAATAAAATTATATTTTTTATAGGAAAAGGTATCCATAATGATTAAATTAAAATACTTTTTGAAAATTTGTCCGATCCTCTATTATGGACCAATTCTATACATAGCTTGAAAAAAGTAGAAAAACATAATACTTATTGCTATTTTCGAGAATGTAAACCAGTGTTCAATAGTAACCATTAAAATAAACCTTAATTGTTCGCGGATCAGTTTGCTCAATTATAATTATCTATTTTGTTACTGGATATACCTACAATGTTATAAAAAATATCCAATTTCATCAAACTATTCGGAACGCCGGAGTAAACTGAACTGACTTTCTGTTTCAATTAATTTTATTGTTTGCCGAAATATCTGTGATAAAATTTCGTACAAATTGAATTTTTTTTTTCAATTAAAATCGAATGAGAAATTTGTTTCGATATTTGTAACTGACTTTGTGTATAAGTATATTGTGATTTGTACATTAATGTACATTTTCATGATAAATATACATTTTGTATATTAATCATTCAAAAACCGTAATACCATAGTGTAATGAAATACACTATGGTAATACTAACAATTAAAATTCTGATTGTTAAACGATTTAGCGCCACCGATAACGATAAAGGTCTGTGATTATTATTTTGTCTATATCGAAATTCGGGCTACCCTGATATACCTTGGTACTTGTGAATTACCAAAATAGTTCGGAAATTATCCATAAGGGTCGCGACACATTGATCGATGACGTTCGACGGTTGGTCCATACAAAAAGAACACAAATTATACTTCAGACGTCCTTCAATAATCAATATGTAGTTACCTCCTCTTCATGGTGTCGACGCACGATATTTAAAGCAAAGCAACAGCTTCAAAAGTTGTTTGCTATAGACCAAAACGCTCGGAAGTTATCTGTGTATCCTTTGTTAATTGTAACTCAGGGGGACCATTCAATGGAAATGAATTACATTAAATAATACATTAAAATGCACATATATGGTTATAATTTCGTGAGACACAATAACAAGGACGGGGGGGGGGAGTACATCAGGAACTATAAGGTACGTAAAAACATATTATCTTTTTTTTAGACAAAGAAAACATATTGCATGAGGATATCTTACAAGTACTTGGCTCTAATAATACTAAAAATACTGAAGAAATGGGCCAAAACATACATGACCAGGTGGCTGTAAGATGGGAAACTATTATAAAAAATGGCCTCGAAAAGAACGAGAAAGATCATATCCTCCGACAGACTTATATTCTAACACCACTAAACTGTCCTCATTTAGTTGTCCCTAAGTTGAATCCTGAGACTCTTGCGGCATGTACGGAGGCTAACAAAAAGAGGGACTCTAGTAGTGAGGCAAGACAAAAAATGATAAGTCACGCTATTGCCGGTCTTGCAAGTGCAACCGAAAAAGTGTTAATGGAGGTTCAACCAAAACAATTAAAAAAAGTTTACTGGATATATTAAACAATACTGGTAAGGTACTTGCAGACGTATTCTATAATGAAAACAAGACCAGAAGAAGTTTGATCATTTCAGGTCTCGAAAGAGACGTTAGAGATGCTCTCTTACAAACAGAGCCAGAAAAGCTTCTCTTTGGAGATAACCTCTTTGAAAAAATAAAGACTGCAAAATCCGTAGGAAAGACAGGCCATGAGATGCGTTTGCAATACAAACCACCTCCAAAAAAACACACCCAGAGGTATGCAACCTTTAAACTGGAGGGGCCCACCTCGGCAAACACAAAAACCGCTGAATGCAGAGTCTCGTGTCAACAAGAACCGCAGCAGTGGGCCACGTCCAATGACATCTGCGAAGAGGGCTATGGCAACATCATCCCGAGGATACCGGAAATCGAACTACAGCAACCAACGTCATCACAGGAACTAACACGGACTGGCAGGTTAAAACTTTTTTATATTAACTGGCAGAGGATAACAAAGGATCCGGTCATACTTAACTGGGTTAAGGGTTATGACATTCCCCTTAGTCAACAACCAGTTCTGATTTATTTTCCATAAAATGATTCCTTTCCAATAAAGGAAGCGGTAGTCATAGAAAAAGAAATACAAGATTTATTAAAAACAGGCGCTATTTCCAAATGTTCACCCGTTAAGATAAATTTCTTTCTAAAATATTTGTAGTAAAGAAACCAAATGGATCCTATAGATTTATCCTTAACTTAAAGAAATTGAATCAATTTATTGTAACACAACATTTTAAAATAGAAGATTATAGAGTAGCATCAAGTATAATGACAAAAAACTGTTACCTTGCTAACCTGGACTTTAAAGATGCATATTTTATGATACCTATCAGAGAAGATCATAAAAAATAGACAAATAGATAAACTGTCAGATTAAATATATAATTTTTCAAGTAAAATGTTTTTACTTAATTATAAAATATTATAACATGGCGCAGCCGGTAAACACACGTTAAATTTCTTGAAGTACTTCACAGTGAGTAAATAATTATGGATATCTCGGTAAAGTTGCCTCCAAATTTTGATCTTCGATCGCCAAACGCGTCTTCAGAATGGAGATTCTGGAAATGCTTATTTGAAGATTATTTGGTTGCCGTAAGTCAAGAAGCGGCTTCGGATAACATGATAGATTTCAATTTTATAACCAAATATATCAATTCAATGTTTTGCCTTTTGGGCTATCTACTGCACCATTTGTTTTCACTAAAATTCTTAAACCTGTTGTTGCTACTCTAAGATCATGGGGCTTTAAATCAGTCCAATACCTAGATGATTTCTTATGTATTGAAAATGATTATCATCAATGTATGATCAACATTGAAAAAACATGTAATTTATTACAGAACTTAGGATTCATAATCAACAAAGAAAAAAGCAATATGGTACCAAGTATGCAGTGTAGCTTTCTAGGATTTATATTTGATACCAAAAACATGATACTTAAAATATCGGAACAAAAAAGAAAACACAACCTAAACTTAATTAATAGTCTACTTAAAAAGAATCAATATACTATCAGACACTTAGCTAAAGTTTTAGGCTCACTAACGTCTATATGCCCAGCTATATGTTATGGATGGTTATATACAAAGAAATTAGAAAGACATAGATACGAGTATATATCCTTAAAAAAAATGATGACAATTTTGAAAATAAAATTTATACACCCACATGGTGCATTGAAGACTTAAAATGGTGGAAAACGAACATACATACAGCTGTGACACCCATTAATCAATATCAGTATAAAATAGAGATATTTTCTGATGCCTCCTTATCTGGTTAGGGTGCTAGTTGTAATAATAAAAGAGTACATGGTTTTTGGACTTTATAAGAAAAAAAGATGCACATAAATGAACTAGAGCTAAAAGCCACTTTCTTGGGGTTGAAAACCTTTGGTAACAACATACATAATTGTGAAATTCTATTAAGAATTGACAACACTACTGCTATTAGTTATATAAATAGAATGGTTGGCGTTCAATTCCCTCTGCTTCACTCAATCTCCGAGGAAATATGGAAATGGTGTGAAAGAAAAAATATTTGGTTATTTGCTTCATGTATTAGTTCTAAAGATAATCATGTAGCAGATTCAGAATCGAGAAAACATAAAACAGAAATTGAATGGTGCCTAGAAATTAATACATTCAACAATATAATAAATACATTTGGATCCCCCGATATTGATTTATTTGCATCAAGGCTTAATTATAAATGCCGTAAATATGTTGCATGGCACAAAGATCCAGATGCATATGCAATAGATGCTTTCACAATAGATTGGGCACCCTTCTTCTTCTACGCTTTTCCACCATTCTCCTTGATTCTTAAGACACTACGTAAAATAAAGATAGACGAAGCTGAGGGGAGTAATAGTACCACATTGGGTTACCCAACCCTGGTATCCCATATTTACATCAATGCTTATATCACAAGTAATGATTATTCAACCAAAAAATAATCTCTTATGTTCAGATGCAGGCAACCTGCACCCACTCAGAAAGAACCTACAACTGGCTGTAGGAGTATTGTCCGGGAAGCATTTATCAGGAGAGGAATAACAATAACATCTGCAGAGATTATGTTGGCCTCCATCACTGAGTCAACATTAAAACAGTACCAATCACCAATATTGGCGTGAGTACTGCAATACAAACGATCTAGATTTTTTCAATAGCTCTATTCCAAACATATTATCCTTCTTAACAGAAAAGTTTAATCAGGGTTCATCTTACAATACTCTCAATGCAGCAAAATCAGCTTTGGGCCTAATTATTGGTCCAAGAATATCTAATGATGATAGGGTTAAAAGATTTCTTAAGGGAGTATCTAAACTAAGACCAACAATACCCAAATATGAATATGTTTGGGATGTTTCTGTAGTACTTAATTACTTTAGAAATAACCAACCTAATGAATGTATGTCCCTCGAGGAACTAACTAAAAAGACAGCAACTTTAATAGCAATTTGTACTGGTCATAGAATGCAAACTATCTCATTGATAATGATCAATAATATAGTTCAATGTAATAGCCAGTTGCAGATTAAAATACCAGACAATATCAAAACTACCGCCCCAGGCCGATACCAGCCCTACTTAAGTCTTCCATTCTTTCAAGATGAACCTGCGATTTGTCCTGCTAAAACAACTATTGATTATATAAATAGAACAAAGGACCACAGAAACAATATTAAAAACATCTTCATTACATATAAAAGACCATATAAAAAGGCCACTGTGTCAACCATTAGCAGATGGATCAAGGACACACTTAAAAATAGTGGCATAAATATTAATATATTTACTGCATACAGTACGAGACATGCATCAACCTCAGCCGCAGCCAGAAGGGGTGTCAGTATTGATGAAATTAGAAAAACTGCAGGATGGACCTCAAAATCAGAAACTTTCGCAAAGTTTTATAATTGTCCTATAATAAAAGACTCTACATTCTCTAGATCAATACTCAGTGATGGGGCCAACTAATTAGCTAGTTTACAAATTTTTGATATATTCAAATAATACAAGTGATATTCTATACTGATTGCCTTAGAGGTTTTATATTGATACCCTTAGAGTTTTTATTCGTTTTGTTTCTTTTTTTTCCAATTTATATCAACTCAAAGCGAAGCAAAGAGTTCAGAAAATTATTAGCCCTCAGGCTGTGATTTAGCTATAAAAATAATAAATAAATAATTATAATAAGCCAAGAGAAAATGTAGGAGATAATGCTACTAATGTTATAAGTTAAGACTTGAAGTACAAAGTAAAATATATTTAAGTAGGTACTTAAACACTTAATATTAAAAATAAAAGACTGATTTGGTACAATGATGTGTCTTTATTTTCACACATTTATTACAATTTTGTTTTGCTTAAGCTTTGAACATCTACATATTGATCATTGAAGGACGTCTGAAGTATAATGAGTGATTAAACGAACTTACCTGTAAGTGAAGTTCAATCATCATTATATGAAGACACCGTCCTTCAATGATCACAGCGGCCCACCCATACCCAATGAAGAAAATTCATTCTCAAATACCCAGAATTGTAAGAAATGTGTGGCTTTAAAATTATGGAGGGTAGAAAGTTAGGAGGACCGTCAGTGTATTAAAAAGTGTCCATTGAAAGGGAGCAAAGGTGGCGCTATAGTAGCTAGTGGAAGAATTTTTATTTTTTTATTTTTTTATTTCAGGAGTTTCATAGGTTATTATTTACTAAATTACAGTTGACTACGTAAATAGTTGAGATTTTAAATACTGCATATTTCTTAACTACAGAAGTCAAGAGAAATGTTAAATTTTTCAACTCAGCACACTTCACTCTGCTTATAACTGCTACATTCATATAATTTCCACTTTCTACACTAGCGCTAGTTCGGTGAGTGTTCGAACAATAATCTACTATATAAAAATAAGTCGGGTTTTCCTTCCTGACGCTATAACTCCAGAACGCACGAACCGATTTCCACGGTTTTGCATTCGTTGGAAAGGTCTCGGGCTCCGTGAGGTTTATAGCAAAAAAAGTCCGAAAAAAAAAACACAGGCGAAGCCGTGGGCGGAATACAAGTGGACACTTTTTCGACTAATCCCCCATACAAGACGGTCCTCCTTACTTTCTACCCTCCATATTTAAAATTAATGAGTTACAGATAACTAAGGATACAGATAATAAAGGATACACAGATAACTTCCTTCAAAAACTCCGACGTTAGCGAGCATACGGTGTAGACGTGTCGAAACATATTAATAAATTATAATAATATAAGATTACTAATTTACAACCTTAAGATATACTATTTTGAGTATATTTATCAGTAAACATTTTGAGTGAATTAAGACAGTTTCGAAACCAGCGACGAGCTGCGCATCAGTGCAGGTATCATACCATACTTTACTTCACCCCCTTGGGTAAAAGAGAAGGGCTCCTATAATTCATCTCGCTTGCACTAGTCCAATACGCCACAAAAAAGTTGTTCCACTGGAAGGGACAAGTGTCACCACGCAAATATCTAGAGTTAACCATTAGTCAATTAACTAAAGATTAAAATACAATGAGTGTTCAACGATCTCCACCGAAAATATCTGGCAATAGTGGATCTTTCCCAGACCTGTCTAAACTACACCAGGATAATTATGATCATCTTATTACCTTGCGCAAAAGGAAACAGCCTGAAGATTCACATGAGTTAAAAGCGGATTTTGCCGATTTCCGTAAAGATATACTCTCAGTTTTAAAAGATTTCACTGACCGGCAAGCTGAAAATATGGCTAAGATATCGGAAGATGTGACAAACATAAACGAGAAATTACAAAACATACAGTTTAAAACCGAAAATCTTATTATTGAACAAAATAAAATGAAAACTGAGATAGCTGATTTAAAGGTAGCTGATGAATCTACCTTGCATAAGATCTCTTCCCTGGATAATGAGATACAAATTCTAAAAAAAACTGCAAATACTGTTTATGATATTCAGCCTGCTATACCTGCCATGCGAGAAGATATAATTTCTGAAATGCAAAACCGCCTAAAAAGAGAAAAAAATCTTATAATCACGGGAATCCTAGAGCTCCAAGCCCCAGATCGCAGTGAAAGAACCGCCCATGATGCCAATGAAGTTTCTAAAATATTAAAAATGGTTTCTCCTAATAACATAGAACCCATTAACACTCTTCGCCTTGGCAAATATAAGGCTGGCAAAAATCGCCCCTTGAAGATCATGCTCAAGACATCTGATTCTGCAATGTATATACTACGGAATAGAGCCAAAGTGACGCAAAATGATATTAAAATATTTCCAGACAGGACCCCAAATCAACAAACATTGTTTAAAATCTTAAAAGAAGAGATGCAGACAAGAATCAATAATGGCGAAACAGATCTTATCATTAAACACGTGAACGGATCCCCAAAAATTGTTCAACAGTCGACTTCAAATATAACAAAAAACTAGTTACTTCTGCTGGTTTCCAAAAAAATAAAAATAATACTTCTAACAATGTATCTTACCAAATCACAAATAATTATAACAAACTAATCATCAACAAGAAGTCATTAAAATTTCTATACGCCAATGTTCGTAGCCTAGTTAAGCCGGGGAAGTTCGACGAATTAAGGTGTATCCTGGACACATTACCCAAAATACATGTCATTGCGTTGACTGAAACATGGATTAAAAGTGAAGCTGAAGCGGAAATGCTTAAATTACCAAATCACATTCATTATTATAATTATAGACTTCACAGTAGAGGAGGAGGAGTATCTGTATTCGTACATAGAGACCTAAAACACAATTTTATTGATGGAAAATGTGAAGACGACAATCACTTTCTTTGGATCCATATTGAAAAATTCTGTCTGGACATTGGCCTGGTTTATAAGCCCGAACGCACTGACTCAACTCGTTTTCTCAACACGCTTACGGAACAACTAGAAATTAGAAAGCGTGTGGTAATCCTTGGTGACTTCAACTACAACCTGCTAAAGGAGACATCGTCCACTAAGGACTATAAGCAAACCCTGAAAGCCTATGGATATAATACATTGAATAACATTAGTGAAGAATACTGCACGAGGGAAACCAAGGATACAAAAACGATACTAGACCATGTTTGCTCTAACCTCAAGCATCACGACTTTCATATGGCAATAGTAGAATCAACAATGTCAGATCATAAACATATATACTTTGAAGTAAAACAATATCAACCGACGCCAATTATTACTGTCCCTTATGAGTCAATAAATTATCAGAGTCTTTATGAAACTGTTGAGAACTGGATATTAAATGATGACAACATGGCAAATGAATATTCTAAATTCGAAGAAAGACTACTATCAAGCATCAGTATCAATAAAATTAAGAAAAGTAAAATAGTAAACACACCCAAAAAGGACTGGGTAAATAAGGAAGTCATAACTGCCATTAACCAGAGGAATGTGATATGGAAACAAACAATAGATAATCCAGACGATGACTTTGTTAGGCAAGTATATATAAATAAAAGAAGAACCGTATACGAGACTATCCAGAAAACTAAATCTAATTACTATCTTAATTCTTTTAAACTTTGTGATGGAAAGCCTTCAAAAATGTGGAAATTAATCAACGAACTCTCTAATAATAAAACTAAAGACCATTATTTTCCCCCAAAATTAGAAACTTCTACAGGAATCCTCACAAATGAACAACAAATATGCGAGTATTTCAACGTCTATTTTGCTACCATAGGATCTACTCTAGCAAATCAAATCCCAGCACAATATCGCAACAACCGTATATCTGTAATGCCACCTAAAATTACACAAAATACCCTTTCGGAACTAAAACCAACGTCCTATGCCGAAGTATCTAAAATAATTGATAATTTAAATTCTAATACCAGTACAGGTGTAGATGGCATTACAACAAACGTAATAAAATGTTTAAAAAATACTATTTGTGACAGGCTCGTACTATCCATAAATAAATGCTTGCTGAAAGGATCCTTTCCAGATTCTTTAAAAATAGCAAAAGTTACTCCCATCTACAAATCTGGCAGCAAATCGGACCCCAACAATTATCGTCCAATATCGGTCTTAAATGTAATATCAAAGATCTTTGAAAAAATTATTCATAGACGTCTTACAGAGTACTTAGATTCTATTAACTTTTTGTTTGAAAGACAATATGGTTTTCGATCGCAGTCTAGCACCCTCTCCGCCAGTATTGACTTACTAACAAAAATAAATATAAATATTGATAGAAAAAATTTAGCTTTGGGAGTTTTTATCGACCTGAAAAAAGCGTTCGATACTGTGAGCCATCAACGGTTACTCACTAAGCTTAAAAGCATTGGAATAACTGGAACAGCTTTAAAAATATTAGAATCATACCTCACAAATCGAATCCAAGTAACAAAAATTGGCGATAAAGTAAGTAGCCCCACATCTATAACATTTGGCGTGCCGCAAGGATCAATTTTGGGCCCGTTGCTATTTTTAATATACATTAATAACATAAGTCGAGTAGCACTGCAGGGTTATATGATGTTATATGCTGATGATACATGTTTATTTTACTTTGGACACAATCTTAGTACGGTTATGGAACAAGCACAGAACGATCTTAATGTTTTACAACAATGGTTTCAAAGTAACCTTCTAACAATAAACCCAACTAAAACGAGCTACATTATATTTGCTGCTAAAAATAAGAAACTCCAAAATATACAAACACTAAAACTAAATGATATGCAAATACAAAGATCAAGTAAAGAGAAGTATCTCGGTTTAATACTGGATAATGATTTGTCTTGGAAAAGCCATATTGAAAAGTTGCGATCAAAATTATCCTCATTAACTGGCATGCTGAGGCATACTGCGCGCTGTTTCCCAATAAATGTGCGATATGTAGTATATAATTCACTAGTTAAACCACATCTTGATTATCTTATTGAAGTTTGGGGTACTGCTACAAAATCAAGTTTAAAGTCATTGCAAACTGCTCAAAATAAATTAATTAAAACATTGTTTAATTTTCACTACCTTACGTCGACACAAAAAATTTATAAGGACACTAAAATAATGAACTTGGCTCAAATATATTCATTTAAGACGTGTATTCTAATAAGAAAAATTCTTAATAAAGATTTACATAGCCAATTAACCTTTACGAGAAAAGTTCAAATACAAAAAAGAATAACAAGGCAAGCTAACAATTTAATATTATACGCTCCCAGAACTAATTATGGCAAGAAAACTATTCTATATGAGGGTGCGCAGTTATACAACAAACTGCCCAGAGATATAAGAGAGGCGAAATCTTTCGTTGTTTTTAAAAAGTTGTTAAAACACCACATTTTGAAGGTCTTCTAAATTTACCCTATTTACTAAATTGAATTAATAAAAAACAAATATATATACTAACTACTACTACTAAATACTATAAATACTTATTATTATCATTACTAACTATGTATCTACACAAGATAAATTAAAATGAAATTGTCTCTTATAAATTACTTAACAAGGCGTTAACCGCCGATTAAAACTTTGTATGGTGCAACTGATCACAACAACACTCATAAAACTCAACCTAGTGGGTACTTGTAATATACAAATTGTTAACAATATATTTTTGTATACCTGCATTTTATAATTATATAATTATGCTCGTTAATGTTATTTCTGTTAACTTTTTAAATAGTTTCTCATGTAAGCGATTGTATCTAATCTTAATGAGAAATAAAGAAATATCAAACCTTAAACCTTACTTCCGAGCGTTTTGGTCTATAGCAAACAACTTTTGAAGCTGTTGCTTTGCTTTAAATATCGTGCGTCGACACCATGAAGAGGAGGTAACTACATATTGACCATTGAAGGACGGTGTCTTCATATAATTCAAATAAAGAACTTCACTTACAGGTAAGTTCGTTTAATCACTCAGTATATATACTTAGGACGCTGTTCGCATCCGTACGCAGCCGTGCGGATGTACCTACGGCGTTCCATACGTTGTGCTTTATAACAAATCACTACAATTCAAGGAGGTTCTTCGTCCGAGAAACACATCCTATAATAGATTTCCCATTAACTTCTTATAAAAACTGCCTCATACTGGCTTCTTCGGTTACTATGAGTGATATGTTTGATTTCAAGATTAAGCACTGTGATTGAGTTTTCTTATAAAATTGTTAGTAGCGGCACGGGGCTTTTAAAGAGCATACAAACAATAACAAAACTCAGGTACATCAGTACTTCAACCTCTGTCTAACCCTTTGCGAATATAGTCGTGATGTTGTTTGCTGTAGATTACCTTGAGAGATGAGACACCTTCTCTCTTAGAAGATATAAAAAAATGGGGTAATTATGTCATTTTCAAAATAACTAATAAAACAAAATGTAAATAATTGGGAAATATAACACTAAGCTACATCTAAGCGCCTCAGAGATAGCGACAAGCAAAACGATTGTCGAGAACATTGTGTGGCATTGAAATAATGAATTGACCAACAAGGTTGTAATTGCTTGTTGAAATTTTACTGAAGTTAATTGAAGGGCTTTATTGTACGTGTTTCAAATGAACTTGCTGCAACTGAAAGAGCTACTAGCCCAGAAGTTGTGCTTAAATCTTTGGTTGATGGCAGTGGCGCGTTCGTGTAGAATAGAGGTATCCAGCTGCATCAAGTTCGGTGAATACGCTAGTAAACTAAACACTCAGCAAGTTCTACCGACCACAAAAACAAAACTCCCAAAATAAGTTTTAGCAGAAATATGTTAATAAAATAAATTACAAAATAATCTTTTGAGTCAGCTGGGTCTTCCTGCGGCTCGTTTAATTAAAGCCTCCACTTCGCGTCCGACGCAGGCTCGGCAAATAAACTTTCATGTAAATTGCGACGTCCATCTCCACTGGCTCTTTTCGAATCAGTTTCTGTGCCTTAAATGTCGTCTATACTGCTGTGCGTTAAAATTGCGACCCACATTTTCCCTAACGTCGGTAAGTTGTTTCCCTAAAGTCGGTCAACGCGTATATTCATTTATGTGCGTCATACCTACGTCTCTTCATTGTGAAGTATATTTTATGTTCTCTGCATAATTGAGTCTGCAACTACGTTATACATAATTCTTTACTGTAGAGTTTTCAGAAATATATCTACGCATGCATTATTGAGTTGATCCTGCAACAAAAGTATTCAGTTTCGTATGGTGTTTTTAAAAATTGATTTCTATTTTCATACACCCCATACCTAACTGGCTACAAAGTTTACCCAAAAAACTCACCCACGTCTACAACGAAATCAGGAAGAATTTTGACGAGTTCAGACTGACAGGTCTGAACTCGTCAAAGTCCCATAAGGAAGCAGGAAATTTCATTACGATAAATGAAAATATCCGGTAGGACTCCGCCAAACGTTATCGAATAAGACTTCAAGCTTAGCGCGTACTACCTTATCGCTTTTCGATTAATATATCCAGCAATATCCCATTGAGATATTCAAAGAGGAAGCACGTCTCTACACCAATGTATGTCAATTCTGTTAACATTATTCTCTGTCCATTACATAAATCCTCTCCTATGCAAAGTATCGGGCAATTCTTGTCAAAGTTTCCTCGCTCATTATAGTTTAGCTCTTACTATAATGGAGTTTACAAGACTTCATTATCGTGAAAAAGAACTGACAACTTCAGACAAAGTGGGTAAGTACATTAAAAGTCTGTGGTATGTTCTAAACCCTTTCAGGGATGTCTGTTTCAGCACAACGTATTCCACTAGAGTACCCTCGCGAACGTCTGGAATGTCATATTAAGTTCTGTCGAACGCCCTTTGTACTGTGCAAAATTACAACGGTAAATAAATGATAGCATACTGCGGGCATTAACAAACATATACTATTAGTTTTGTATAAACCGACCGTTAAACATAGATTAGTTGAAAAAAACCGGCCAAGTGCGAGTCGGACTCGCGCACGGAGGGTTCCGTATCATTACGATTTATGACGTATTAAAAAAAAACTATTTACTAGATCTCGTCCAAACCAATTTTCGGTGGGAGTTTACATGGTAATCTACATCATATATTTTTTTTAGTTTTATCGTCCTCTTATTTTAGAAGTTACAGGGGGGACACACACATTTTACCACTTTGGAAGTGTCTCTCGCGCAAAATATTCAGTTTATGACGTATTAAAAAAAAACTATTTACTAGATCTCGTTCAAACCAATTTTCGGTAGAAGTTTACATGGTAATGTACATCATATATTTTTTTTAGTTTTATCGTTCTCTTATTTTAGAAGTTACAGGGGGGGGACACACATTTTACCACTTTGGAAGTGTTTCTCGCCCAAACTGTTCAGTTTAGAAAAAAATGATATTAGAAACCTCAATATCATTTTTGAAGACCTATCCATAGATACCCCACACGTATGAGTTTGATGAAAAAAAAATTTCGAGTTTCAGTTCCAAGTATGGGGAACCCCCAAAATTTACTGTTTTTTTTCTATTTTTGTGTAAAAATCTTTATGCGGTTCATAGAATACATCTGCTTACCAAGTTTCAACAGCATAGTTCTTATAGTTTCGAAAAAAAAGGCTGTGACACGATCGGACAGACAGACAGACGGACATGACGAATCTATAAGGGTTCCGTTTTTTGCCATTTGGCTACGGAACCCTAAAAAAACCCAGCGAACTATACATTCTATCCAATCAGTTTAGCATCTTTCAACAGTTTACAATTTGACTAGAATAATTAATAAGGAGTGCTTTAAATTGTAATTAATGTAGGGTGATACTCACGAGCTAATAATATACACCCTCAGATGAAAGATAATCTGAGTATACTCGTATACCTACTACAATCTTCTTTTTCTCAATCGCCTTTTTTTGTTTGATGAATAAATTTTGAAGAATTTTAGCCGTAGTCAAATGTATGGCCAAAATTCATCAACATTTATTCAGCGTTATCGAGTATCAAGTTATTCAAATTATCCTAACTTATATTATAGTTGCATGGATTTGTTTGATTGTTATGCTTTCACGCCTCAATCATTGAACTGATTTTCATGAATTTTGGTACATACGTTGAAAGATGAACTCTAGAGATTGTTAGGATATGCAACTTTTTACTGACCAGAATTGATTGGGAAAAAACTATAATAACGCGAACGAAGCCGCAACAAAAGTTAGTATTTCATAACGATTTAATTCCGAATAAGATTAGCACAAGCTTATAAAAGTTAAAATTATACAAAGGGTTGTAATACAAAGCAATGACAGAATTACCATAATAGAATGAGATTTTGTACATAATATATATATGAATAGTATATACTTGATAATAAAGTCTTGATAGTAAATAAATAATAAAGTCTTAGTTATAAACCTCGACTGAACCATCGAGAAAATCGAAAAGATTCAAACTGATTTTGAAAAGATACCAGATGATCAAAACCATTAATACTGATAAATAATTAGTAGTAATGATTTTGATCTTCTGGTATCTTTTATTAGGCTTAAAATTATACCCTGGACAAAAACATTTGGCCAGTGTCATTTGAATCGGAATCAAATCACAATTTTTATTTGTGTATTCAGATTACAGTTCGGTCCAACCCTGAAATTACGAATTTTCTGACGGTCACTCGCCGTTTCGACGTGTTTCATAAATGGGAATAGTCCACGATGGTAGAGCCGGGCGAATAATTAAAAACAGCTCAGCTATAGGTACATGCAGGTTGCATGGACGAATTTTTTTAATAACTGCAGCATGAGATTACAAAAAACTGGTACAGATTGCCGAACCCATATTTACAATTTGACGAAGCAATTACTTCGATAGTGCCTAAATGACAGCGATAAAAAGATCAAAGCAGCATGAATGGCTATATAAGTAAGAGGTGTTTTCACCTAGATTAGATGGGAACAGAATCATAATGGATAGCAGAAACTAAGAGAGACTTATAAGATTCATCATTATAATTATCATTATTAAAAATACTGCTGAAGAATACTGACTGCTTCATTAGTCTAGTGGTCCTAAGTGCGACTGCTACGCTAGTGGTCTTGAGTTCCCAGGTCGAGCAAACTGTTATTAGGATATTCTATAAAATTCTCAGTAGCAGCTTGGAGTCTGGATTTGTGCCCGGTTAATAGCAATAGGCTTGCCTCCTGTTACATGGGACCTAAACGTACCTGCGAAGTGTGGTTGTAAATTAGTACACCTGGGCCTAAACCTTCGGGAAATACAAGCGTGATGGTAAAAATACTGCTATCTATATTTAATTAGATCTTCTTTCGTTTAAATATGGAGTAACATTGATAACAATTCTTGCACAAGTTTAATGAATCTTGACTGCTAACTGCAAATTAAAGTGTCCAATCACATCCCTGAGCAAAACGAATGCAAAGCTGCAATTAAGGCACAGCTAGAGCTCCTACATTATGGCTATTATAATGTAAGAGCTCTAGATACTAAGGATTATATACAAATACATAAAATTAAAGTTTATATGTAGTTATAAAAAAAACACTAAAATATTTGTCTGTTTGTCTGATTATTCTGGCTGATCTCTGAAACAGCTGAACCGATTTTGCGGAACTGCTTTCAATTATTTACTATGCCAAAAGAAGTAACCTATAACCGTCTCCAGGGTCCCATCTATCTATATGTACCAAAATCAATTACCAAAATAAGTTCAGCTAGTAAGGTGTGAAAGGGTATGTAGCAAACACTATTTTTTTTTTATAATTAAGATCATTAGCTAGCGGCAGTGATAGCCTAGTAATATGACCATTGCACTGCCAAGTCAAAGTTCTCGAGTTCAAATCCAAGGCACGCTTGACTTTTCGAAGTTATGTGCGTATTAATCATTAATTATCAAGCGCTTAAGCGGTGAAGGAAAACATCGTGAGGAAACCTGCATGCCTGAGAACTTTTCTAAACTGCTTGTGATGTTTGCTAATGCGAGAGATCCAGTAGACTAGCGTGGTAGACTACAACCTAATCCCTCTCATTCTGAGGGAGACCTGTGCCTGATAAAAGGCTATATATTTAAAGACATTTATTTATTTTACAACCATCAATTAAAAATATATAGCCTTTTTTTGCATAACCGTTATGACTCTCATTAAAATGTGTTTTCAACACAAAACGTTTTACCTGGCCTACAGAAAGTTATAAATAATTACGCGAATATATTACAACGGCATAATTAAATAAGAACAATTAATAAAGTAATAATGTAAATAGAATTTAAACAATGAATGAATAAAAAAGTTAGCAATAAATTTGACAAAGCAAATCTACTTGTTAGAATATAAGTAATGTTACTTAAAACTTACCTAGCCTCAAGTGAAACACATCGTGAGGGCACGGAGAGTCCTCCGCTGTCCGTTGGCACTCTGTAAACTTCGAACGATCCCAGTTCTTTTTCCGATATCGAACTTAATTTGAGACGTCTAAAAGGTTATATTTTAAAGAAGATATTTATTATTTTTAAGATATTCAAATATGCAAAAACCGATTTTTGCTACGTGATCAGGCGTAAGTGAGTCGAGCGATCGGTCGGTGTGGCGGGTGCAGGGCGGCAGATCGCTCGCGAGGGCGGCGACGGTCGCGTAGGGCGGCTGGGCGGCGACTGGCGTCCTCTGCGTGCTCAGTGCTCCTGCGAGCCTCGCCCGGGTCCCTTTCCTGTTGATGGTGTACGCGACAGGTGATCACAAACGTCTTTTAATCTCCAACTTCTGTTTACAACTCGACCACATTATTGATTTATAGACTTTCACCGGAACACATTTACAGCCATCACCAAAACTTTATAGCTATATTTATTTCGGGTTGAAACAACAAACATCAAAATAACAGCGTCGTGTTATCATGTGGCTATCTGTTGGAACGTGATAAACTTAATAAGAGTATATTTTGATATAGAGACAAATTAAGTTATATGAAGTAACAGGTACTTATTTTTTACTGTAGATTTTCAATAAAATTGCAATTAATAGTCTTTATGAAAAACTAATTTCTATTTGGAACAAACTATACGTATTCAATTAATGAATATGCAGGTAATGTTATCTTTTTTTTATCGACAGTTGATATGAGGAACTACAAAGACTTATAGAGAAGCGGTCGTAGCAGTCATACTGGCCGTAGAAACCTAGTAGTATATGTAGCAGTCGAAGTAGACGTAGCGTTCGTAGCAGTCACAGTCGCCGTAGCGATCTAGTAGTAAATGTAGCATTTACTAAGAATGATTTAGCGACTATGCTAGACGTAGCAGCAAAGTCAAAAGGTTCGCTTCACGATATGCTGTACGGGATTAGTCAACATAATTATATTATATGATACAAAATAATTACTGTCATTCTTTAGATCACTTCTAAATAATTTTATATAGTGCCATACGCAATTTTTAGTTTTTTTTATATTTTATCCTGAAAAATTATCTAAGTGAGGATTTTTTGTACATAATATGTACCTACAAAGATACATGTTTCAGCGTGTGTTCAACTCACTGGTCACGACAAACATTTTTCACAGGGAAACAAACGCAAACATGATTCATTATTTGTCGGTTCGGTTACATCTGTAGCTTACCTATTTCTTCTTTTCAAAGTACCTATTTTAAGACTTCAAAAAGGGAACGTTTTTTTACAACGTTCCAATTCCGTAGGCAAAACTCTGTTATAAATTATAATCCTTACATTAATCTCATCTTAGCCTATTCAACCCATTAAGCACTCTATACATTATTATATTTTCGATCGATCTATGTATAATAGCAGTGCCTCAATCTCAATCAAATTATGTAGTAGTTAGTTCATAATTGTGATTATGGCATCAATAAAATAAGCCAGTTTTTGGTCTTAAGTAACCAATTATGCATGCTTACCTGACCTACCAGATCTACTAAAGAAACATCGTTAAAAAATAGGTGTTTTTTATCCGTTTTATTATGTTTTCATTGTACATTTAAATTTGTTCGTCCCTGGATTTACCTTACCAGATGCAAACCACCAAGAGGGTCTAAGATAGGGCACGCAATTTAAATAAATATCGCTTCAGGCTCTGACTAACACATTTAAATGACATAGCACAGCGAAACAGTTTGTCGGTAGATACTGTAGATAGCCAAGTGGATCATTAGATACTATTGCTAAGCATATCTACTGGGTTTTATGACTTGCAACACGCGTGTCATTCCAGAAAAATTAAGACAGTATGCGATATATTTAACTTTGCATGTCGATAGTTAATTGCTGTTACGGGCATGTACAGTCAAATTACTTACGAGCATATCTCGGGGCCCGCATTCAGCTTAACTTTGGGGAGTGTACTTACTTGAAGCACTCATGCACTAGCACGTACAGTTAGCCAGATTTCCAGCACGTAGACGTTTGATAAGTGCCGACTCCACTGTACTAACTTAATTACTTTGCGTAAAAGTTTCTCGTGGTAATTTATTCTTAAGCGAGTAGCCGTACGAACGGTGATTAGCAAAGTTTTGACTGCCACGTCGTCTGCCGATAAAACAAGTAAAATTACTTTCATATTTCGTGCAATATATCAAAACGTCCGTGCCTTATTAGATTTACTGATATTACTTATTTATTTGTTGAATTGAAATATTTCTTGCTGAGTAATGCTTATTATTATTTATTGAAGAAGTTGCTTGATTAGTTTTGATACCTAATAGTCTTATAGATTAATTAAATTACATAAAATTACCCACTTCAAAATGTTACGTAATAATTATATTAAGAGTAATTTTATTGTAACATCTGCAAAAAATGGCAAAATCTGTTGCTAAGCACAAAACTCGAGAACGGCTGGACCAGTTCGTTTATATTTTTTACTTACACTTGGTTACACAGAAAAAACTGAAAAAATCGACGGAACAAACAAAAACCTTATTTTTCTATTGTTCGTTTAAACTGGTATGTACGTGTGTATGTATGTATGTATGTACGTTTTTATTAATGAACTGATGATAATCCTTATTTGGACAGAACAACGTATGTTGGGTGAGTCAGTTCTTAATTTTGTGGCAATCAATATAAAAAATATATGATAATTCGAATATAGACAATCCACGTGTCTTGAAGTTGGTTAAACCTGGAACACTGTTTAGTGATAACATAAGAATAATAAATGTTAGACTTTTCCTCAACTTTATATAAACGTAGGACGTGACAAGTGTTTGGTGCCGGCAATTTGTCAACTTGATAGGTCGCCCACAAGGATGTGTGTCAATATTATAGTCAACAAGAGACGATATCTTACTTTGTAAATACAGGTAGGTAAGGACGTAACAGATTTTCAATAAAAAAATTGTAAGATACTTTTTTCTTATCGGTCGGTATAACAGTTTTTTTCTTTATCTAAAATAAATTGATTTCTATCATCAAACCATTGACCGTCCTACTGCTGGACACAGGTTTACTCTAAGAATGAGAGAGGTTCTGCTTTAGTATACCTTGTTAGCCTACTACGGGTTGGCAAACCGCCGCGCTGCCCGCCGCCGCCGCGCCGTCGAGAAAATGTCTCAAGCATGTAAATTTTCGTCACGACGTTTTTCCTTCGCCATTTTAAGCAAGTGATAATTAGTTATTAATATGCACGTGATAATGTCAGAGGTGCATGCCTTAGATTCGAACTGGCGGGACCTACGAGTTGGTAGTTCAATGGCCATATTATTAGGCTTTCACTGCTTTATATTTTCTTGTTTATGTTTCATGATTATATCTTCATGTTTACAAAAATTATAAACTTCTACGGAATAAATCATTCATTCATTCATTCAAAATGCTGGACGAAACCCTAGCCCTAGACCTAACACTGTTGAGGTTGTGAGAGTTATTCAAGAAGATGTAGTGTTTAAAAGTATTTAATGACAGAAAATTCCCAATAGAAAGCGATCAAAAAGTATTAATAATGTTGTCTAAAACAGTTTGGGAAGTCGGTGACTTCCATTTGAGTGGGTCTTTTATTTTCGTCACCGACTTCCCAAACTGTTTTAGACAAAATTATTTTATTATTTTTTGAAGGCGGTTTAACTTTTTTGTTAAAAGTAATTTTATTTTGTTATTTTTAGTGGAAAGATTTGTTTAGAAGTACTTGTTAGCCAACTAAACGCACTGCTCCAATAAGATAGCGATGTTTCGGAGTAAACGATAATATCCTCGATGTAAACAATTTTTAGATTTTTGTTGATATTTCCAAAACTGCTCAACCGATTTCGATAAAATTTGAACGGGACCACCTCTGAAGTATGACCTACCAAACAAAAAAACAATCATTAAAATCGGCGTAACTGTATATATATATATCGGTATAGCTGTATATCGGCGGAGATATCGCGTAACAAACATACAAAAAAAAAACATACAGACGAATTGAGAACCTCCTCCTTTTTGAAGTCGGTTGAAAATATCAATATCGAATGCTTCATATAAAAAATAGGATACAAATATTAATGTGCACAATTGTTAATAAAATACAGTTTGTTGTTGTACATGTTACCATTGCAAACTCACTTGCAGACAATTTCAGACGCGCAAAGTTATTTAGAACAAACTTATATTATTGATAACAGTCACAATTACTCATAGTTCATAGAGGCATAAGAATAATATTAGTCTGTAGTACTCGAAAGCTCTATTAAGCCATCGTCTTTTGTTTGTCCACTTTGCCTAGTTTGGCCGCGTCTTATCGAACTTGAGCAGACACTGAATCAAATATCCAATTAATCAACTAATCCGTGCTGCTGCTTCCCTTCCGATCGATTTCAGGTTTCGTCAGCTACGTTCGTTGTAGCCAATGTCTGAAGTAGGTATAGCATCAAATGAAATATTTATGACAGCCTCCTTAGTCTAGTGGTCCTAAGCGCGACTGCTACGCTAGAGGTCCTGGGTTCGATCCCCAGGTCGAGCAAAGTGTTATTGGGGTTTTCTATGAAATTCCCAGTAGCAGCTCGGAGTCTGGATTAATGCCCGGTTAATAGCAATAGGCTCGCCCCCTATTACATGGGTCCTAAAACATACCGGTGAAATGTGGCTGTAGGTACATTAGTACACCTCTGCCTAACCCTTCGGGGAATGCAGGCGTGATGGTATGTATATGCATGAAATATTTAAAAATAAAACACCATTGACCTTAAAATTATTTTTTTGTTATCTACATAAGTGTATTTTTTTGTAGTTAACCTTTTAAACATGAGCATCAGAACCAGTTTATGATATCAACCTATGCTTAGCTTCTAATAGCAGGTACCATTAGTGTAGTTTATTACTCGGCATTAGGCATAAAATCACAAGCTAGATTCAGTTTTATAATAATAGCTTACAGCTGTTAACAGCCTTATAGGTATATTTTCAGGCATGCTACTGTTTTAAGTTCAGCACGTGGTTTTATTTTAGACTTCCCTAAAGGCTTTTATATTAATTAACCCGTAACAGTATAGTTAAATTTTAATGTCCCATGTCAACAAAAGGTCCCTGTCGGATGTAGGTAAATAACCCTCCAGATAGCTTTCTAATTGCCTTTCACAGACTTTGAACACAAACTGAAGTGGCAGTTACGAGTACTTGAATTAACACACACCATAAAATTGCCATTAATTTTACGAATCACATAAAACAGTGCGACATTAGAAGCAACGACAAACAAGATTATTACTCGCGATAAATGTTCATAGAAAAATAATACACAACACCAATCTTCATCATAATTACTATTTGGTGATAAAAATATGTATTTAATGTTATCAAACATGGCATGTGATAAAAGTGAGTAGATAGTACGAACTCGTTGAGAACATCCTGCTTTGTAGGAAACATGATAAAACCTCCACGCAACGACCTCTGAGAAACTCATGGGTATTAAGAGCGTACACTTGTAAGCAGGAGTGTTGAAAATAAAGAATTGACAGTCGAAACAAAACCTACCTACTGAATAGAAAAAAGTCTTTGACAGAGCGTTAATTACGTCATGATTTTTATCGCTATAGAAGCTAAAGCTAAAGCCCGGTTCACTGTTAACCTTCAGAACAATATTCATGATTATAAATAACCTTCACTTTATAGTTACACTACCTTTACCAGCTCGAAACTACTTTATTACATTTTCATCGTGTAGATAATGCATGTTTGTATGAAAAGCCAGCTATTTCAGGTTGTCAGAAAGGTACACGCTTAAAAGACACTGGTTTATGTGTTATGATTTAAGTAGGCGTTATGTTAAACAAGGCTAGTATCCGTAGGACATAAATCCAATCTAAGCGAAGTGCACATCAATGGATCTGATTATCGATTGGCGACCGGAAATGAGCGTGGTGAGTGACGGCCACTCCACACCATTCATTTACTCAAAATATCAGGCGCAGAAGACTTGTTGGGAATTATAAGTTTATTTTCGGTTCATTTATTGTGACTTCATTTATCGTGCTCCGTTGAAGGCACATACTTGATCAAAACCATAATATTATGTCACCATTAAATATGTGCATGACATACAAATATTATCTCGAGATTTATAAGTTTTATCAAATTACAATAATTACAATTTATGTCATCTCTCGTAGCTAATAATCACACACACCACCACCGACCTGGCGGGTGGGACTCGCGGTGGCTTAGTGCTCATAGCGTCTGGTATACCTAACTGGAAGACGCAGGTCCGAATCCTGCCTTCAGTCGAAATTTTCCTTCACTAAAATTACTTTATATTCTTACCATGCAAAATGCATAAAAATACAAAAAAGATAAGTATAGAAATTTATGCAAAATATTATAAGTTAGAGCCGAATTAGATGTCATTACAATAGATATGAATTATGTACGTTACGATATGTCTCTGGAGGGGCGCAGAAATTACAAGAACGAACGAACTTTCAATCTTTATAACTTCTTTGTACTATGTTAACCTTCTATTTTGTGCTCGTTAGTAGTGGTGCCTAGAACCCATTTCCAGCCACCTTTTTTTATGGCATAACTCGGCAAACGAGCAGGCGAGCTACCTGATGGTAAGTAGTCATCGCCGCCCATGGACATTTGCAAAAGCAAAGGAGTTGCAGATGCGTTACCGAGTCTATTTAAGGAAAAGGGAGGGGAAGGAAGAAGGAGAAGGAAGGGGACTGAGGTAGAAATTGGGCCTCCAGCGGCGGCGCTCCACACTCACCATACAAAACGCAACAGTATGCATACTGGTACTTGACGTCGATATTCTGTGAGAGGGTAGTACTTCCCCGGTCGTGCGACCCATTCATGCTGGCATGTAAACATGCCAGCAGGCACTACTACTGCTACTAAACGTAATGTTTACTTAAAATGTTTAAGATAAACATTACGGTAACGGTCTTAATAAATGGATTGTGTTTTCACCACTACCCACTATGAAGCTCCTATATCACTCTTATCCTAAGCAAAACTAAGATGAAAAATTTATCCATTAAGTATTTTCTTATGTCATGTTACAATAAGATAATGGAGGTATTTTAAAACTTGAGTGTTTCTTAGTCCATCTTAGTAAGTAGAGTATAAGTCTTTTTTCTAACAAAAACTGTAAGCTATTTATTCTCAAGAGTACCCTGTAATGCGAAGAAAGATATACCTAGCAGGTACTCTTAAAGAAAACTTATTTTAAAAGGATAACGATTTTAGGATTTTCATTTTAAAAAGGATATTTTTTATATCACCCAGATTAAGTAGCGGGACGTAAATCAGCAGGAGTTACATTAGTCTTTCTATTTTAGAAAAAGGAACGGCCACGTTTTTTTTCTGTCTGCCCCAAAAGTTTTTTGAAGTGGTAACACTACCGCTGGCTTGTCTGGGTTGATATCACCGCATTGCCTTTTATTCTGCCTATAAGTAATAGCAACTGTCGCAGTTTTCTGTAGTGTAGGTAGTGGAATTTCTTGGAAAACTACACGCTAGTGGAACCAGTGGTGTTGATAGCGTCGGTGGCTGCTCAACATCAGGCTGCCCGTATACCTGTTCGTCTTAGCAGAACGTAATTAATAATATTTCTATAACAAAATACTATGTGAACTAAATTACAATACACTAGAAACAAAAAAGCAAAGTAGGATGATGTACTCATTCTACCAATAATCAGATAGCTTTAGAATAAATTTGAAGTTTTGACAGTTTTTCTAGATAAAAATTGTCATAACCTCAAATTTATCTGTCGTATAAAAGTTATCAGATCATTGAAAAATCGTCCCTCGGAATAGTAGCTAAGTATTACATATGATAGGCAAATATAGGCAATCTAGTGGTAACTGTATAGGAATTTCAGAAAGTGACGGTGAAGTGTGTGCACACTGCATAGCCGCGGCACAGGTGAGCACTGTGTGCAGGACTCGGTGCGGGCTTGACCCATATTTTAAATCTATCGATCGCTCAGCTCTGGCAAGGACCCGACCCGACACACTGAGCAATTGCCCGCCATGTTTATCTGGCGCAGTTAGAGGTATTCATAAGGAAAAGTGGCAAGTTGAATTTTCTTTGTGGGGATCGTTGCGGGCCTCCACTGGGGTACTGTGTTGTGAAAAAAATAACTAGACCATTTTTGTTTGAGCATTCCCTCATCAGTTCAATTTTGGTTTTGTGTTTTAAAAAGAGCTCCCACCCGATGGAACAAGCTCTGTTGCGACACGCACAACTAACGGACATAAAGTACACCCAATCGGGAATCGAACCCATGATATACAGACGTGTGGCGAGGTGACCACCTTCAAAGCTACAACTATACTTTAGCCGATTAGAAACCTCGATAGCTTAATTTATAACTTCATCTAATAGAATTTTATGACTATAGTATGTGTTTAAAACATACTTTGATTCTTCAGACAGTTATTTTTTTATAAGTGCTTTAACTTATATAAAAGCGAAATATCTTTAATAAAATAAACCCATAATAATGATATCATTGCATATTCAGTCCTAGTTGAGGTAAATATGAAATAACATCTCAGTACTCGCAATATCGTGGTATCAAAGGTAGCTCAGGATATTAAATTCCGAATACGAGAAAATAACTTATTCCTCTGCTTGCTTCCTAATAAATATCTTGTGTACTGTAAGGCTATAAGTAAGTGCTTTAAATACGATATATAGGTATTATGATTATATAAATATGCCCCAACAATATATTCAACTATCATTTCCTCTTCTATTTTTGTTTTGGTAAGTAGTTTTTTTTTTAAAAAAAAAAAGCTTACTAGCGATGTGGGTCACACATTGCTAGTATTCTTGTTAACCCCTCGTGCTAAGCTAAATGCTTGTGTTACGAGTGGGTTCATGTCGATAGTGCAATGGGTGGGGTTCGAACCGGCAACCACATGATCGCAAGTCCGACGCCCTAACCATTAGGCTACCGACGCTTCATAATGAGCTTCATTTATCAATAAAACAATAGGAGCAGTTTTTTTAACTTAAACAAGGTGTGGCCGGGCGACATCTTACCTTACCTTACCTTTATAGTGCGTCTGATCTGAAAAATAATAAAATCTATTCAATAATGAGTGGATGCTACTCGTGCTTGGGTATTTTGTACCCACCGCTATGACGTCCGTTAACCGCAAATTCCAATAAATTGTTGTATCATTTACCTCTGAATAATACGTACCTATGTAAGTTGTTATTTCCCGTTTCTAGTTACAGTATAAATTTCACACCAGTCCGTTTACTACCTTCATGACAAACACTACACATTTAACCTGTTTTAATTGTGTAATTATCAAAAACATCCATGTTGTCAAAATGTCTTCGGAAATTGTTGATTTCGATAATGTTACGGAATTATCAACGGCGGTAGCGATGGCTGCTAACACGCCGTTCAATGAAAGTGACTCTACACTGGTGCCAGATCCTTCAGACCAGTTCGCCTTTAACGCAAGTGCTCTCAATACAACGGACGTTGAAAATCCGCTGTATAGTGAATCTTCATTGTTTGAAACGTTTATTGTGATAGAAATTATAATGACGACTCTGGAGGTTATAATATCAATTTTCGCAGCTATCAAGATGCCCCGATGGAGGAGAAATTACAGAAATCAAATGTTAATGCAGTTGACTTTTGCAAGGTTTATAAAACGAATAATATTTACATTTAAGTTTTTAGAAGATCACGGTAGGATTGCGTGTACCGAATTAGTCACTAATCTTATTAATTGTTTACAAATTTATATAGACTTTGTTATCGTAATATTAGTGTTCTTTTTTATAAAGCATATGTATAACAGTTTAATAATTGTGTTAGTAAAAATAAGCCACAATAGTTTTTATAGAGTACTGACTTGTTCTTGGTTAATTCCTATGCCTATAAGTGCAGTATGGACGACGATCATAGTTACAGGCGTGATGGACAAGTGGTATGTATACTTGTTGATCTGTAGTTTATTCAGATGGCCGCTAATATTCGTGGGTACTGGACTGTACATAACTATAGTATACAGGGTGTTGTCAGATAAAATAAGACAGTTCGCCAGAAGTTTAGCCGTTGTTACTTTCTTACTTTGTTTAACGATAAATATTTATTTATTTTCTAAGGACGTTATCGAACTGTGGTGTTTGAAATCCTCAATTGTGACATTGTTAATAAGTAACATATCAGGATTATTAATGAATTTACTTGTACTAATATTGTATATTATTTTATTGGTATTAAGTTATAATAACAAGACACAGTCATCGAGATCGTTACCTGATTATAGCTTAGCAGATGTAAATATTAGAATTTAACATGATTGTCTCTGATTGTGTGATCAGTATGACGATAAGAGAATGACTTTTTGCAACTACCTTTACAATATTTAAATGATTGTTTTGTGGAAATTCTTAGTTGCTACACTAATTGTAAATTATAATTTATTTTTCAAATGTTGTTTGAATTTATTTAAGGACTACACTCGTGATGGTATTTTATTTAACGTATACTTAACTTTACTGAAAAAGACCAAATTTTTGACGTTAATTTCCATAGCTTTTTGTATTTAAATCGTCACAGATGACTATGCAGTAACTCTACGCATGTATGCAGTGACTCATACATTATTTTATTGTACAGGATAATGTTCGGAGTAGAAAATGGAAATTGGACGACCCATGGAACTATCTTCCTTCTCGAATTCTCCGACACATTGATATTGAACTAGGAACTTGAGCAGGCGTCGGCCTTGTGACAGACTCCCTTGAATAAAGGGCAGTTAGTAATATTTGTAAGGAAATAGGAAACAATGCCTACTGAGATGAATAGAGTGAATACTATATTTACTGTTATTTTTATATCTAATGTTATTTTTTTGTTGTATGTTTACGGTGACTAAGGCGCTGCCCAGTTTTGATAGGACTATACAGGGACTATACCTACAAAAAAAGGGAAGGAAAATATTCTAATTCAATTAGATCATAATACCTATGTTGTGAAGGAGCAGAGTACTCTCTTCACCGAACTATTCTAAGGTCATAAAGACAGACATTGAAAAACTAGTTTAGTAGTATCTATGCCAGTCAAGTACCTACACAATTATTCTGACTAGGCGTGGCACATGGTTATTACTCAGATCAACAGTTACTTGGCCTAATTATATAGTAACTATTTACTATGAAATCAGGCCAAATGACTGTCTTCTTCTTCTTAAAAATATGTAAAACATCGGCAGAAACTATCGATCGAAGATAAATCTTAGGAATGTTTGTTGGTTTGCCGCGATCAACATTCTAAGAATAAACAAATGTGTTGCAGTTGAACATGTTACGGCAGCTGCAAGCACTTATATTTTGGTTAGGTATATAAATATACTGCCTCGTTGGTCTAGTGGTCCCAATCGCGACTGCTACGCTAGAGGTCTTGGGTTCGATCCCCAGGTCGAGCAGTGTTATTTGGTTTTTCTATGAAATTCTCAGTAGCAGCTCGGAGTCTGGATTTGTGCCCGGTGAATGGCAATAGGCTCGCCCCCTGTTACATGGGACCCAAACATACCGGCGAACTGTGGGTGTACATTAAGTACACCTCTGCCTAACCCTTTGGGGAATACAGGCGTCATGGTATGTTATATAAGTATAAATTTGATTTCTAGTACAATGTAGCAATGTAGACAATATTTTCTAGAATATAAGTTCCTTATTACAAGTCCATCAAATCTTAGCTTGTAAATTGGGCGTGTATTCCCACGTCCCCGACATTCCAGAAACTATATCGAGATAAGTTGGAAGTCAACAACAGTTCTGGACTGCTCGAACCACTTAATCATTAGTGGTCACTGGCCGCCGCAACCGCAGGCCTATTCAATTAAAATCAAATTGGCAGCTCCTGAGTACTTAGTAAGGAATATTAACGTTTGTGTTCGAAAACACCTGCTTAAATTAAATAAGTATGTTGTACAACATAAAACATAGTAGTTTTGTATTTATGTATATATTTGTTTTTCGCGTTTTTTTATAATAATGAATGTAAGTTCTTTCAACAATTATTTTAATTTGCAGGTTCGAGCTGCTATTACGAAATTATGGTTATAATACTTATAACTTTTTATGAAAAAAAAAAAAAAACCTTTATATGGCATTCACTCTAAAATGAATAGGTTTTTCAAAAAATCCTATTCATTTTAGAGAATAATACTATCATGCCTATTTATCCATTTAAGCAAGTGTCCCGTTTTTATAGACACCCTGTATAATTTAAAAATTAAATTAAAACAAAAGGCAAGGCACTATCTTTGGCGGTGATATCCTTGTTTGTAAATTACAAACAATAATAAGGGATATAATTCGAAAATTATTCTTCCTATATATATTTAAGATTCTTCATACATGAATTCTACAGTAAACTGATTTCATTTTTTTTCCTTCATTATTTTTAAAAAGAGTGCTCAACTCTCCAAATGAAGAGACTCAACACTCGTTCAACAACAATATTCTTCCAGAGAACGTCATGTCAGCGCGCGGACATAATAAAATGCTTCCTTCAAACATCATGTAGTTTAAATACAAATCTAAATTCATGTCAGGGTGCCTCTATGTATGGGTGACTGAACATCTGAGGTGTCCCAATGTAATCCCTTCGTTAGTAGCATAAATAATGAGCGCCCCATGAGTACCACGAGTCAGGTACATATGAGTAGCAAATCAATTATACTAGATATACCCATCTAAACAATCTGTGACGTGTATTATCTGAACTTTGTTGGTTGACGTTTCAAGTTGCCGTGCATTATAATTAAAATGCGTCGATAACTTCGTGAATCATGTTAAAAGGTAAACGTTGACCGTTTATCGTGAATGAAATGATATCTAAAGCCGAGATAACATGAATACACTTACTGCATAATCCATTAAGGTACCTTTTCTAGAATGGCGGTTTACAGTAGTCACTTTTTAAATAACGTTGATGTTGGGTATTTGCAAATGCCAGAGTCAAATCTATACTCAATTCTTTAGTAGTAGGTACTCAATAATAGGTCACTAAGTATCTCTGATTAAGTACTACTAAGTACAAGACACTGTACAGAGTCCAGTAGCCATCTTTACCTGAGCAACGATAGAGCTCTACAAACCTTCAGTTCAGTTTCAGTTCAGTTTCAGCAGCATTGTTCTGTGCTTGATAAACCAGTTTCCACCAGGGAAGTGCTTATTAGCGGTGCGCGGGGAAAATACACCAATAGGCTGCAGTTTCACTAGAATTAAAAGCAGTCTTAGTAAACTTTTATCATCTGTGGTGGAAACACAAGGAATGTTCAGTATTTATGTCAAAAGACTACATGCAGGAGAACAGTCATAAGTATACACTGGTCAAATAAAACTATCAGCCAAGTAAAACTAGTAAAAATTTAATTTAGGATCACAATAATAGAATACAAGTTTGATTTTAATTTTACAATATCACCACAGTTAATTAAGAAGCAAGACGCCTGCAAAAAAGGTTTTAGAGTTCTTTTAGAAATAAATGCATTCTTATTTTTACCCCGAACAAATGCAATGATTCTTATTTTAATACATTAGGTGTTATCTTCTCAGAAACCAATACTCTCAGTTTCAACAGAACTGAGTTGCTGTTGTGAATCTAATCTTGCTGATGGATATTGCATCGCCGACCTTCTACCCTCATAATTACAACATATACATATGTACCTATACATACGTATCTAATGTTAAAACTATTATTATACCTTACTTATTGCATTCTCAAGACGTAAACAGTCGATGATAGAAATTCATAGGTACATCGAAACAGAAAAACGAGCTATAAAATTTATAATTATTTAACAAACATTAAAATTTCCGATCATGACAACCTCTATGCACAGCGATAGGTAATTAAAAACCATCATCGGAAGCTCATGGATTAACAACTTTATTTACAGAAATATTAGAGACAAACTGTTATTATGTTAACTAACAAGTTTTATAAACTGTTACAAAATATGGGAGATTGAAAAATGGACGGAGAGCAGCGCTTGCGCATGCATGGGGACAGGTACGCGTCTAGGCGCAACTACACGCGCAGCGCTTGACGCGCTTTTCTTGGTTTACTAAAGCGTCCACACTACGGACTGACCGAGGTTGCAGATCTGAAATAACAGAATAAATACATATTAAAGCCATATTCTTACAAAAATAATAGCTGGGACCATAAAATAAAGAATTATTTTCGTTCGCATACTCTATCCTTTCTCCCGCCCCAAAAGAAAAAGCCCAAAGAATTAGGTCAATGAACGAACACGTAATGAATCGGTATAAATTATGAATTATGAGTAATAACTGTAAGTGGAGCTAGAAATTACATGACATGTGTCCACGTCAACTATAATACTTTACACTACACATTGACGTCACATTAGCAATAATTTTGTTGACTAATTTTTAACGAAACATTCATTGTTTTTTTTTATGGCATAACTCGGCAAACGAGCAGGCGAGCTACCTGATGGGAAGTAGTCATCGCCGCCCATGGACATTTGCAAATTCAAAGGAGTTGCAGATGCGTTACCGAGCCTATTTAAGGAAAGGAAGGGGAAGGAGAAAAGGAGAAGGAAGGGGACTGAAGGAGAAATTGGGCCTCCGGCGCTCCACATTCCCCGTACGAAACGCATCAGTATGCATACTGGTACTTGACGTCGATATTCTGTGAGAGGGTAGGTAGGGATTGTACGCTAAATAGTAACTTCCTGAATGAAAAATGAATTAAATATCTAGTCTTTGTTACAAAAAATCATATAAAAATCTAACAACCATTTATACTGGATTATTTTGAACAAAATTACCGTTTGAATAATTACTCAAACAAAAAGTTCACGACCACAGTCTCGCGACAAGGTGATTACTAGTGATATTTGCTATTCTAAATTAATGTAGCTTGAAAAGTAGGAGTCAAAAGCCACAAGCTAAAACTTAACTACTAAAATTCGTGCCCTTAAAAATTTCACTAAATTAAAAGAAACTAACTTCGACCAAAAACTTCGACCGTGGTGTAGATACTGTAAAAACATTTTCTTCGTATCTGTCGGACCTTCAATGTCATTTTACGAAGTTTCATTACATGTAGTTTATTAGTTCTGTTGTGAAGAAATTTCAAAGCTTTTCTGCTGGATCTTACATTGTCCCACTGCTGGGCATAGATTTCCTCTTAGAATGAGAGGGATAAAACAATCTACGCTAGTCTGATGCAGGTGTGCAGACTTCACACGCCGCCATCAAGAATTTTCTCAGGCATGCAGGTTTCCTCACGATGTTTTCCTTCGCCGTTTAAGCGCGTTAAAAATAATTATTAATACATATGCACATGACTTCGAAATTTTAGAGGTTCTTGGATTGAACCCTGGATTCGAACTCAAGACTTTTGACTTGGCAGCCTATTGGTAATACAAAAAGGCTATTACTGCACTCTTATTCTTATTGGTCTTATTTTGTCTTATTGAAATCTAAGGGGCCCATAAAATGTAATGAAGTATTCACAAATAGATTCTGTTCGTTCTTTGTACAAAAAGGTACCTCACTTGATCTTAATACAAGTTGGTAAAGTTTCGAAGCAACTGACGTGCCATTCTCTTCGTGTTCCGCAAACCTGAGACACTGATTTATTGGAACTGTGACACATGTGTTTTTGCGTCAGACATCGCGTCTTCTCATTTATTTTGTTTGAGGAAACATAGGATAAATGAGAACGGTAACTCAATCAAATGATATTACCGTTCATAGAACAGATATCTATATATTTAAGATAACAGTTCATTTAATAATATTACTTTCATTATTACAATATTTCAAATTCAATTTGGTCGTTATCGACACAGTTGGACTAAACATGATTTAAACGTTCTTTAAAATAGTAACATAAGAATCATAATAAGATAATCTAAATCGAAGTCTACGAGTTCGAGTTCAGAGTGAATGCAAATCCCAAAGGTCGAAACAAACAAAGAACACGGTGTAGTTTTAGTCAGTACGAATCCGACATAGCTCTCTGTCATTTGATCCCCGGGCGATTGGGATCCAGACAGTACATACAAAATAAATGATCAAATCTTACGCTAAAAAGTATTGTGAATACTTATTTGTTTATTCTCGAAGCTTCATCAATGATGAACGTATTTAAATTTTTAACAAGCTTTGGAAATTTTTGATGTTTAGTTTGCAAGTTAGCAGACATCTAGACATGTTTTCAAAGATAGACGCAATTCAGTTGAGATGCGGTTAATTAATGACAGTTTAAATTTAAGCTCTTGTATTTACTCAAGATTTTCTTCTTTGTTCGAACTTTGTACAAACTGTAAATAAGTATTGTTTGTTTAATTAAACTTTATTATATTTATGAATTTATATTATTGTTATTATATCAATATCAAGTTTACCTTTCAGTTCTTTCTAATAAGGTTTTTATAATATTCCTAGCAATTTTTATATATACAAAATTTAATATTCTCCGAATGCATTTTACTTCAAACACACAAAGGGATTATCCCCTTCGCTCTCGTAGTAATAATGAAATAACGTATTTCGCCGTAATAGCTTTGATGGAACAGAGGATTTTGTGAAATATAATGATCAAATTTAATGTTTCGCGTAGTTAGAAAAAGTAATAATAAATGATTGGAAAGTTTAATATGCGCGGATCGAGAATCTCACAATGGGTAACCTCGCTTTCGACAATTTTTGACCAGTCATTTATAGTTCAGGCCACTCGTCTGTGGAATTCACTACCAGTTTCTATAAGACGTGCACAAACTTTGGCATCATTTAAATTAATGGTGAAACAGCATTACTTGGCCGCTTGTTCTTAAATTGTTACCTACTATCGTGTTGAATATATATAAGTATATATATTTATAGTATACCTATTTTATATAGATATAGTTATAGTATTATTAGTATAATATTTATATTATTTATGTATGTATGTATATTTATTTATTTTACTTAAAACTAAGTAAAAAATTTATTGAGCATTATTATGTACACCTGCAACAGCCCAATATATTTTTAAATGACTCTTGTCCATCCAATGGTTGTCTGTAAGTAATTGCATGAGCGATAAGACCGCCAATTGTACTTAATTATGTAACTTTATTTTTGTTTTTATTTTCTTTTTCTTTTTTGTGTACAATAACTTTTTCTTTTTTGTGTACAATAAAGAATAATCTATCTATAATCTAACATGACATTCTTCTGCTTTACAAAATAGTTTTCCAGCTTAAGGTCATCTACGTCCCCTACAATTTATGACTACGTTTTGTCTTCGCGCCGAAGTCAAAGAAATACCTACTCGGTTTGTTTTCGGTCAGTTGTATTATGATTTTGTCGTTGTGGTTTTAATAAATAATTACGTGAAACAGGAAAAGGAATTCCTATTAATGTAAAAAAATACTAAGAAGTCATGACTTACAGTGTGGCCTCTCGTCAGTAGGCATGTCCTGCGGTAGCAGGAGTGTGCGGGTAGCGCGTGGCACATGTGTGAGGTCAGGCCTTGCCTCACCCTGCTGCTCCTCGGCCTGAGCGCGCGCCTCTGCTTCGGCCTCGGCCTCGGCTGCCGCCGCCAGTGTCTTCACGATTGTCTTCACCTGCAAGGCAAACAACATTTAAATAAACGACACAATAAATGCCCAGTCCATTATATCTCGTCTCACGAATCAGTTTAAGAACATACTTCATGTCACTAATTTCTATTTTGTTATGCTAATAATGATATAATCCTTTAATTCTTGGAGCAATTGGCTCGCCCCCTATTACATGGGACCTAAACATACCGGCGAAATGTGGGTGTATTTACATAAGTAAACCTCTGTCTAACCCTTCGGGGAATACAGGCGTGATGGTATGTTATGTAATTCTTGGACCTCTAAAAAACATCAAATAGTTAAAATATGGTTAATTAAAAGTTAAACTAGGTATTTAAAGTTTGATAAACGATAATATTGTTGTAAGATAACCCTAACTTACGTCCCAGGTGGGACGTTATTGATATTTTACTTTCAATTAACCCTACTAGACCCTTAAAATTTTTAGTAATAAATAATAAAATATTATATTGAAAATATTTTACTAAACACACTCGCTTGAAAACTGTATGTTAATATTCAAAAGAATACAACGAAATAAAATATTAAATGACATAGTACTTACGCATATTAAGATGCAATATCGAAAGTGGTAGGTACTTAGAAAACTAGTATCTACGTAGGTATTGAAAAATGTTCACCAGTTATTATTACTAAAAGCATACTTTAGGTAATACAACATTTGTGTACGCTAAGAAATCGTGAAAACTTTACGTAAAAATAATGTTTTGTTTATTTTGTAACATACATATTTTTGTAAAATTGCAACATTTTACATTCTCTTTTGTGTTTAACCAGTAGGTAAACACAAAAGTATTTAAACAATATAAATCGCAATAATATAAGGGTAAAATTTGGATTTTACATATCATCACACCCTGAAGGGTGTACTTAATGTACGCCCACAGTTCGCCGGTATGTTTAGGTCCTATGTAATAGGGGGCAAGCCTACTGCCATTTACCGGGGACTTGTCCAAACTCCGAGCTGCTACTGAGATTTTTTATGAAAACCCAATAACACTGCTCCACCTTGGAATAGAACCCAAGACCTCTTGCGTAGTAGACGCGTTTAGGAGACTCATGAGCAGTAGAAAATTTGAATTGTCACTTAGGGTATTGATTGTAATCTTATAGAATTACGAAAATACAGTTTTAGTTTGACTAGTACCAATCAGGTACTGGTATAAACCGGTATTGAACCTCGTTTTGTCTCTACAGTATTGTTGACTGATAGAAAATGCGTAACGGTTTTAATTGAGCCGTCATGCAATTTTTAACATAACATAACATACCATCACGCTTGTATTCCCCGAATGGTTAAGCAGAGGTGTACACAGTTCGCCGGTATATTTAGGTCCCATGTAATAGGGGGCGAGCCTATTGCCATGTGCCACCGGGCACAAATCCAGACTCCGCAATACAATTCATGCAATTTTTAAGCGTAAATAAATAAAATAATATTCTAGAACCAATACGCTACAATGATTTTCTCAAATACTTATACAGCAATTTATAATTACATTAAATATGTACTCATATACATATTGCTCGTGTTTGTACATCGTTGTTCACCCCGAGAGAGTTGTCGGGTATGATCGTTTTAATGTAAACCTTAAATTATAGTAAGTAGGTTCCTACATTAAACGCACAGACTTAATATACATGTTTACAATTTCTAATAATCTACAGCGTGTAATAATAATTTAGATTGTGAGTCGCTAAATCTATTGTTTTGCCCCCTTAAGGCAACTATGTGCGTCAATCAATTAATCTGTTCAAATCCAACCACACGGATTGGTTCAACAGTAGTTAAGACTAATCTTTATCATTCAATATATTTTAATTCAAGGGTAAATGTTACCTCCGTCCCGTTTCATCATTTTCCTCCTCATTAAAGTGTTTTGCGTACTTCCATTAATACAACATATTAATTAATATATTTGTGGTTATTGTCACTGTGTTCATAGTGTTGATGATCCAAATATAAAATAAATTTATCCATACTAATAATATTGGTATTATTAAATGCGAAGGTAAATTTGTCTGTTTATCTGTTACTTTTTTGCACCTAAACCGCTGAACAGATTTCGATAACATTTGGCGAGGAGATATGTTGAATCCTGTGGAACTGTTGGGTACTTGACTTCTTTATGTCTCACAAAAATAGTTTACAGTCGTTTGGGTTCGAGTAACTCTTGTTTTCCTCTCCAGACTAACTAAGATGTGACTGCAACTCCATTTTTCATAACTTTTACTTCAAAGTTTAATTACTTTTAAGTTGCCTCGATTTTCAGTAAACAAAACAAATCCAAGTTTTAGTAAGAAATCTTATGAAGTTTGTATCTTTCTGTGTAAGTCTTAGGGAGCTATCATACTATACATGACATACCTGCATTTATTCTTTTTACACAGATTAATTAGATACTATATGAATTACATTACGATATAGGTAGTTATAATAAAAACTAGACTTACACACTTTTTGAAATAAAACTACTTTTTACGGATTTTATTGCGTTATATGATATTATTTAATACCCGACGTTTCAGATCCTTCCAGACCATGATCCGAAAAGTCGATAAAATCCGAAAAAAAGTAGTTTTATTTCAATGTCTTATATTCGCTTAGCTGTTAGAAACCAGTATGTTACACACTTTTAGTAATTTCGAAAAACCCCTTCTTAGCCTCCTACGTTTTTGGAAATGAATTACTTTACATAATACGTATATAGGGCATATGTATGATTGGAGTAGATATAGATATCCACAAATTCAATTGCACATAATTAAATGAAAATAATTACCTCTTGCATATCGTTGTCGATCTGCTGTTCGCGGCGCTGGTTGGCAGCTGCGTCCTCCGCAGTACGTTGGATCATGTGCAACTCTTCCGGGCTCAAGTTCCATGGCAGGTTCATCTGAACTGCTGAGCCGTCCATGGGCATCTTTTGCATCTGAGAATATGAAAAAAAAGCAAAGTTATGTACGGAATTCAAGCCTCGTTTGTCATTCAGGGCTTGCCAATAAATACAGAAAATTAATAAAGAAATAGGTAATACAGCTGATCTAATGTTTATAATTGCGTGTAAATAAAATACCTATAAGGCGTTGGCGCACTACATACCAAAATTATTATAATTATCAATATACGTTATCAAAATAGGTACTTGCTCCCAAGTAATGCACATAGCAAAGAATAATTTTTTGTGAACATACATATACCATCACGCCTGTATTCCCCGAAGGGTTAGGCAGAGGTGTACTAAAGCACACCCACATTTCACCGGTATGTTTAGGTCCCATGTAATAGGGGCAAGCCTATTGCCACTAACCGGGCACAAATCCAGACTCCAAGCTGCTACTAGGAATTTCATAGAAAAACCTAATAGCACTTTGCTCGACCTGGGGATCGAACCCAGGACCTCTAGCGTAGTAGTCGCGCTTACGACCACTAGACTAATGAGGCAGTCTTAGAGAATTAGTGTGAAATGAAATATTATATTATTATTATTGTAAATAATCAAAATTCAACTCAGTCTTCCAATCGTATTTATGTATAATGTTACTTAAGTATTCTAGGAGCTTTTACAAACGTAAATACTCGTCAACCACGTCATTGAACCCCTAAATACTCAATGTTAAGTCTTAATTAGTTATTCCCAAATTTACTTCAAATAATTCTCGGCGAAACTGTTGAACTCAAACGATGTGTACATTATTAGGAGATCAAATTGGCGTCAATGTCGTATGTAAATAAGGAGAAATACGATATGTTTAAGGCTTAAGGACATTTTCGGTCTGTTTTCAAAAGCTATTTGGTATTCAAAGCTTAACAAGTCGACAATAAACATATTTTGATGAAATGCATCACACACTGTTTTATTAATTACTTTTGCGAGTGTAATTATCATAACTTTATAAATAAATATTTTTTGTTTTAAATAAAAAACAAACAAGACCTGTATGAAGAAGCTAAGAAGCTCTATTTCATGAATTATCTGGCTAATATAATTATTATTTATCTCAAGTAAACGTACTAGAGATGGGTATTATATCCTGAGATATTTAGGGCAAAAAAAAAACAATGCCCATAAACCCAGCTCTAAACCGGACTATTTTTGTTAGTTAGTTTTAAACTTATCCTATGTTAGTATTTTAGACCATGTATGTAGGTATGTAAGTATGATAAACGTAAATCACCATTGATTTTTGATGAGGCTCAATGTTGATTACCTAAACATATCTACTTATTCTGTAAACCTCCCTTCGTGTAATCTTAATTAGAAGTAGCATTTGATAATGATACCATTATTAATATAAAAGAATTAATGCCTCATTAGTCTAGTGGTCCTAAGCGCGACTGCTATGCTAGAGGTCCTGGGTTCGATCCCTAGGTCGAGCAAAGTGTTATTGGGTTTTTCTATGAAATTCTTAGGAGCAGCTCGGAGTCTGTATTTGTACCCGGTTAATGGCAATAGGCTCGCCCCCTATTACATGGGACTTAAACATACCGGCGAAATGTGGGTGTATAATGTACACCCACATTTCGCATTTCGTACACCTCTGCCTAACCCTTCGGGGAATACAGGCGTTATCGTATGTAATAAAAAGCTATTTTCTGTTTACCTCAGGCTGGTCGAGTTCTTGCGTGGGAGCTGGCTGGGGAACAAACTGGTGCATCATGGTGGGTTGCTGAAATGAAAAGTAATGATAAATCTACGATTACGCCCAGCAATTTAGTGCAGTTTGTCAGAATTTTGTATGATTAATCTTCTGCTGCAAATAGATCACTGCTACAAGTCATAACTAACAACTGGGGAGAAACGCCGAAACAATATATGTGAGTATCACACAAGGCTATATCTTAAAAAACCCTTTGACGAAGGAGCCACAGCGGCTTTGGGGTGACCACTCCCAGCGGACAGCACAAATACATCAATCATTGGGTAACTCAAGATTATTATACTCATAGGTACGAGTAGCTTAACACTCAACTTGAAGTGAGGGACATCTGACATTTGAAACTTTCTTTCTTAACTTGTTCTTATTTCTTAATATAAAAATTAATCACCGTTCGTTAGTCTCGCCTAAACACAAAAACGGCTTGACCGAAAATTAATAAGGAAATATTGAAATAACACTTAAAAAGTATAAATATGGTAGGTGGTGTACCTAAACGGCGTTATTCGTTTTAGCAACAAAACTAAAATATGTAATATGTCTCAAGGTGCTTCTATAATGGTAATCTACCAGGATGTAACCCAATCTACGGCAGGTTTCAAATAAATATCTTACCAGCTGTCCAATTCTCCGGCTGAATTTCTACAGCGACTGCCATAGATACTTAGATGTAAACGGTGGCCAAGACGGATATGAACGTTCTACAGCACGGAATAGTCGCTCGTGAAAAGTGGCATCTATATATCAGACAGCCTCAGCTACTTTATACTTAACCTCGCAGATCAAACGATCGGCGTTATCGGCACCATTAAAATTAATGGCTAAGTTATGTCGATGTTGCAATAGTTCTTAATTTGGTAATGTTTAGGTTCACGGTAGGTCGAAAATATTTACTTTCTTGGTGATAGATTTCGCAGTGATAACCTTAGTAGAAGTAACCAAAATTCAATTCGCTTCAATACTTATACTTACCTTAATTTATATTAATAATAATCATTCGTTTATAGAAACCTTAAAATTAACTATTTAATAGAGGGTCTGCCTCCTGAACTACGTTGTTAGCCTGTATCTCAGGAGACAGTTCCTTCCCTAATTAAATGATATCTTCCTTAATCAATACAGTTTAACTAGGTATAACTATAGTCGTTTTCGGTTTCTGACCCTCGGTATAAATTTAAATTATTTTTGATAATCCTTGACAGCGTTATACTGTTACCCCGTAATAACAATCGTAAGGTATGCATCAACCGCACCGCACCTCATTTACAAGTTCTTTAACCTCAAAGAAAACGCTTCAGTGATCTCAATGAAAGGTTTTTGTTATTTATTCATTCGTTCATTTGTTACATTAACATTAACTAGCTTTTGTAATTAATCCTTTGTTGTACCTAGATTGTTGTAGAAAGGATTCTTTTTTTGCCAAGTAAGTAACGTAAAATTTTAATGTAAATTAAGTATCAAAGAAACAAAATATGTAAATAAAATTTACGAAATTCATATTTTATATATGATATTACAAATAACTCCTGACGTATTAATTATGACGTGATTACGAATCTTAACGTGTTACTTGTGTATTTATTTAAATTATTCAATATTATTGGCAAGAGTTATTACCGAGGCACGTCCATACATACATAATGTACCACATTAAGCTTCCGTGTAATATCCCTGTGGTACTCGTTACTGATCTTGTAAATTGCTTGCTAACGGAATATTTTTTGTAAAGTTTTTCGACATCAGGCTACTTGTTTGGGATATTGAATTAGCGTTACGAATCACTTAATGTATTCCAGCGATATTTAAATGAGATGAAATCGTGAATAAATTGTTAGAAACATACTTTGTTATGTGAAATTACATTAAAAAGACGGGAGTCCATACTATGTTACGCTTTGCGGGTGCATTAAGCTTTCTGTACCTACGTGTTGAGACAGATGAAGGGTCTAACTACGTGAACAAAGCAGGAAATTCATGCCCTTGGCATTGTAGGGGTTAAGCGCGCTTTTGTTAACAATGAACGCTTAAAAATAATCGATTTGTACCTAAACGAACAAATTTTGAGAGACAATGAAGGCAAGCGTATAGATACCCTATCAATGATCAAATAAAAATGATTAAATTCTAGTAATGAACTGTGACGTAAGTAATGCTCATCACATGGTGTATAGTAAACTGTATGTTATAAATTAGGTTCTAATTATGAGATTATTTTCTTACTTCATTTTGGTCATGGTCCTGGGGAGGTGGTGGAGGGGGAGCGAAGGGCCCCATGGACTCCGGCGGCGGGGGCATGTTGTGCGGCGCGGGGATGGCGATCACGCGCTGGACGTGGATGCGCATCTCACGGGGACCACCCATCTGCTCCTCTGAAGACTCCCATGGCATCTAAACATAATAAACATAACATATTTACACGACCTTATCAATTTTATTTACATCTTGTTCCTATAAATATTTTATCCTTGTTTAAAAACTAATTAACCCAGTAATCTCAATCTCGGTGGCGGTCACTACATAATATGTATTTTATGAGACTTCTGAACGTAACCTCGACAAATATATTAGTAATAGAATCACCTAATAAAACGACACTATTCACTAAGCAATCTGTGATAAGTGCATTAACATCGTAATATAAAATGACTGGGGAACAAAGGATAATAGAGACTCGATCATGTCTGCCATGAATAATGCATGTGGGTACGTTGCGCAAACGCAGCGGGAGCGTCACATCTCAGAGAGATAAACACGGGCGATCAGAAAGCAATGACCGCTGACACCCGAGGACGCGCGCGCCTCGCCCGCGCCACGCGGACCCGCGCAAAACAAAGCCGACGAACTCTCCGCATCACGCCTCACAGATACCGATGTGTCAAAACTAATATACACCCACTGCGCAAAAATACAACTCAACAGTCAAGATAAAATACTCAGACGAGGACCTTGGCCTATGTAGGTTCAACAAAGACACCTAATGTTATTTGCAAAATTGAGACGTGAACTCTGATCCGGTACGAAAAGTATTCAAATTTACAAATGTTAGTTCAACAAAAAGATCTAGCGTAACAAAAACCTAAGCATTCTATGGACAAAGAAGCCCAAAGAACATTGAATTGGGATAACGAATATTAATATTCTAACGATGATGCCGGTTGATGCGGAACAAGACAAAAACACGGAAGTAGTGACGACCACGGTATTGTCCATTCATCCTTGGACGTTGGTGCTTACTCTTTGTACAGAATATGGAGACGAAGCTACAAAGTACGATGTAGGACATTGTCAGATATAATTGATCCCAGAGAACCGGCACCAACCACTTCGTTTATCAAGCAAGATTGAATTGATCTCTGACGGATTTATTTTAAACATGCTCGGAGTCAGAGTCGCCGTTCTCATACACGTTAATATACATACACTGTAATTATCATTATATTAACAATAGATTGATTATCTATTGATGTTCAACTCATTAATATTAAGAATACATTGAATACATTTTTAGTTAGATATTATTACAACAATTGCCAAATTACACACAGAAAAATATTTAAAATTACTATGAATGATAATAAAGTTGAAACGTTAATTTATAATTAATTCATAACAGACGTCATTTAAGTTATAAAAACTGTTATATGGTCATAATAATTATTTTAATTCATAAAATGCAGCCGAATATATTTCATAATAACCTAAATTAACCTAATTACCATCGCAATTTGTTGATAACACTTCGAGGTGGCTCCGTCTGTAGCTCCTCGCCTTGGGCGCTTCCACTCCTTTCAAGCCACATTCACATCCACCTACCCGCATGCTAACTGTACTTCCGTTTATAATAAAATTGTTTCCTTCCTAACTAACTGAAACCTGTTCACTCATTACCATTTAATATAAATAGAACGTTATTTTTAACGAACTATATATGCTAATATACTCTGCTTCTACTTGCGTCTGTGGAGCATTTCTGTTATCTTATTATTCACAATTCACGTCAAAATTTAATTACTGTATAAAATGTTCAAATATTTTAGATCGATTTGACACAATTATGTCATGCTCGCAAACGGTTATTTAAATTAAAGTAATAAAAATAATTTAAAAAAAGGCACTCCGTGAGAGGTTTTCATCAAAATGCCATTATTGTGGATATTGATTACCTATATAATAAAAGAAAGTTACTCAACAGTTGACCAGCTGACGCAGTGCGTTGAACCTAAATCAAGGACAGTATTCATAATTTTTCATAAAAAAAAAAAATATTTGAACAAGGTAAAAAGCGAAAAGAAGATAGGAAAGTATTTTAAAATAAAGATATCGATAGTATCTTAAAATTATAGACATCGAAAGTATGAGCTTATAAATTGTGAAGTCTCAAATAATATATATCATCCAATTAGCATAGTCATTTTCAACGTGCATTTGAATAAAGTTGTCATAAAGACACGAGACACGAGGCAGACTGACCACTTTCGTCCAAACGTAAATATTAAGTGGACTGTGAATATTTAAGATTTCCCACAATCCGTAGAAAATGTATTCTGTTTACCGTAAGTTTATTTACATTATCATCTGTTTTATCTTTATTAATTTACTCAAATGAGTGTTATGTAATCGCCGGACCAAGACACATCTCGGAAGGCCGACAGCTAGCTCTGTATTTCCTGTACACATACGCATAATATAGGTAATATTCAAGCTTCTATACACACATTTTGGAAACGACCTCCAGTGTTCGGTTCCGGATGCTTTCTATTTTAAATTATAGCTGTAATTAATCGTTCATTAGTTTCACTGCCAAATAAGGATGAAGAAACAAGAAGTTCATAAATATTTGTCAGCAGGAAGGACATTAAATCGAATGAATGCATATCGAAGTATTCATTGGCGACAGCTGTTTATTTAAAATTTCATTGTTTCATTTTATTACAGTTTCTTGACTTAAAAAATACACGTGGTGGTCTTATTTAGACTGAAATCGCGATTGTGTACGGAACCCTTAGCCGGCGATTTCTAGTCGCGCCTGACTTGTTTATTATGAAGATAACCGGCAACAATGCCATCTAAGCTTAATCACAGCAAAGTTATGTGCGCGCGTTTTATAATGTGCAATAGAAGACTGACTCGAATTCGGCGAAGCGGTTAATGCTCACGTTGCAGCTACTGTTGCGGCACGTGTCGTGGGTTCTATTCCCACCCGAGATAAATATTCATGTATTCCATGGATATCTGTTTATTAGTTAATACACAATAAGAAATGGTCTCGACTCATGTACTTTATTAAAAAAAAAGTTTACTAGGAATGTGGGTCGCCCATTCCTAATATTCTTGTTAACTTCTTGTGCTAAGCTAGGCGCTTTTGTTACGAGTGGGTTCACGTCGCGTGCAATGGGTGGGTTTCGAACCGTCAGCCACGTGGTTGCAAGTCCGACGCCCTAGCCATTACGCTACCACCGCTTTAAATACTTGTGTATTTAATTCTTTAGGGAGATGTGTATGTACATAAACAATCACAAGTACATAGCAAACTTCCCTTGTCAAATATTTTAATTATCTAAGGTACCAAATGTACCAATAATGTTGTATAAGAAATCAACCTCGACAGGCCTTTGTATCTCTTCGATAAGATACAACTCTATATGAAAAGCCTAGACTTTAGTGTTCCAGCTTCCTAAAAATAAGTTATCATCAGTCGTAAACGTACAAGTAAGATAGAATGCGCAAACCTGCGATAAATGTTTCTCCGCACTTGTTGGTATTTTATCCTTGAACAAATCGTGCTCTATGTTTGTAAATGTGCAATTTGAGGTGATTATGCTCTGAGCACAAATTAAACTTTTAAATATGTAAACACTGCATCAATAATATCTCAGTCGAGAAATAAACGACTTAACATTAATAAACCAAGAAAATATAAGCACCTAGGACTCATTCAAATAAATTGAACATGTAAAAACCAATAAATAAAAAACCAATCTATCCAATTCCAACGAAACAAAAAAAAATATCACAATTGATATTGTATTGGAAGATAACAATCAACATAGGTCCACCTTAACTATGTAACGGTCGCCTTGTGCCGGTGAGAACAACATCACTTAATGTTGGTTAATGTAAGTGGAACAAGGTTCATGAGCGTTCGTAACCACCGGTGCATCAAATTATACGAATAATTGCACCGCAGCGGCCTGCGAGCGGCCAGAGTGGCCGCCGGCCGCGGGGCCCATCACCGTCCTCCCGCAAGCCACCTGCATCTCCGCGACACACTACCAAGTTCAAGTGCGTCTCGCACATAACTATCACAAAAAAAAAAATAAGAACCTACACAAATTGGGCACGAATGGTATCGATCGGTGGTATATATAAAAATGTGTTGTTCGAGCGCGGCTCATACACTCGACACACACCGCATCATGCACGCGTTCCTCGCGCTCGTCATCGCGCTCGCGGCGCCCGCGCTCGCTGCATCCGCGCCGGCTCGCTTCGGCTACGAGAGAGAAATAGAATCTGCTAAGTTCAACCTTGTGCCTGAACTGCAGAATCCTTACGTAATTAACATGGATTACCTAACCTCACAGAAGAATAGAGCGAAACTCATCACCAAGTTGAGGCCTAATGACTTTGTAGTTGATGATAATTTGATAGTAGAATCAAATCCGCTAAGTATAGTGAGGTCCGCAAAAGAAAAGCCCGTCAATAACCAAGTGAGTGATACGCTAGTTCGGCAAAGGCGAGGATACAACTTGGAGAACGTGAGGGTTCCAGCACGATACCCGTACCTCCCCGTGCCAAACTACAACCGTTTCCGGCGCTGGGGCTAGTGGCCGGTCGCCGCCGGCGCACCCCGCCACGAAATGTCAAGGCTGCGCTGATACTACACTAGGACGGAGCAGGAGCCGTCGCCGCGCATCGCCGCGGGCGCATCCCGCAGGCACGCCGCACCTAGCCCAGACTGTACTTAGTTTTATGTTATTTATATGAAGTGGCTGTGATCGAACGCTCAAGTTATGCCGTTACCTGAACGGTTAAGAGGCAACGATTAACAGGATAATAGATATAATATTAATTGCACTACGGAAGTGTAATTAGAAATTGTGGATCTGTAATACCTACTATTAGATTAATATAAACGATAATAACTTAAAACATAGTTTTGATTTTGAACTTTGGTAGAGGGACCATACATATTTTTGTTTTTGTTAATATTCGGTGTCCACTATACCCAAAAAATCTTCGTGATAATGTGAGAAAGTGTTATATAATTTTGTGTTTCGTAATAATGATAACACGTTTTACCTGATAAACGTTCAGGATTTAAATAGTAGAAAATATTTATTCCAATGCTTGTCAAACTACACAAGGAATAATCATGTTAGTTGGAGTGTCGGCGAATTAGTGGTCAATCGTAGAAGAATAAACAAAGGAAAAAGTTGCTTACTACAATTTTGCGGCAACCCTCAAATGATTAGAGACTAGTATGTCATAAAATAAGGTTTTATGATACATTCAGCCTAAATTAACCTGGCTTCAATAGTCGACATAATAATATAACCCATACTCTAAGTATATACTTCAGCGAATTAATCTCGGAAGGTCACGTTTTAGTAGGATTTTTTGTGCCCATTCAAAATCTTTTATACTATCATTTATTTGAAACGTGCTGGGCAGACATCTACGATACGTATATGTAGCAGATACCAAAGTACCAATAATACAATCAAGGCGTCGCTTGTAAACACGAACAGACTCGCATACAGGGTATATTACAGTAATTAGACCCTATCATTTAGTAATGGGAACAATGAAATATAATGTATGCGAAGTTAAAATGCAGTTGCTACAATCGGTGTCAGCCAGGCCTGTTCTTAGACATTACATTTAAACACTAACTAGTTTCTGAAGCCATGGTTGAATTGTTACAGTAATTATTTCAAGAATTGTTACTCAAGCCTTGGATTCAATATAATTAGTTTTGAGCGGTTAGCTTCGCATATCATCTCTAGTGAAATTGATAATTGACACACTTTCTATTTGAAATTTGTCCCTTTTTTAGAAGTCACTGAAGTCACGTAACTAATGAAAGTCGGATGCAATAACAATAAATAAAAATAACTGAAGAAATTTATATAGTAATTTTTATTATAGAAAGTACAAATTATTTTTTAATTTCTGCAAATAAGATATAGATTAGAAATTAAGCCTAAGTGAGATTAAATTTTATGCAGTTTCTGATGTAGTTGAAATTAATAGAATTGTTTATACAATCACGGCTGTATTCCTGAAGGGGTAGGTAGAGGTGTACTAAGGGACACCAACCAACAGTTCGCCGGTATATTTTTGGTTTTGTAACCTGGCAACTGGGCACAAATCTTGGGAAATACAAAACCCTAACAAGACTTGGCTGGAGAATCGAAGCCAGGACTTCACACTTAAGAACCACGCTTATAACCACTACAATATTGAGGTACTTACTAATTATATTAATTGTGAGCACATGAATGTATACATATCCATCCGCTAAGTATAGGTACGACGGAGGTATCCTTATTCGAATTAGCTAAACTGTTTAGTTAAAAGAAAAAAAATCGAAAAAAACAATAATTCTAAAAACCCTTCAGGTTCAAAACACAATTTTTTTTCCTAAAGCATTGAAATTCATCAATTATAATCGAAAGCGATTTTTCAACGTTTATTTTTATCAAATAAGCTAAGGACTTATATCCGTTTATTCTCACAGATCCTTTGGTAACAACGCAGATTCAATACACAATATGTTGTATTATAAAGATCTAAGTATAATACATTATAAAAACTCCGAAATCTTGTGTTCATTACGTGATACCTCAACAATAACATCTATAATCATTACATATAACAAAAAAGCGGAAAAACATACTCGCAAGAGCGAAAAAATAAACCAAACTTGAATAGCAAACATAAAGCAGCATTACAGTACCTAAATAAATAACTTACTTCCACCCGCAACTTTGTAATGAAAATATATGGCCTAATGTCACTCAGGGATAATTTCGCTATCTATCTATGAGTGAAAGAATTTTCAGAATCTCTTCTCTACGTACAAACTCACAATCTAACAAAATCCTGGCCTTAATATTAGTACAGAAGTATAGATACTACAGAAGCGTGTCTTCAAGCTTGCCTAATCACAAGTGTTTCGATGAAACTGATGTGTTTAACACAATTTTCCACTTGGTATAATTTGAAGGCATAAATTTTAATACAGTCTATTAGCATTGAATACACGTCTAAACGTTATGTGGTGTAGTTATTTTCTATAATAAAATGTTCGTTCTTAAAGTTCCTCATTAAATATCTCAGAACTCCAAGGTGATGTATATAAGTAAAAATCTAATCAGAGCTTGGTGAGTACTTCCGAATTTAAGTGCAAGAGCCTTGAAGATAACCTCATATGAAACAAGACCACACATATCTTGTATTCATTATAACTTTACTAGATATTCACTGGAATTACACGAGTCGAATCAGTAGAATGTAATGAAACAAATAGATTAGGAAGCAACAGTCAGAATGTTGGGAATGTCTTTATTGGGCGTAGTGGTATATGCCAACTAGTTGACGAGGTTTGAGCCAACGTATTCCGCGTCTATACTCACTTCACTCCCACATCGACCCACCCTTGCCTATTACCGGTCCATCTACGCTCCATCCCTCCTTTCCTACACAATTACTGTCAGATGCTTTCACTCAAACGCTCTCATACTAAAAGTGATGTTTCCAAAGTATAAAAATGGTGTCGATTAAAATTATTCAGCCAGTTGGCCAACATAATATGATTGTCTCATAGATCTAATAAGAGAGTACTTTCTTATTAGATCTATGATCAAACATTTTTTTTTTTTCAAAATCAATAAACTGAAGCCATTGTAGGCATCCGCTGGAGATATTTATTATCTACTCGTGTCCGAGCTTGGACATCTGAAGATACGTAAGTCTTCGGAACATTCCGTGATTTGACTAGTTGTTAACCTAAATCTGTAGGATTTAGGATCTAATCTCAGTGCTCGCATATGTTATTCATTACTTTCTTGCCCGAATGTATTTCATGTTTGTAGACCTACCAGGTTAAAGTGAAAAATACGACCCAGCCAGTTTGTAGTCCGCCAAATTCATTTTACGAATTTGGCGGACTAGATCGACCGATTCATCTTTGGCTGTGTTACAGTTTTATTGAGTCGATTTCACGTGATATAACAAGTGCATTAAAATATTCGCTGATGAATAAAAACAAGTCGGACTAAAAGAAAAGTTATATGTATTTAACTTTTACACCAGCGAAAGAAAGTTGCCACATAGGAGAGAGTGCAGATATAAACACGTGGGTCGCTCTTACATATGTATGTTAAGGTTTCAATTCAAATGTTAACTTCTTTACCATTGTAACTGACCCAATTATTTGTTATACTATAATGTTATGTCTACCTACATCTCAAACATATCTAACAAAATATGACACATGCGTTTGATCTTGTAAGGTTTGGGTAGGGATAGAGATGCAAAGGGACCGATTCGAATTTAATCCCGTAGGTACGATTTAATGCCCGGGCTATGCAAAGGAAAAAATATTCGAATAACATTTTTGATTAGAATGAAATTCAATGGTATGATTTCAATTTGTATCATCTGTTGGATCATCTGGATCGTTATAGAAAGTCTTTGTTATAGAAACATATTATAACCTTTTGAACGCCATTGTCACATATATGTGACAAACGAAATCTTACCCTGAACGCCAACGTCACAAATATATGACAAAATATACGTCGCCCATTTTATGAAATAAACAATTTAATCATTACTTTAGTGTGTTTTCACTACCTTGTGTAATTTGACAGAAAAAGTGGCCTGGCGTCAGGGGTACGGCGATACGTTTATACTATGGCGTTCAAAAGGTTAATCAAATGTTTAAAATTTATGTTTGTAATTATCTATAAGTATAGGTATTTACTAATTTTATAAAGAGAAAAGATTTGTTCGTTGGTAATTGATAACTACAGACAACAATACAAAACACCTTCTAAAATCCTTAAATACCTAAATTAGATCTATTTATTCAAAACTGTGTCACTTAATACCTACCAGCACCTACCTACCCAGGTATAAAATAATATTAGAATTATAAAAGATACAATTTTTACGAAAAGCAACATTATTTCTACATAAGAAATAAGTAGGTTCTCGAAAGTATTTAAACCTCTTATACAATAAAAGTAGGTGTAGGAAAACATGCTTTTCTTTAGAAAGCCTTTCAAAGATACATGCTCACAAAGGTGAACGCTTATTTCTCTTCGACAATAGTTGAGCTGTCAAACGTGTAAAAACGTCGTGTACAGTTACTTTCTGTATGAGATGAACGATTTGGCCGACTGACACCTAATAATTGTCTTATGTAGGTACTGGCACGGTCTAGTACCGCTATCTACCAGCTATACAAGCAACCAGCGGTTCTTGCACTCCTTCAACAACACGTATTATATTTGCTCAACGATTATTCAGGACAAGACGCGGATGTTGGCGAACACAACCAACTGTTTAAATAAAGAATGCGTTTATCGTTAGTAAATAGTTCATTACATTTATTGCGAATTGAACTTATTTTTCCCAGATATCATCTATCTTCGTTCTCATGTATTGGAGCGACCATTTTGCCAGCCAGCTCCCTAACACTTTATCAATCGCTATCTAACAATTTATTTTCTTCGACGCGTAAGTACCTAAGGATGAAACAAAACGTTCTTCGAATTTTATCCTGAAAACGGCTTTTAATATGGAAAAATAAGTGGTTAATTCGGCCTAAGATAAAGATGATGATGCAACTATTTGTATTTTTCTTAAGCCAGCTCAGACTTGTTTGCATTAAGAATTAACTAATTCTCATGAAAAATATATATTATCTTAAACAAAATCCTAAATGATTACGTGATTGTCTAACAACATCTCACATCGTGAAAAGGCCGCCGTTATATTGTCTTTTTTTGCAATCAAATAATAAATGCAAAGAATCTGATTTGATATCGTTCTCACCAAGGATTATATCCAACCAGATTATTTACAGCCTAATTAGAACCTAGGTGAAATATCTAGGTCACGCATGTCTTCGAGCAGGATGCGAGGCTAGGCCTCGGCTTTGAAAGGGTCTAGCTGGACCACTGCCTGATATGGTTGTGGAAAATGTCACGAATCCATGACCGAGACTATTGGGCAAGTTAAGGCAGAGGCTGTTTTTAGGCATTACAAGTCCGACATACTTTGCCTTCCCAGGTAGGTGTTAGACGTCCATGATGATTTTCCGTGCTATATTTTTTTAAATAACTATATTTATTTTATTATAAAATATGAACGTTACTATATTTTTATTACTAATTTTAAAAAGTAGAAGAAGCTAGAGAAGTAATCTGCATCAGCATACTAATCTATTATTTATTTTATATCCTTCAAAAGATAAGAAGGTATTATTTTGAACTAAACTATTTATAAGTAAACTCGTGCCGTTATAAAAATTCAAATTATCATTTGATATTTGAGTCGTATCTTTTACATTTGTTACGAAATTAAATCTATTATTGATTACAGCTACATCGACAGTATACATTTATGTACATAATATACTCGAGTTGACCTATCCAAGGCCTAAACTATTTATATTATACTTAATGTACCTACGTAATGTAGATACAAATAATATATAATATTATTCATGACATAAATCAAATTGGCCGTAATCATCTATGAGTGATATCAACGTGGGATGAGGTAGATACAGTAATTGCCACAGAAATTACTTTGAACAGGAAGTGTGAAATAAATACACCTAGCTTAAAAGAACTTGACCTGAGCGAGAAACTATGATTGTGTACTAAGCCTATTACACGAAATTCAATTGCTCGATAGCGTGACAAACTGTCCGAACCAACTGTACGTTTCAACATCATGGAGAATTTATTTTCTTTTATTTCATTAGGTGTCTGATACAGGCGTCATATCGAGACAGCCCCTTCGGTGTATTATTGTAAATGTCATGTCAGTAAATGTGTTTTTGTATGACAACGAGACTATTACTTTGCTCTTCATCGTATTTTTATGTGGAACCTTTGAGACGTCAGCCCACACGTGCAGCCTATAAACATAATATTATGATGAGCAATTATCGTAAAGTTTATCAGGATTCTGACTATAGATACAGATTGTTATCAATAATCACAGAATTAAAGGTCTGTAAAACCATTTAAACAAAGACAATAAAGCCAATTCTCTGTGACTTTAGATATACAGTGTGAAGATATTGTTTTAAGGTTCCAAGATGAGCCATCTCAATTTCTATAAAATAACATACTTATTATTCTTAATTAACGCTCCTTATTCTGTTACCAATTAAAGACAGCACCAAAAGTCCGCTAGTGTTATATCAAAACACATCTAAACTGGTTTGTTTTTTTCGGTTATACATCTTTTCGTTTGTATATATACAAGTAATACAAACGAAAAGATGATTCATCTCTCTTATCCAATTAATCTGCGTGACGACGGAACACATTTACTATGGACGAGTTGATTAAATTAATATTTAAGCAAAAACCAAACAGGTGTAATAACGAAGTATATTAATTAACGAGGCCATTATCTTCAATCAATAATCCAGTATTCATTATATGTATTATCTGTCTCGTAAACGTGTAATAGAGCCGGTGCGAGGTTGTGCGCGTCTCGAGAGCTCGTTTGTTTGTTGTGATCGAGAACGCTTACATTTATTTACGTTCTCCCGCGCCTTCCGCTCGCGTCCAAACTCTAAATGTCACTTCCTCACCCCACATCGCGACCCCGCCCGCCCTACACCGTGGCTCGTTCCACACGATGCGACGAAACCGAAGCGCCTGTCACCACGAATCCGCCTGGGATGAGGCACACACTTCACACATTTGAACTCGCGTGACTTGAATCATTTCAATCATATCTTCACCCTCGTCCCTTGTAAACTAAGATAAAGTTTCACATCGATGAAACATTTTTCGTGTCTAATTTGATAGACGTGTTGTTGTATGTATTACCTAATTAATAAAATCTTACAGTTGTAATTGTTTGCAACTAAAGTTCGCTAATTTCAAGTAAGTAGGTACCCAAAATGCAAATCATAATCCGAGTTGAGAGTAAAGAATTTTATGTTTATCTTTTAGAAATTACTGATAGTTTTAAAACCTTCTGAAAACATAACATCATATAAGATCTTAGGTACTTAATATATGTACTTACATATAAAAGATTTAAAGCTTTTGACCACACACTACGATTTAGGATATTTTTTGTTTTTCGTCAACAGAACTGGTTATTTAATCAAGTTTATTTGGTTACGAAAGTTTTTACAGTAGAAAATAATGTGTAAATGTTTATTTTTAGAATATATTTTATTCCAATTGTTACTCTCGCAATTCTTATGACCCATCATCATCATCATCATCATCATCATCATCATCATCAACCCATTACATTATCCCACTGCTGGGCACGGGTCTCCTCTCAGAACGAGAGGGAATAGGCTATAGTCCACCACGCTACCCTACTGCGGGTTGGCAGACTTCACATGCCGTCAAGAAAATCTCTCAGGCATGCAGGTTTCCTCACGATGTTTTCCTTCACCGTTTAAGCGCGTGATAATTAATTATTAATACGCACATGACTTCGAAAAGACAGAGGTGCGTGCCCGGGATTCGAACTCGAGACCTTTGACTTTGCAGTCCAATGGTCATATCACAAGGCTATCACTGCTTATGACCCATCACGCCTTTATTCCCCGAAGGGTTAGGCAGTGGTGTACCAATATACACCCATACTTCGCCGGTATGTTTAGGTCCCATCTAATAGGGGGCAAGCCTATTGCCATTAACTTACTAGACTTATGAGGCAGTCACTCTTATTAATATATTAAAAATAAGAATTTCAAGAAAAATAATACGAATTTTTGACCAATAATTTCAGCTTTATTTACGCAGTTTGTCTTAAGAGGAAAAATCGCTAAAAAGTAAACAGGAAAAACGATGATATGAAAACAGTAATGGGAATAAAGAAAATCTTTCAAGTGCCAACATTGCTAGGGCGCCCATTTTCTTTTATATACTCGAAGCTTAAACTTTATTTCAGGATTAGGTACCTACTTTAGTATGATAAAATGTTGGTTCAAGTCGTTATTGTATGTATTAACAATAACTTAGCAAATACTTCTTTCTATTCTTGTATGTACTCGTAGGTTACTCACTCTCTACCCGACTTTTACTGCAATCATTTATATTTTACTAATGTTTCCTTAATAATAGTTCAATTTCCGCAGTTTCATTATGTAATCGCACACAACACGACACTGCCTTGTGTTTATTTTATGGCCTGGCTCTTTTTTAAGTTGTTCGGTTCAATAATGATATATGAAAGGATAAAACAAGTAATGGTCGCCCGAAAACCGGAACGTTCTTGATTGCATAAGTCCATGTGCACGGTGCAACCAGCGCCGGGGCCGATGACCGGCCGACCCTGATTTTTTGCAAAAAATTTCGGTTCATGCACCGCAGATTACCGTGAATTTTTAAAATACTTGCATGTTGCATGCACGACACTCGTTACGTGCCATATATCCAAGACCAGGATTTCGGAATTATAAATAAACAGTGCCAGAATACGTGTAAAAAACAACGTTTTTATTTTCTTTTTAATTGACTAAGAAACATAGTAATCGATTCCTCTACTAGTTACATATTAGTAAATTCGTTATTAAGTTTATCCATCAACCTAACGCTGTGAAAATGATTTATTGTTTCAATGGAAACATTATTTTTGACAAAGACGCAGTGAGCGGGTTTTTAAAATATGTATGTAAGTACTCCCCGAGGCAACGTCCAAAAATAATATGTTGGGTTAAAAATCAGAATAAAGCTTACACATAAAAGCTTAATCATTACCAACCCAAGAATAACGTTAGGTATAAGATTTCTCTGGGGTCTCTTTACAATATCAAAAAGATTTTAAATTTTATACTTAGCAAGTACAACTTACTTACGTCTCAAATAAAATTATATAACAGATCACTAATTTATCCTCAGAGCTCTTTCCCCACTATGTTGGGACCAGTTTCCTGTCTAACCAGATGTGGCTGAATATCAGTATTTTACGCGACGCGACGCGACTGCCCTCAGAACTCCTCAACCCGATTTCTGGGAAATATTCGAAGTTCTGTCAAATGTCTCCTCTATGCTGATGATCAGGTTTTACTTGCATCGTCGGCAGAAGAGTTGCAAGGCATGGTAACAATCATGAATGAAGCATATAAGTTGAAGGGCATGAAAATAAATGTAAGCAAGACGAAAGTTATGGTTTTCGAAAGAGATGAAAATGTATGTGTGTGTAATATAGAGATAGAAGGTCAGAGGGTTGAACAAGTGAATGAGTTTGTTTATTTGGGAAGTATATTTACAAGAGATGGCAAGATTGATGCAGATGTGGAAAGGAGAATGAATGCGGGAAATAGAGTGAATGGTGCTATACATGTGGTTGTGGCTAACCAGTCCGTGTCAAAAAAGGCACGGCTGGCTATCCACAATGGCGTGCTGGTACCCACACTTATGTACGGAAGTGAATGTTGGGTATGGCAGAAGAAACATGAAAGTAGAATTAATGCTGTGAAGATGCGTTCCTTGCGAAGTATGTGCGGTGTTACTCGGAATGATAGATTGAGAAATAGTGTGATAAGGGAGCGTTGCGGTTTAAAAGATGATATAGTGACACGCATTGAAAGGGGTATTTTGAGATGGTTTGGACATGTCGAGAGAATGGATGAAAGGCGATTGACGAAAGGGATTTATAAAGCGAATATCAGTGGAGTCGCCGGGAGGGGACGCCCTAGAAAGACATACCACGACCTTATTGGTGAGATCCTTCAGAAAGGTCAGGTGCGTAGTACCCGCAACCGGCGCATGTGTATGACAAGATGTATGAATGTGGACGAAGCAAAAGAGGTATGCAAGAATCGTAGCAGATGGTGTTCTGTAGTTTCTGCCTACCCCTATGGGAAAAAGGCGTGAGTGTATGTATGTATGTATGTATGTATGTATTCGAAGTTGGTTGTCAGGCTTTTTGAGCTTTCTACTAATGATTGCCATAGGTGTTCCAGAGGAACGAACGTGAGTCCGAATAGTCACCCATCCGCAGACTGGTTGCAGATCGGTTAATCAGCGTTATTATTAAAACATACCACTAGTTTATAAAACATATGGTTTATAAAAGAAAATGTGAACACCCATCACATCGTTTGTGACGAATGCAAAGCTTTGTCTACAAGTATTATTATTGTATTGTTATTCCAACCAGGGGTGCCACATAACTAGAAACCTTCGAGGTGAAGAGGTACAATAGCTAGGTCTACAGAGTACACTCTTATCTTTAGAACTACACCGGTCAAGCTCGTTTTTGTTGAATGCAGCGGCCAGTACCAACCCTTTTAAATATGCTGGATTTTATTTTTTCACACACGTTTGGCGAGCAGAATGTGTAGTATTTTTTTTTTTAAATACAGAAAATGTAGATGACTCCAACTTACTTAAAATTATTGTTTCTTACAAAGTTGTTTCTGTCCAATTTTGGCCGTGTCAAATGGTATCGAAAAAAATGCAACCTTGCTTAACTTAGTTTACTTAACAACTTACGCCTCAGGCTGGTTACGCTTAAAGAGGTTTTTTTACGTAAAATCCATACTAATTTATATTTAAAATTCCAAATTAACTCTATGTCTGTTACTTTCAAAATATAAAATAAAATTCGAGAACTCACTAAACGCTACAAAAGAGACTTAAAGAGTACACAGTCTCTTTAAGTCTGTAGTGATTTAAGAGAATCAATCAATATTGATATGAGGGGAACGTTAAAGAGTGAAGCCTCTGATCGAGTGATATAATAAAATGACTATCTTTTAATTCAAGACGTCGTTATGAAACCGTTGGGTTTCGATACGAAATCAAAAGGACGTAGACATAAACTTCTTGGACTTTTGGACTTCGTAGATGTTCATAGAAACAATCAGGTGTGTGCTGACATAGTTGAGGTGCAGATTTTGTTGCTATTGTGGGTATTAATGCTACTGTGGGTCACGGGTTCGAGGCACGTGACGACACCCTACTTAACTCTGCTTTAGCTTACACGGTTTTACACTTTGATGCAATATATGTTCCTTTAAGAAAAGTGAAAGGAAGGAGAAAAAAAGCTTCTGAAATATAACGTCGTGGGAGTGACTGACATTTCTAATATAAAAATAAATACGTTCATTTAGCTTCTGAGGATGAAGGTAACATTTGTACTCTCTTGATAATGTTGTCATGATAACTGAAAAAGGAAGGTTTCATCACAAAAAGCCTTCCGCTTGACAAAGAAAAGTCGGATCTTAAGGAAAATTCCTCTTTGCGTACTGTATCTATATTTATAGATGAACTACCGGATGTTTCATAAAAACATTTCTCCAAAGTAGATAATCTACGATAAAATCCAGAGTATAATTATGCTTAATACTTATAAATAATACAGCTTGTTCGAAATAACTATAAGCCTGACTGAAGTTGTTCGCAAGTGGTTAAGCAGTGGTAAATTTTATAGAAAGAGTCGGTGTAAAGACGCTTGGGGTCGCGTATGTTTCACATTTTTTATTATTTTCTTTACTTATTACGATATTTATGTATAAAAATACTTCATTAAGCGAATTTAAGAAAGAGGAACGGCTAACTTCAGACAAGCAGAGTTATTTCGAACAAACTGTAATTTGCTGCATAGATTTCTCCGAGTACAGATTATGTAAACGTAAGTATTCTCATATATTAGTACTAAGTACAAGTGTAGGTAGGTACTGCAAGTGGCAAGTATTTAATAAGTGATCGTAATTTATATGTCCTCGACCACAATTCACAGATTTTTGTTACCGATTACTGCGTACACGCCCAGCGATCTATTACCTATGATTTGTATGTTTGTATGTTTGAACGTTTGTATGTTTGTGCACTCTATCACATAAAACGAACCGGATTTGGATGAAATTAGGTTCACAGATAGATAACCAATTAATAACCTAGACTGACTGATATTTTTATTCAGGTTGGAACCTATTAAAATCCATGCAGACGAAGTCGCCTGTAGAAGATAGCTGAAAAAAGCTATTACGTAAACTTTTTGAATAACAGCGATATGAACACCATACATGTTTCTGAGAACATAATATGCAATAAAACTACAATATATCAAACAACTCTCTGTAATAAATAGACTGTCTATTTTCAGTACATCGCAACAACCTATTTATAACATTTAATCTCATACAGGCACGCGCGCCGGTTACAAGAATGCTCTTAGTTATCAGTTAATTAATTTACTGTTATGATGTCAAATTTATAGGTACATCCATTGTGGTTACAACTCCCTACGCAATACGCTCCCGAAACAATCCAGTATCCCATTATTAGTTATATTGAAACATTTATACACATTTACAACTAAATATTGTTACTATCCTCTTTAGGGAAACCCTAGTAGTAATTCAATCTAAGAATAGCTTTTGAGGAACTTGCCGTTAGATATTTCCTTGTTGTTTTTATATTTCCAGCAATTAAATTAAAAAATAATGTTAAGCAATATAGGTAAATAATCATAGCTTTTAGTTCCAGTTTCTACCTATTTCTTTACTTATATTTCACAGACACTAATATAGGGAGGTAAATGAGATCCCTGTGATAAAATATGTATAGATATTTTCTACGCAAATGGCAAATGAAAACAAAATGCTACACAAAAATATACAAACAATAATAGAACGGTCTAAATACTCTTCAATTTCATCAACAACATCGCTCAAATTCGACAACGTAATTGGTTAAGGATAAAGCTGATTTAAAATGGGCCAATCCTTGAGCTGGCTTGAGACGCACCTGACTTGCTACGAAACAGACGGAAAATTGGGAAGTAATAAAGAATTCATAAGTATCTATCATCCATTAAACTTCGTCACAGAGTGGCAATCTGTGACGAAGCGAAAAGACGGTGGCAGCTGCTTTTAATATCTCTTTTATTAAACTTTATTGTAAGGCCAGTTATTTCAATAACTACCTACTAACACAAAATAAATACCACGTAAATTGTTATTTTAATGAAGGTACAATTTGACCGCGGGCAGGATTCGAACCTGTGGTTCCTGGTTCAATATACCAGACGCTATGACCAATTAAGCCACTGCGAGTCCCACCTACCAGGTCGAAATTTTCCTTCACTAAACTTTATATTCTTAGCATGGAAAATGCAAAAAAAAACACATTCTAAACTACGATCACACTAGGATTTACACTATTGTAGATATATATTAGGTTGCAAAAAACATAAATTAAGGTGCTTGCATAACTGTCTTCAAGTATAAATTTTGGTTTTTGTTAGTCAACTCATACACTTTTGATCGTTTAGAAACTTTATGTCGTCTTCTTCTCAAAATTCAAATTGTTCTTTTTAGTTTAATATAAGGGTCATTTGCTTGTGAGTTTGAATGGAATTACAAATATTATGAGCATATCCATGCCTTCCATAGAAATATAAATAACTTCTCATAACTATCTATGCTTACTACTATTAAAAGCATATTTTCAATACTATTTCCTCACAGCCACTTTTGATAGACAGTGCCGTAAGTCCCCATTTTTGCGCCCGGTGTGAGCTCCTATAACTGCGCCCTTGAAAAATGTTCTATCTTAATCTAGTAATGTCTGTGGTCTCCAGGGTCGCGACCTGCACCGCCCTAGTTACGGCACTGATTATAGATACCTAAAAATCCTATTATTATTACCATTGAGCGCATACCTTATCGATAAATAGATTTGAGGAAATCGTTATAGAAATTCTTATCTATTTCTTGCTCTATTACGTGTCTAATGGAACTGGAAACCTACGCAGCTTTCACCCAATAATAAATGTGTATTATAAATAGAAAATCGTGGAAGAAACCTTTCAAATATCTAGAACATGAGATTTTAGTGTTATTTTAAGAAATATCAGTTCATTATATAAAAACTTTCATGTTTTACCACGCTTTTACTAGATTAATTGGTGTGTAAAAAAAGAATCATAAACTAATTTTGGCCTACAATCTTTTATAGATATCAGATATACTTTGTAAGCCACACCAGCTAAGCTTCCTACATGCGTTCCACGATATAAATTGGTTGCCCATATCTCGTGCCAAAAAGAGATAATTACCAATATATTTTTATCACTGGACGCATATTATCTCCTCTGTTGTGTTGTTTTAACACCCAGCCCCTCACCCATTTTATTTTTGCAGAAAATTCAACACGCTTCTAATATTTATAATAACAAACCATCTTGAGAAAATCTCGTTGACAGATTAGGTAAAGAGCCTCATACACGATCCGACTATTATCTTGAACACCCAACGCATCGTGGATTCCTTAAATTTCTAGATAATACCGATACCTTACCAAAAACTCAAAACTGGTGTTTAGGATTTTAGCTAATTCCTCTAACGATTATCAAAAGGCGATTGTATGACAACAGGTTCCGACTCTCCGTGAGACGGAACATGAAATAACTACTGACTGACCCAACGTCATATCTATCATATCCCACAAGTTACAATAGTCGGCTGAGACTGAGAGTTACGAGCAGAGTTAGTGCTCTGTCCAACTAATCACTTGAAGTTATGCTGTAGTTCCAACTTTAGACCTGTACATAGTGACAGCTTAGATCGTATACAGCTAAGGTAGATAATAGCAGTAGAAGAGATCAAGGGAATCAGAAGATACCAGCTAATAGAAGTTTCAATACCAATATAATCACGCCTGTTTTCCCCGAAGGATTAGGCAGAGTACTAATTTACACCCATATTTCGCCGGTATGTTTAGGACCGATGTATTAGGAGGCGAGCTATTGCCGTTAACTACACAAAAAAGGTACTTTTACCTGTTCGGTGGTTTACTCATAGAAATATAAATAAAATTAACTAGACAAAAATCCAATCTCCGCGCTGCTACTAAAAATTTTCATAGAAAACCCGAATAACACTTTGCTCGATAAGGAACAAGTGGTACAAGGTGTATTAGAAAGTCACGGCGAGTGAAGTCTGCCAATTATTGGCAGTTGGCACTGGAAAAGGACTGGGCCAGCCCATTGCTGTAAAATAAATGAATATATATAGTTTGGCGCCAGAAGTCCACATCATCCGATGCGTCAATCATGTAAAGACATGACGTAATCAAATTATTATAGCGGTCATAACACATGACAGACGTAATAAATGGTCTCTTGATGGCACAGCACTCATTGCGCGGAAACACATCACTTTTATTGTTTAACACTTCAAGCGCTTTGTGACCCGAATACATTACTTTAATAGTCCATCCCCATATTAGTACTGTTTTAGTCTATTGCACTATATAGTTCCTTTTGCTGTGGAAGCCTGCAGCGCGCAGGCCAACGCACTCCGAAGTTTCCAAGTGTTTGTGTTGATTTGAAAAAAAAGGGATAAGTCTACTTACTTATCCCTTGTGTTATCCCTTTTTTTTCAAATCAACACAAAGATGTTTAAGATGATATAAAAACTACATACCAAGGTACAGTCGCCAGCAGGTCAAGGTATACAAAACTGTCAAATTTCTCCTAATGATTTTAAACCTTAAAATGTCGAAGATAAAGTTCAAAAACAACTGAAAAATTTTTAGATTTTGTGGTAACTTGATGTGCTGGCCACAGTACATAAGCGTGGTCTCGCCCATTAAAAAAATTAACGGACATGAATTCTGCCAACACTCGCCATAGACTAGTGTGCTGAAGTAGAGCCTAGACTCAGAAAATTATAGAGTGGACCTGTTCCCAGTAATGGGATAGTATTTGGACTGAGTATATTATAGGTATATAACATGTTACCAATATTATTGGTAGAAAACTAAACGAGGGCCGGTGGGCTACAACAGTCGACATTACAAAACCTCATGTTTTGGGCACAGACTTTATCAATTTAATTAATATAGATTCCTAATCTCTTTTAATTAAAAATCTGACAAAATTCCATTGTTTGCTTCATTAGAAAATATTGCAATTATATCCAATATCATGTGATGGGCTTCAAATTATTTTTCCAATAATTCGCAAAATTTATCTCGCCATTCACAGAAAATCAATAGGCACCGTCAAGGATTCCACTAATGAAAGCACTGAATACATTTCGCATTATAATTTTTTTATTCTATCTTGACTGCTTTATATCAAATTTTAATGGTACAACCCAATGTTTTGGGTTGTACCAAACCAAACAAAACTTTTTTAATTCAACATTAATGAAACATTCTTTATAGCAGTAGTTGAAACATTCAGATGTGAATGATCAATAAACGACACAATCGTAACATAGATAATCACTAACAATCACGGTCTCACTTGACCTTAATACCAATATATTATGTAGGCACATACCTACCTAACTCATCAAAGGTCGGAGTACAAGCACAGGTCACGAGCCATAGGTCACATCCCTTTCCGTCTATGACAACCTACGACTTAGTAATTTTCTAGTTTTATGTCGCAATTACAGACTCATTCCTTATTATTTAATTAGTTATAGTGATATTATTCTTAACGGCCGCGCGGAAGACTAAAGGCAGGCTATTATGGTCAATTACAAAGTTGTGATCTTCACATTAAGATGCTTCACTCGTTCAACACAAGGTAATTCCGCTACTATATTCGTCCGCTGCAAGATTTTCTCTACGATAATATAGGTACCGCAGTTTTCTGCCGTGAATATTAAACATATTCCTGTCCTTATTGAGACAAAGAATAATTGACCTATCATATTATCTCAACTGGAAAAAATCGATAAATATATTGAATGTTGTACTTACGGATAGAGGGAAAGGTGCTGGTCTGTGTGCCATCGGTGCGAAGGGTGGCATGCGGGGCGCGGGTGGGGCCGGGCCAGCCGCGGGCGGCGCAGGCGCATGCTCCGGCTGCGGCCGCAGCGGCAGGCGCACGGGGCCCGTCAGCGGGAACGCGAACACCTGCGACTGTGGCTCCGGGAAGTTCATCGGCCTACAATAAACCACTTTATCAACATTTTGAATAAATAACTAGTAATTATGTGTCGAGTCACAACGGTATACGGTAAGGTCTTTTCCTGGTCCATATAATTTGTTGCTATAGCTTGCAAATAATTTAGCGACATTTTTTTTACGTCGCCCGTCGTGGCACTGGCTGGATTAACCTAAACCATTTACTCAAAAATGCCGATAGTCAATGCTTTAGGTGGGCTGCCTGCGAAGGGAATTCAATAAGAAATTTATAGAATTTGTAATACTAATTAAATTACTCAGAACGCGGTTGCTACATCCGGAACTTTACAAAGAAACACAATTTGCTTTCGTTTAAAAATAAATGAAAATTAGATCCTTATTGAATATGTAAAATGAAACCGATAATGTAATAATAATTAATTATTGTATACGTTAAACTTAAACTTGACTGACATCACGTTCGGAAGACGTCATTATATGAGTTAGTTGAACGGCAAATTAACAGCACTTCTACTGTCAGACAGTATAATGAACCCGTGTTCGTTCGACATACCACTTTGGTTTAAGTTAGTTTAAAAACGTTATACCTACCTAGGTAAACATAAAATTGAAATGGTACAATGTTTTTGGGTCATGCCTAGTTAAATATTCAAATAGATATTGCCTTAATTACAGAAGTGTTCAACTTAGAATATGTTCGACTTAGTCAATTCATACAAGTCACTCATGGCTATCAACACCTGCGCTCTATTTAAAAGTTCCTTAAACCTGCTATAGGTATTTTTTTAAAGCGTGGAAATTCACAATAGCAACAACATTGACAGAAACCTGCTATTCCTAGCTTACAAACATTATGACACATGTTACAATAACAATGGTTACTGAATAAACTAAAAAGGCTCCATATAAAACAAAATGAAATATATAGCCATTACTGCCAAGTTACCTCTAATCAATTACTTAACCTAAACTAGAGATAATGAGCCTAAAACGATGACTAAAAAATAACGTGTAACATACTATCACTTAACTAATTAGTTAGCGTCGGCGTAGTAAGATATAGACATCGCTTACGCGTCTTGCGACTACTCTTATCACAAGTCGCTTTGTCTTCAAGTAATACGACAGCCACTTCAACTTTGAACTTCTCTAAAACTTCTGTGCGCGACTTTAACAAAATTATCATTGCTCTTTAAAATTATGTAAAGTCATGAAAACGCGTAGGCAATAATTATTTTCTTTGACTCTCGTATGGTTATATAGGCTTGTACTAAGAGAATATATATATCTACAGTTTAAAGTAATAGGTCACAATTTGGACATAATTCTAATCACTGAAACTAACGACTTTAATTTACGTGATTGACTATCTTGCGTAAAATATTTTTTGTCGCGATATACAGGTACTAAGTCCTCAGTCAACTACCAAGCTTAAAAGCTAGATCATGACCATTCTTTTGCTAAACACTGTATATTAAAAGGTCACGTCTGTGTAACTAAGTATTCTGTTAACGATTCATTTATATTGCGCAGTAATCAGATGCCTTTCACTTTGTCATCAATATTGAACATGTAGTTGTAAGTCTATTGTGATGTAAAATTACGTCTCTAATGACTGCACGTAATGTACACTAAGATAAGTGTATGTATTCATAGTGGTTAAAATGTAAAAAAAAAGATCTTGCTTGGTTAACAAAGCCTAACAAAAGCCTACGCCTAACCTTATTAATCAATGTGAGAACTGAGAATCTTGATCGTACATATTTATAGAATGCCATAAAAAATATAGACATGGGGACTACAATAAAACACGAAGAAAGGAACTCCGAGCATTCTGAGGTTTCAAGAAACAGGAATAATCGGTCCACTCCGCCGCATTTCAATGCGAACCACGCAGAAATACCCAACAAAAGAATTTGATCTGTATTGTTAAATGTTTTGTGCGTGTAGATGGGTTAAACCTCGAACAATGATGTGAGTTTTCTTGTAGTTTCATAGTTTATTGGAGCGAAATATATAAACTTCAAGGCATGTGCGGCACAAGAGACGTCGGTCGCCCTTAAATACAACTTCTTGTTCTTCTTACAATTATCTTACTATTCGTCTTACATGACATAATAATATATTTAATCTACCACGTAAAATGCCAAACATGTCCAATCGAATACAAAAAAATACAAAGTAAACGTAAAAGGAACGGTTACCTGACTCAGTTATGAGTTTACGACTATGAGCATTGCCTTTTGTGTAGAGAAAGTTCCATCTATATAGGCATGTGGTTTAGCGGATAGTATCTGATATGGAAGTCAAACCACAGGCTTCCCAAACGTAGGCGTCGTAAGAAGAAATTTAACAATAATTTATGTTGATTCGGTCATCCGTAACGACTAAATCGTTCTATACCCAAATAAAAAGTAACCAAACTAATGAGTAAAGTAAAAGTTGGAGATACAAAAGACTTAAGGATTAATAGAAGCTTTAAAGCCCAATTTCACCAACTCCGTATAAGTTCCTATTAAATTACTCATAGTATATTTCATACAAATTCTATTACATTTTTAAATTCAATTCTAACATGGTGAAATGCGGCCTTAAAGTAACATTTAATGATAGCAGACAGTGTTGATGTTACAGCTCATTACAACTGTATAAAACCTTATTAATTTTGTAAGTAGACACATTTTTAAATAGTATATCTGCTGCACAATATCTATCTCACTATCAACACTGATGAGTACTGGTCTCTTTTCAGAATAAGAAGGATTAGGATACAGTCCACCACGTTTTTCTTACCCGCAGTAAGCAATACGTGGTACAATTCAGACGCAGCTGAGAAAATCTCTTAGGCATGCGAGTGTCCTCACGCTGTTTTCCTTTATCGTTTAAGCCCGTGACGACTAAGAAAGTCAGACGTCCGTGCCTTGGATTCGAACGAGACCTTTGACTTGACAGTCCAATAGTTTTATATCACAAGGCTATCACTGTACTGCACTAAAATTACCATCTTTGACTTAGTCATTTCAATCACAGTCATTAAAAGTAGTGAGTCTAGTTCAATGATATAGGTAACTACAAGTAAGTTTACCTAGGCTCATCGCCTCCGTGGCAGATGATGGCGACACGCTCGGCGTGTGCGCTGCGTGGTGCGAAGGCGCCGAGGATGTTGAAGGGGAATCGTCTCTCCATGGGGTCGTCGCGGCGCCTCTCCACCACACAGTTCATGCGGCCCCTGGAAATAAAAACATTTCATTTGAAACTAGAATTAACCACTGATATTTAATCAGTTACTAACGTGATGCAGGTTGACATTCCCGCATATAGAAAATATTTACATACCCCATAGGTACATAGTGGCTCTGAGTATAATAAATTGTTATAAATTATATTTATGTGCTTCATTGCGATTCCTTAGCTTATTAAAATTGATAGTTCTTAAATGACAACCCTACCTGAAGGTAACTGGTTACATAGAGGGGTAATTTTATATATAAATTTAATAATTTTACTCGAAGAGCCTTTATTTATATTTGGACCGAGAAACTAATTTCGGTAAAAAGACCTAACCTTCATGACCTGCCATTCTAGAACAAACAATACTAATCAAAACGGCTGATTGGTAGATACTTTTATGTAGGTAAGCACTATAAAAACCTTTTCTCTGGGTTCATTTTATAGCAGACTTTTTATTGCGACCGATTTATTAATATTGAACAGCAATCATTTAACCTGTATTGATTCGCTGAAATGTACAATTAGCGACACTTCAAGCTTAAATGGTGTTTATACATACCGCCAATAATTTTCAAACAAAATTTTATGTTTTATTTGGCGGTAGCAGTACTGTTACATAACATGACCTACATTTATTACATCGTTCATAAATAAATCTTAAGTTATTAATTTAAAATGTTATAGAATACAATACAGCGTCATTCAAGAAGAATCGAAGCACTCACTAACGAAGCATATATTAAGGTATATTTATTAAAGGCACTATTTTTGTTGTGGTAGGGCCACGCTGTTTGCAGCATGAATGGGCCGGCTCGACCGGGGAAGTACCACACTCTCGCAGAAGACCGACGTCCGAGTAGTAGCGTTTCGTTACTGCGCTTCGTTCGGTGAGCGAGAGGGCCGGAGGCCCAATTCCTCCCCCAATCCCCTTCCTTCTCCTTTTCTCCTTCCCCTCCCTTTCCCTAAATAGGCTCGGCAACGCATCTGCAACTCCTTTGGTTTTGCAGATGTCCATGGGCGGCGATGACTACTTACCATCAGGTGGCTCGCCTGCTCGTTTGCCGAGTTATCCCATAAAAAAAAAAAAAAAAACTATGTATGTGGATTAAACGGAGATAAATGTGAAACAATTGATTGATTCGATATTTAACAGTGCATCACAGTTATCGCCTCGTTAGATCACAAATCAGACATATTCCTACAGATTACCAATGAGTTGGTGTAATGTGATTACATAAGGCTCTACAACTCCCTTCCGCCTAGCACCGCTGACGTTACACAACCAGTAGAAAACATTATAATATAAGAATGCAGGAAGGACTGAGATAGTTGTTTAGAAAACTCAAGTTTACATTGATATGTTCTTAATACTAACGCAGTTTGTAAGCACTTTTTTTTTATTTGCCGTTTACAACACACATTTAGCAGCTTCGTAGTAATTCATAACGCGCTATCAACTTTGCATGGTATAAATAAGTCAAATATACCGCAGGTTTAGGGGCGAAAAATCATCAGTGTACTCAGTTTTAATAAAAAACTAAAAGTACGGAAATAACAATGGCCGAAAGATTGTGTTATTTCCATAATTTTCATTTTAATCCTTTTTCTTTCTTGATTCGAAATTCAGATATACTTTTCTAGGCTCTCTGACATTCTTCAAAAACCGCTAAGCAATAGAATAAAGCGAAGTTAACATTTTTAGGGGCTATCCGTTATAACGGTGCTCCGGCCGATAAATATTCTCATTGAAATGAGTTCCAGTTGTCTCATTCGCATTCAAATTTTGTTAATTAGTAACTAACTGTTGTTATATTTTTGTTTACTACAGAAAATTTGTAAAGAAAACAGAAAACTACAAAATATTTAAGGTTGCACTATTCGTAGTTCAGTGCACTAGAGATCATTTAATTTTATGGCGCTTTTGATAACTTTAATAACATTTGGTCTTTTATTATATATATTTTTAAGCATTTAATGTTTTTATGTTACAAGGCTGCATTTCAAATTAACTCCAATTTAAACAAATTCTAAACAGTCAAACGCTGTACCTTAACCTTGCTCCTATTACAAAAGATATTGTTGTCAGTACAGACTGGAATATTTTAATTAACTAAAGAATACAAACACTTCTTTCTATTATGGTTGGAACATGTAGGTAAAGATTAACTCACTTCTGATTGTTAGCCAGGAAAGCTCCGGCAAGTTCATCGAGGTCAAACTGTATGGGCAGCTTGAGCATGGGCCTCACGGCCTCTAGCTCGTCCTCCTCCTCGCCCGAACTGTCAGATTCAGAGCTGTCATCACTCACTGAGTTCGGCGAGTCATTCCTCTCATCGTCAATTTTCTGAAAACAGTCATAAAATTTAACATTATTAAGAGAAGTTTATGAAACATAATCGTGTGAAATCTGACAAGTGCCGTGCACCAATCGCGTCCCCGGGAAGACCCAAGTTGAATTATGAACAGACAACAGACAAACAGTTGAAATATGAATAAATCTAAACTTCAACAATTAAATAAGATATTTATGTATAACGTCTCATTTACTATTCATTATTAAAACACCTATAAATAGGGTGATTAAATATGTGCAATTATATACGCACTATGCATATCTTATTATATAGCGTATTCATGTCGTAAGGATAACAAACTAAATACCCAATATGGTTATGTATACAAGCTGTATACCTAAAACGTGAAGTAATAAGACATAACCTCAGAAACTGGTTTGACCCTCGACATATTTGACCTGACCAGCCCTAGAAAGGTAGCTTTCGCTTTACCTTTACTTGAACTGGAAGAGAAACGAAAGCAGCATCAACATTTATAAAATTAATTAAGATGCATTCCCATCAAGATACATTATTAATTGTTCCGTGTGATTCACAGAAAAGAATAGACTGTCACTTGAGTGACTTAGGTGAGTGACACATATACATATAGAAAATGAAATGTGAAGGTAAGAAAGTTAGCTGACTAATTTCGTTCCTTCCGAAAAAGCTTATGGGTGGACATTTAGTCCTAGTTAGAGGGTGACGGAAAACCTTATGCGTTCAAAATCATTTAACACTTAATGGAAAGCGACGTGTGAAACAAGAACATAATATATCTCGTTCTGTGCTGTTTACCCGGTACAATGGGTTCGGACATCCTGCGCGAGACAATGCGCCCGCGCACCATTGTTCCACCGCCCTCCGTTTGTAAATATTACTAACATTTGGATAGATAGCTCATCGCTGAATCAGCCTGTCTATGCAAATCTTATTATTGTATTGAATCAATATCAGGCCCTGCGTATTGTTTGTCTTAGCCCTGTCTCCACATGACAAGCTGTCAACGTCCTTCGCTGATTATGTATGAGCTTCTTTAGGGTTCCGTGCGTAAAAAGGAGAAGACAGAAAATTAAACTTTTTTTATGTATTACGTATATATACTAGCAAGCCTAACTCAACCGAACATAGCACATAGAACATTAGACATAGGCAAAGAGAAAACTACTTAGATCGAAATTTAAATTTTTAAAGGTTCCACTGATGGATACAATTTCCAAGTCTTTGTTTCAAAAGTTTCCAAATTGTAAGTGTTCTAAATTAAGTAAATAGGTAACTATTTCCTAAATTCAAAACACTAAGCTGCTTCCCTTTTTTTGTAAAATACAAATATAAAAAAAATACAAATATCTGCATTTAAAATCTACTTGTATGTGCATGTCATTTAGCATTCGTCGTCGTTATCTGGGCAATACAAATAATACAAAGTGGCCGCTTTCACGTGGTCGTGGTGCAACAGTAGAGTGGCGAGCCCCGCCAGTCTCCCGCGAGTGAAAGCTGCGTGACGTCAGCACTTGCACTGACTGACAAATGCACATTTCATATATCTACGTCTTCATACAAAGCAACGTTTTCGTTACATTAACATCTGCGGTATATATTGTACATTGACACTATAATAATTGCATAAATAAATTCGTTCTTTAGGCACTATAAACAATTACTCAATTCACCGTTCCTACAATTCTTTTGAAACAGCTGAAACTAATACAATTTATATTTTCCTAAGCCTTTCACGCATGAAACTATCAAGAGAAACCTCTCGCTAACCTTAACCAATTGGCTATTTGCGTCACCACTTTTACTATTACTGGCAACATAATATAAAAATGAATAGCGTATGTTCTAGAAATCTTTAAAACAAAAGACATAATTGGTGACACAGATCATTAACCACATCTTCTTGGAATAGAGAGTCGTACTATAACTTAAGAGGCTATTGATGAGTCTGACTCGAAGTCATAAGATAAACTTTTACGGGTAAGTAAGTACCACTAGTATTTTACTGTAATGATTTTATTTCACACTGTTTTTTTTTAAATACCTTTGTTTAAGTGGAAGAAGGAAGGAGAGGCCTTGGCCCTGCAGTGGGACGGAGGTTTAAACACATTTTTTTGTACAGGCACACGAAAGAAAATATATACCTACAACTGTTATGAGGCTTTCGTGAGCCTCGTTCACATTCACGTCTGTTACGTACGTCGCAGTTACGTCTACGTTTCGTTAACGTAGGAACAGCAATAAGGACAAAGTTTATGTCTGGATATTTTTTTGCACAAATCACCTCGGAATAAACCCATCTCTAGTTTTACCTATTCCAATATAGCATCGACCGTGGGAAATATCGTACCTGTAATCTGTCTTCGTCAACTTTAGACTCGGCATGGTTGAGTGCGTCGTCTTTGAGTTGGTTGGCGGCGGCGGGCGCTTGCTGGCTGGGTTGCGCGGGCGCTGACACCTCCGGCGCCACAGAAGGCGGCGGCACGCCGTGCAGGGCGTGTGCGCCGTTTATTGGTAGAGGCTCGTCCTAAAATAATACAATAACAATACCTATTAGACAGTTTACTTTTACATTTTTTTTATAAAATAGAGACAGGAAGACAGTAAAAGACCCACAGCTTGCCATGACGGTACTTTAGATCTTTGCAAGCCTTTTATAATAGTCTAGTGTTTGTTTTACAATAGGTTTTACTTTACACTGTTCAGCCCAGAGATTTCGATCTCTGGGCTGAACAGTGTAAAGTACAAAAATACAAAAAAAAAAACAAGTTTTTTTTGTTATGTTGTTAATTGGATGTACTGGATTTATTGTCTTATAACGAAATACCATTTATTAATATTCATTAAAAAACTTTTGTGATATCTTCCAATAGGTACACACAATTTTAATTAAGTATTTTCAATAATAAAAATATCGATGTAGGTATTCACCTTTTTAGCATTATGTATAATTATATAGCTTTTAAGCTTGGACATATTTCTAGGTCTTAATTTCAACAAAGAATTTGTATAATTATATATATACCTATTTATATATGTAATTGTAATTTTTTTTCCATATTACGTAATGTATAAAAAATAATTTAATACAATTTTATAATTTGATCGCAAAGTAACATGTTTATTGTAGTGCACTCAATCCACAACAAGCTAAAAGATCTGAATCATTTAATCAAATCAAATAAGAAGGTCACACTTAACTCCTATTGTGGCAGTGCGGCTACGAGCAAGTTCTAGAAACGGTTTCAAGCGGCGACTGTGTCAATGTTATTTTCCACGTAACCACTTTTTGTACTGCTCGATTAAAGTTATTTAGGAAATATTTGCAAAATAGTAATTTCTACAACAAATTAAAGTTGAAGCATTGCCAACATCGCCGCTCACTTTTCGCGCAAAAACCATCAAAGTGTTCATCGCAAAATGGCGGGTGCCTTTTGCATGCAGCCAACTCTTACGTAACCTGTGTACGCCGGCCGGCTATGTACACGTACCTACCTATGTATTTACCCACACGGTATCGTGCCTCATCATTGTTCATGTCAATTGCTGTATTCTCACTGGATAATGACTAGAGCTGGCCTGTGTCTGTCATGCAATGTGCTTAAAAAACATACATTTACCTACTGAATACAAGGTTGCTGCGTACTACAAATGAAAACTAAATACTTAAAATATTTACTAATAATAATAAAAACCCGTTGATTTATTTTTATTAAAAGATAATTTCTCCAAAAAATCTTATAAGTGAATAATGATATCTTTAACTTGTAGATACGTTCGCTTTCGTATTCTTTAAACTAAAATAGTCTAATGTGCGTAAAACTTAGCGTATAAGTACGTTTAATATTTAAAAAATAGGTCTTCAAGTGCCTAGATACAACTTTTGTGTTGAGTTGAAAATAAATTTAAAATAAAGAACCGATTCATATATCAATTTGGTTGTGCGCAAAGAATTGCGTCTTTGTTGATTCTTAATTCAAATTAAAAATTATGTTTGCCACGAGGGATCCACCCACGCACTTTTTGATGATGGGAAATACGTCGGTTAAGAGTCAATATTGTTGTATGTATACACAATTCGAAGAGTTTAGTCACTCACGAAGTCACGCGCGTTGTGAGTCGGTATGTGATGAATTTTCAACATGTTGTCGACAAAAACAAGTCAGATTTCAAAGAGATAGGCACGTATCTTACTGTGCAAATGATGTTCTGTGAGCTGTGGAGTATCAAGGCGCAGCGGAGCGCGAAGTGTTTGCGACCGCAACTGATAGAAAACGACGATTACGTCGCCAACTATTGTCGCATTGTGCACTACGCCCACAACACTTTTACTGTATTTACGAAACATTTTAAAGATTTAATAGTTATTGTTGCTTGCCGAGCCAAACGTTGCGTGATAACGAGGAAATTACACCTCTCGCAAAGACTGAAAGTCAGCAATCTATGAACAAAGAGGTCGTAACGTAGTCCATAGGTCACAATTAAAATTAATAAAATGTTTTGCGTGAGTAAATGGAATAAAATGGCCCAGACTTATTGAAATTCTATACGCAATTTTATTTACAAATATATAAGTAGCAGCTAGCAATACTTGCACCGTGAATACAAATTGGGATTGTAAATGTGAATGACACAATGACAATAAAACGCAAATTTTATATGAAGCAAACAACAATTCAATATGTCTCGAAAGTTTACCTATAGGATTTAATTATTTGAATGTAACTAATTCTGAAGATAGGCCTGAAAGTAATACATCCTATTCCTAAACTGGACAATTAGTAATAGGTACACATCACATCACAAATCAAATTTTAGAATACAATACTTTTATAACATAATAGGTACTGCAATAAAATATAGTTCAATGAACCACTAACTTAGACAGACGATGCATTTACATATCTAGGCAAAAATTTAAATAGGCCCACGACTGCAGCACGAATCATGTAGAGCTGCTAAGAACAACTGGCTCTGCGCTATGATGCAGATTTGATTTCCACTATAAGTATTTGTATTGCCTACAGTAAGATGTTCCAGGTCCTTTCTGTGTATTTATGATATTTATCACAATACAGCAGAAAAAAACTGTAAATACTTATACTTTTAAAGACTCTACAATTCATGTTTAAAATTTTTAAGTAGGTACAACGAATGTCATTAATTACACATTGACGATATAATAATTAGATGTGCCAACATAGTATATTACATATGATTACATGTACTTACACAAAGTTCAGTTGCAACTACAAACATAATTAATGCTATCCGTTCACCGATCAATGACTATTATTATAACTGCTGAATCGAATTCTAGTGTAGTCGTTTACCTGTAGATTTAGAGCCAGTAAACGGAGGCCTTTATTTTCAGTAGTTTAAAGAACACATGTACTTGAGCCGTATCTGTTTTGAGGATGTATGGAAAATCCTTATGGATGGTCTGCCACGTGGGGAAGAGGCGCGGCAGGATAGTCTGGCTCGGACCAAATTAAAACCGCACTTGCCTAGTCCCATTGGATTCACGCTGACCGAGACAGGCTGTGACCTAGCATTCGCAAGACCCCTTCAAAAACGAGGCGTGACCTCTCATCCTACTCTATGCCCGCCTACTGGGGTCATTATCTGTTCGGGCGGTTGACTCCCTAAGTCAGCCGCCCGCTGGCCACATTCTATTGAGGCTGTCGCCGGCTGTCTCCAGCGCCTTGTTTGTCTACTACAGATCGGAAAAAAGCTCGTGACAGGCTTTCCACGCACTCTCGCTCCTGACGATGGACCGAATGGCGGCTGAAAGGTCAGTCGTCACCAACCACTGCCGTGACTAAATCACGGTGTAAGTGGACATGACTCCAATGTTTGCTGCGCCTCGTCATCGAGGCAGAGCTCACAGTTGTGACAACCGGGTGTTGATTCCTGACGTATGCGACACCTGTACTTCCCGAAACACCCATGTCCGGAAAACACCTGCGTCGGCCGGAAACTGAGAGCGGCATGGCACCTTTCCAACGACTCCTCCCTGATGGGCCCTAAGTAAGTTGTACCTAACAAATAGAAAATTCGTCCCTAAGTATCTTCTTATTATGTACCCTTCTTATGTAAGCTTACGCCCTAGTGGTTACTTTCGATTACCAGTTGATTTCTTAAGAAAGTTTCTTGCCAATTTGTGTTTTTGTTGAGCTATGTTTCGGATTTGAACTGTTCGCTTTGTTGTTTGTATAGTTGGAAACAATCCGAGAAAACAATGTCGGTATAATCCTTACTGTGAAATAATGAAACTGTATAACATTTACCGAGGCTATTGGTTACATAAATACCTTTATATTCTTAGATAATTATTATAAATCGCATTAGATACTTTTTACTGCGATACACGTGTCACTCACACGCGAAGCACGGGTATTTGATTAAATACTCATTAGCAGCTCGGAGTTTGAATTTGCAACCAGTAACTGGAAATAAGCTCGCGCGTACCTGACCTTATCATACCGGTGAAATGTGGATATACTAGGGTACATCTCATATCACACCTGTTCTCCGTACCAGTCTATCATCAAACCTATTATTGTCCCTCTATTGAGCAAGTGGCTCACGCCAGTGAACTCTTACTTAGTGAGTGATTACTGTCGAGGTAATCTCTCAGAGACTTTCTTCGTCGTTTATACGAGTGATAATTTAATAATACAAACTAGCTAGCTAGTAGGTAGCCTTGGATTCGATCTATAGATCTCACTCATAAAAACTACATAAAATTGTTAGATAAACAAGTAAACAAATAAACGTCTACTGTTCCTGACAGGTTACAAATTTACAATATTGTTTGAAAGACTAAAGGATGATTCCTCGATTAGACAGTTCTCAGAACAGCATCGGACACAAAATCAATATAACTGAGCCTTTTGAGAGAACAATGAGTCGCTGTTTGTTGTCTATGATCTAAGGTGAATTGTTCCATTTGTCAAATCTAATCTAGGATTAAGAACATATTGAATATTGAAAACAAATTAATTAGTTAAGACTTAAGTGAAACTTCCAGCCGATCCCGTCGTTATTGTACACCTCAGAGGCAAGCTAGCATTACATGTAATAACATACGATCAAGTCTCAAGTTAAGCACTTGTTAGAATCACCCGAGCATAAAGAATGTTAATTAAAGTACGATGGCGAGTCAATAATTAGACGATGACAGTGCAGTGGGTGGGACGCGCGGGTGACGGATGCGGAGAAGATCATTGTGATGCGCGTGCGCGGAAAATCGGCGGCTTCCGGTCAACACGCACACACACATACAAACATCAATCATTCAAATAAGTATACCTATTTTGGTTAGTTTGAAAATTATTGAAATTAAGCCTTTCCACATCACGAGGGCCATACAACTTTACCAATGTTCTACTACAGACCTTTTTATGGAATTTTATTTATCTATGTTGTAAGTGTGACCTGATATACTAAATGCGAGAAAGTTAAGCAGTATGTAGGTAAGTATTTGTCGGGATGCCAAGGGATGATTTTTATTTAAATATTAAAATTATATTTTTACTATTTATAAAATATTGGCGAATTTGTAGTTTCTAGAACCAGTAGAGATCACAAAATAATATATACCTACTTAATATAAAAACGGGTTCATATAATAATTTATTTTATTTTATTCTTTTTTAATGCTTAAGTCAATTCTTTACGTGATTGATAGGTTTTAATGGTTTGCACATCACATCGTTACTATGACGAATAAAAGTTGCTCTTATTTTGAAACCCATTAAGGACAGCAGCAGAACAATTGAGACTTTGTTCTACGGATAGAATTGGTTGAAAAGTTCTCATTGTAATGAGCAGGCCAAGTACGTGTTAATTTTCAATACAATCGGTCACGGCGACTGACTCAAGGACTTCACGCCTTTTGAATGTTTACATTCCAACTCGCCGGTATTGCCGAAAACATTGTGAGTCAAAGTAAAATAATATTAACAGCGTAAATATCAGAGCTGGACATGGAGCAAAACAGTCATCTTATAGAACCTGATAAGTATTACATATCTGCATATCTCTATTCTACATTACAAATGAGCAACAACAATAACATTAGAACACCAATCTACTTATAAACACAATTTGCTCGAATTATGAATGAAGCAAAATATATAGTACGTAATACTAAAACTGAATAATTATAATAATTGTTTATTAAGCAGTCCGTATACTATTATTATGTTAACCAACATTATTTACTTTTAAAGTAATTTAACGTAAATCACGTAATGCTTACTTAATTAATCTCATCAGCAAAATAAAAAGATCACAACTAAGACTTCAACGTCGGAAGAGTTCCGATTATATTAATATTATCTCAAACCTAATTAGTTATAAAGATGTTTTTTGACTGCTCATTAGTCTAGTGGGCCTAAGCGTGACTGCTACGCTTCAGGTCGTGGGTTCGATCCCCAGGTCAAGCAAAGTATTATTGGGTATTTCTATGAAATTCTCAGTACTTAGCAGCTCGGCGTCTGGATTTATGCCCTATTAATGGCAATAGGCTCGCCCCCTATTACATGGGACCTAAAACATACCCGTGAAATGTGGGGGTACATAAGTACACCACTAGCCTACCCCTTCGGGGAGTAAAGGCGTGATGGTATGTTATGTTTTGTAATTTCCTGTGGATTGAAAGATTACTCTAGGATTGCGTTTAAGCATTCCTTTATATACTAGGGCCCGGGATTGACTATTCGACAGCTGTGTTCGGCTTACTAAAGTTAATGTTAAGTATTTTATTACGTTCCGTCTATTGCCCGCAGTTTCACTCATATTAATTTCAGGATTTACCTACTATTACTCCGCTTTAAGGCGACGCAGCAACATTAAAATGCACCAGATTTTAAGTTAGACCTCCTGCAATACAACTGTGAAAACTTATTTCAATTTCGTGTAGTAGTTTTTGTTTTTTTTAATCTATTTTTTTGGCATAAGTACGTTGCTCATATGAAGACCCCCGATGCCTTTACATCTTACTTTGGGAACCTCTCTGACTTTCTAAAATTTGTCTAGTATTGGCTATCAAGATTCAAGATATTCATGTAAATAAATCTTAAAATGATAAATAAGTGTTATAATTGATAAAGCTAGCAAGCTTCGTCAAATAAAAAGCAAAAGCCGCGTCAGGTTTATTATTACACGAAGAAAACTACTTTCGACTTGAAACAACAGAGTTGGTTATGGCCGTACAGTTGAAATCGTAACCAATTGACAGATTTTATATAATAAGGTCAATGACCTGTGGTGGTAAATAAAATATTGGTGAATTCGTAGTGTCTAGAACCAGTAGAGATCACAAAACAATATATGTACCTATCTATAATATGAAACGTGATGCTATAATGATTATATAATTATTTCATATTTTTTATTTTATTTCATAAATATTACTAACATCGCAAACAATAGCTTTTATTCTATGGCTTAATTATTTTAAAAAAACATATAATTTTCATATTAAAATAAAAATAATTAAATTACAGCTCTTTATACGAACTTTACGCGTACAAATAGAAGGCACTAGCATAGTGTAAGGAATTTCATTACACTATGGCACTAGTATCAAACTGCAGGCTGTCTAGTGCAAAAGTCAGGGGCGGGAAGCGGGGGATTTGATATGTAAATCAAAATCTTAAAAGTTAGTTTTGGTAAATGTATTAACATACGTACCATCACGCCTGTAGTCCCCGAAGGGTTAGGTAGAGGTGTACTTATGTACACCCACACTTCTCTGGTATAAGTCCCATGTAATAGAGAGCGAGTGTATTGCCATTAACCGGGCACAAACCCAGACTCCAAGCAACAACCGAGAATTTTATAGAAAAACCCAATAACACTTTGCTAGATCTGGAAACGAACCCTGGACCTCTAGCGTAGCAGCCGCTCTAAGGACCACTAGACTAATGAGGCAATCATTAAGTCAAATGTATATGTAATGTTTTGTAAAAAGTCTTAGAACACAAGTTGTTGTATGATGTTAAGAAAACAGTTCAACAAGAATGCTTATATTTTACCAATAACTCATACTAACACATTCCAAATTTCACATAAAGAATAAGAGAATATAAGAAGTTTAAAAGTAACGAAGAAATACCTACAATATACATTAAAATTTGACCCTGATACGTGTCTTTCTGGCAAAATAACATAAGAAATAGTACACTATACATACTAAAACAAAACAAAACAAAAGAAAGTCCAACCATTGAAAGCATTGGTACTATTGATATGTGCCTAAATAGTAGCCTAAATAACACAAATAACAGTACTTACCTGTGTTAGTAAAGAAACTATTTGGTAAAATAAGGAAAAATAAGTGAAATAAATACAATTACATAAAAAGATTCCTACTCAAATACCGTGAAGCCATGTGATACGCAATACAAAGATATTTAAATAGGTAATATATGATATGCAAGGATCGACACATTATATTGAAATGAATGTATATATGTATGTATATGGATAGAATGTGTTTTGCACAAAATACATATTATACGTTACTTATCATCAAAATCCTCAGATACTATAGGTTGGTCTAGTTTAAAACAATGACTGTCATTTCTTTTTTTCATTCAATAGGTAGACAATAACAAATTTCAGTACAGCCAACGTCAAGTCAACTTGGCTAGTCCATAACACAAAAATCCGCAATCTTTTGTATATAATATACAAAACTTAAGGTTGTGTCGTATCACATAAAGCGACAATCACTTTACTCACACATATATTATTATTTTGAAACGAACACCTAATTCGGAATTACTAAAGCTTTTATTGTTATTCAATACTTTCAATGAAATTGAGGCAGTCGTATGTATTACGGTATCGTTTTCCTGTCTCTTAAGGTAGTCAGATGTCAGGTAACGCATGCGTGCCATACTAGAAACGTACATGAGTTCACATGACATTACCATGTGTCACGAAATGATGCATCCGTGTATAGGGTTTATCGACCCCAGTCGCCGACCGCTTTCGCTTCAGATACATAATCGCCCACGGCCAGGTATTTGTGCATTACACTCAACTTCTCTCGATGAAACGCCGCTGACCTTTGACTTTAAACCCACTGCAATCCTCTTTGATTGGTTTTATATCTACCCTGCGGCTAAAATACTCTTACCCACTCTTCTCATAGATCAGAGTATTTTAGCCGCAGGGTAGACGTAGACTGCTAGACTGGATAGACTCTATAATAATAGTTATACAGTATGAGTATACCTACCTATATCCAAATCAAATAAACATATTCTAGCCGTTTTTAAATTAATCTAAAGAGATCTAGTTGATTATTTATTTTAACTCTGGTATTGACATTTAAAGCGTAAAGAATCAGAAAGGAGATAAATAATTCTCTATGTAATGTATACGTTTACCAACAAAGTTCGCAGAAAGGAAGCCTGACCTCGGGCTAAACAACAAAATGTTTTAAGTTACCACCTTCCACAAACTATCAATAAAATATGGCGGATGCGTAGTTAAGATTCATCAACTTTCGTAATCTTAGAAAACATTAGATTGAAGTTACAAGTCAACTCCATGTTGTGTGTAGAAATTCAAGGTGATCCGGTCGCGACGCAACTCGCTACGTCCTCAATGCTCCACGGACTCTAAGGAAACTTACAAATATACATTCGTGGGTATAGCTGGTATAGGTAGATACTAGTGCTGTCATGTAACTACCTCATATGGCGATAACATATTTCCACACCGCCTGAGGACTTATAACCAAGCTGCTCGTTGACTCGCGTAAAGCTTTATGTCTTACATCATACCACTTCGTTGTACCTTTTTAAACAACAGTGGGTACTTACGTACCACGTTTTGTGGAAAGAATGCAGTAATGTGATAAACTTTATAATTAACTCATTAATATTCACAGACGTAAAGTAACGATACCAAATAGACAATTAGTTAAATAATATATCTTCAAACATTCAATTTCTATTTGAATAACTAACAAAGTCATTTCGATTAGTATTACCTTGTCCTCTTCGAATCTTGTTTTTAAGAATCTAAGGTTATTTGACAAAAACCAAAAAAACATACACACTCACATACGCATAAATAAATGCTCTTGAATGAGTTTTGCGAAACAATTCTCAATAATTATTATTGCTACATAATTATTGAGAATTGTTTCGCAAAACAAAACAAAACAAAACTAGCAGTTTTTATAACTCTGAATACTACAGTAACTACAGCAGTCAATGCTAGCGACATCTTTACATTGTTATAAGTTTCCACGCAAAATAATTACAACACCTTAGTACCGGTCTGTACACGGAACCGACACATCTCCACAAAGATTACATAACCCGACTAAACATTAAACATATAATACTAACTACAAGTCACAGATGATGGGTATCTCATAATATTCACATAATTGTATTCTTTTTCAGTTTTTATCGTTGTTTTCCACTCAGGAAAATGATAAAAACTGTCAAATTACGGCAAACTCAATCAAAACGTCGTGATGTTTCCAAGGTTTCCTAAAGTTAAATACATAATAACAGAAGGTATTCATTTATATTCAACCTGACAAGAAGTGTTATTACCTACCTTGCCAACGTGTGCATTAAATGTCGAAATTAATTGCAATTGTTCGAACATAGTGAGCAGTGTTGTAGCGACTAATAATCAGTAATACCGACTACCTAGTGCAATCATGTCACTATTAAATACTTTATCATTCTTTAATGGAAAACTTTTACTCTCAACATTAATTTGCATTGAACAAATTTTGATAACAATACATTGCGTTGTTCTAATTTTCATGCATAATTTAAAAAGTGTTATGTAAAGTTCAACGCATAGTTTATTGCATAGATTGAGTCGTTATGAAGTGCACTAGTGTCTATATTAAGAATACTTGATGATATGCAAATTTAAGATTAGGTAACAACAATACACATTTGGATATCCAACATCATGAATAAAGAAAGTCATGCACGAATTATGTGACTTAAGATACGTGACTTATCCTGATTTTGCGAACTGCAGACTCAATCAATATCTTTAATGTCTCCACAATGGCACTGATAATAAAACACGTAACGCACGCTGTCATAATTTCTGATTATTAGTTAAAAAATTACCTACCTATACACAAAATGATTAAAGAGATTACCCTAAAATAGAGCTACAATATATTATAGACAAAAATAAATTGTAATTATGACGAGCTATTATCATCCGTAACGTGCCATATCGCTTTGCATGAATAACTATATTGTAAATGTTTAATTTTTCATCTGCGTACATTGCCGTTAAAAAAACAGAACTATTAAATTACTTTTGCCTGCGCCCTCAACCGCATAAAGTCTGCATCGCAGTATCTTTATATAGTGTGAGATTTGGCATATTTAAAGTTTATGTAAAGAGAAAATGATTATGGTCGAATTTCCACCACCGAGCAACACTAGTTTTTATAGTTACGTGATATTACGAGAATCACAGCATCCCGATATCACGGTGTAATTAAATAACTCTAAAAAATATGTAAAAATAGGTAACTTATGTTTTACATACCGTCACGCCTGTATTCCCTGAAGGATTTGGCAGAGGTGTACTAATGTACACCCACCACATTTCGCCGGTATGTTTACCGCCCATTAATCTGGCACAAATCCAGACTCCGAGCTGCTACCGGGAATTTCATAGAAAAACCCAATAGCACTTTGCTCGACCTGGGGATCGAACCCGGGACCTCTAGCGTAGCAGTCGCGCTTTGGACCACTAGACTAATGAGGCAGTCAGAATAATAATATCGAATCCTATTTTGTATGTGTTATTAGGGATTTTTGCTAAACCAATTAATAAAATAATTAATCTACTCATACAAGATTATTGATTAACTAGTAAATGTGTACATGAAAATGTTTGTTTATGGGATTTCCATAAGTTGTAGGTGGAACAAACATTGTTTATAAATGCGGATGTATGTACCAATCAACAACACTTTTAGGATAATATGAGTTTTTTACATTACACCCCGTCGACGCTTCGGCTACGTGGAACGATAATATACCGCTTTGATAAAACTTGGCTCAGAGAAAGAGCAACTGATGTGTAAGTAGATATCGATGGCTGGTAGGCTGCCACAGTATAATGCAGTCCTACAAATTATATGTCGTAGTTTAAGTACTTCGGTGATCATTGTGATCGTAGTATTTTACCGCTTTTACTAACTTATCGATAAAGTAAAGTTACTTAACTTGAATAGAGGTGTTAAAGATACTTACCGCTAGCAGGGCGTCGTTCCCATATGCTCTTCCTTCGAGTGCCAGCTCCTTGTCGAGCATAGCGTCCAGCTGCTCGAGCTGATGGCAGGAGGCGCGCGCAGCTACCCAGCTGGAAGCCAGGATGAACGCGCCCAGGATGAAGGAAGCTGCCACCACCGTCAGCGCTGCGATCCTTGCTATTTGTACTGACGTCGACACCCGCTGCCTGTACGCCTGCACAAACAAATATAATTTAAGTTCAAACATTTTCTCAAATAATAATACCTACCCGTCCCCAGTAAATGTGGTGATATAACCACGGAACACTGCATAAAATAAAAGACACTTTCCCTTTTGGGATTGGCATTTGGTTCCATCTTAGAAGTTAACGGAAAAGGTTAACTGAACTTGAAATTTCGTAAGTGCGTTCGGCTAAGTTCGAACAGATTTTCTACGGGTTGGGAGGATATCCGAAAATATTTTTTCTCGATGATGTAGGGACATCAAACGTTAGTTTGATGAACTACCTATAAATTTAAAAGTAATCAAGTTCGATAATGTTTACTTGGGGGCTGAAAGCCCAATAGTCTAGTGCTCGACTGTCTTGCGCGGAGGTTACACTTGGTTTCCAAATTTCCTTTAGCTCTTTTAATTTTATTATGCATTGCAGAATGCAACCGAGATCCTTCCAAGCTTAAGAGCCCTCAAAAAATTTTTGTGAATTAGACTAAATTGCACGAGAACGTTCGTGCATGTCGGCATACAAAGGGCTTTATGAAGCGAATATCAGTAAACGCACTGCGATGGGCGGGGACGCCCTAGAAAGGAACTCACCGACCTTATCAGGGAACTCTTTCAAAAAGGTCAGATGCCTAGTATTCCCAACCGAATGTGGGTGAAGCAAAAGAAGTATGTAAGAATCGTATATAGTATAACACGTTGCCTACCACTGTGAGAAAAAGGCGTGATTGATGTATGTTTGTAGGAAATTATGTACAAGAACGCTGTGGTAAATATTGGTCTAATGCCTCTCAATCTGACAGGGTCCAGTGACCAAAAGTGAGATGAAGACAGAAGTAGAATCTGGCGTCTACGTTCATTAGTTAGACACACCTTTCTAGTCACCTATTGTACCTACCTAAAGATATGTACAACTAAGTACAGGGTTTATATGAACTAACTACAGAAATTTCTTCTTGATATTTACTGTGCAAAAACAATAGACAAATCTTTTTAGATTCAAAGTTGTGTTGAAAATACAAAGATAGATTAAGATGGAACTTACATTAGGTTAGATAGTATTATAGAAATGAAAACTAATATAATATTCATTAAAAAAAAACGCTTTGACAAATAAAATTCTATATTCTCTAGAATTCTAGATAATAATAAGTATGACCAGATAAGTTGTATCTAAGGTGTAAGATCACAGGAAAACGTTTCATAAGAAAGTATCACACACAATAGTAAGTACTTTCATATATTTTAACAAAGAACATTTTCGTGTAATAAATAAAATACTACCTAGTTCTCTCATACAATACATACACCCATGAGAATTAATTATAGCAAAACGCAACTGCAACAGCCTGAGAGTGCTTTGTCCTTAACAAGGTGTAGTTAATGAAGCTGTGATTTACTAACAAACAGAAGTAGGTATACACAAAAATTACGTAACCATGGACGGGTAGGGGCGGATGCCGACGCTGCGCTGGCGCACTATGCGCAAACACTCGAGGAGGAGTGGGGGGAGTGTTCCGGTGAAAGTGCTTCTACTGATGCTTTTGAGAAATCCGTCATCTTTAACGTACCACAAAATGATGTCGATTTCAATCATGCGATTCGTTTGGCGCATCTTCAATAAACCGTATCGAAGTTCATTATTTACTACAGCTGACCGGTCAATGACTTCAGAGACCTTTGTTCTAGAATGTTGTTAAAGCGGTGATCAAGCATAGATAGATATCTTGAAACTTTTATCTCGTCCAAATACGTCAATCTTTGAGTTCATAAAAAGCTCACTATTATATACGCTGACAGTAACAGATAAATAGTGAGCGTGAATATATTTGACATAACGAAATTTTACTTATTTGTGGAAATAATTTGCCCACATTAATTTTCTTTTAAAAAAATATTTCAATTGGAATTGAATATGTTCCAAATCTAAAAATATACCCAATAATTAACTTTTTTCGTGTAAAAAATATATGTAACAGCCATATTTCGCCCCGCTATTTCACCCGCTCCTAAGGGTAACCCCGTTATATCATCATCATCATCATCATCATCATCAGCCCGTATTCGTCCACTGCTGGACGTAGGCCTCTTTAAGTGAACGACACAGAGCCCGATTTTCAGCTCTTTTCATCCAGTTACCCCGTTATATAAATAGCCTAAATTACTCCTTACAACATCAGCTATCTACTAGTAAAAGTCCCGTAAAAATCGGTTCAACCGTTTCAGAGATGATTAGCTAGAACAAACAGATGGACAGACATACGGATAAATAAATATTTAAGTTGTTTTTTTTATTATAAGTACCTTATTTAAAGCTCCATGCTATAAATCCCTGTAGTTAACCATAATTACCTATAGCTTTTATAGGTAGGTGCATGCTACATAGATAAGACAGTATTACATCACAATCAATTTTCTACCCTACAGTCGCCATTTAAACTATACCTACCGAATACCTAACATACTCTTTCATACACACACTGAATATGTATGGAAGAGTCTAGACATTGAACAAGGCAATCGAGTGACTCACTCATAAAAAAACCGGACAAGTGCGAGTCTCCGTCCGAGACATGTGTTTAAATAAGTCCTTTAAAGACACTTTTACAATTCAATGTTGTATAATTATATTTCATTTTTCTTTTACAGGATAGCACCGGAATTTCCTATCTTACGACCTCTGAGAAGAAATGCTGAAACAAACTCAGAGAATCATAGTCTCTTTTAAAGTCCAGACAGTAGTTGTATTATTATCAATCATGCGAGTTTTACAATGTAGGTAGGGCAATATATAAACAACTTTTGGAGAAAGGGCCATATCAGCTTCGAGTTAAGTTTTAACTAAGTACAAACAGGTCTAATGTCTGGTTTGGTCTGTTCGCATCTGGTTAAACTGGAAGCGGACCCTTGCAAAATTGGGAAAAGGCTAGGAGGATGATGGAGGATGATAATATCATAATCTAAATATATATAACTCAAAGGTTACTGACTAATTGACTGACATAGTGACCTATCAACGCACAGCCCAAACCACTGGACGGATCGGGCTGAAATTTGGCATGCAAGTAGACGTATGACGTTATGACGTAGGCAGCCGCTACGAAAGGATTTTGATTAATTCTACCCCCAAGGGGATAAAATAGGGGATGAAAGTTTGTATGAGAAAACACGCGGGCGAAGCCGTGGGCGGAAAGCTAGTATAATATATGGATAAAAAGATAAGTTGGTATATCTATATTTTTATATAAATATAACGTGGACTAGTAAACAATAATTATGCTGTGTTTATTTATTCTTTCGCAGCCTTACGTTACACTATTGTGATAAACAGATTTGTTGTGTCTGGCGTGTCACAATCGCAGTTTTGTTTTTTTAATGTAGACTTGATATCAAAAAAAAAAGAAACAGCTTATATTTTTAGTGTAATTCACTAAATTGATGATTGATGTAAAATATCCTAATTTTAGGAAACCAGATGACAGAGTAGTAGGTAATAGGTATATACTGATATAAAATACTAACAATATAATATAGTAATTCATAAGCTTATAAGACTTACATATATATTATTAAAGTAAACAATATTTAATCACACCTGAAAATAATCACAAAACAACAAAAAGTTTTTAGGGTTTTGTAGGAATTTTGTGCGGAACTCTCGGTTGGCAAGTTACTCACTTGTCCAGTTTGTTTAAAACTAATTGTTTAATCGATTTCACTCGGTTAAAAGTTAGTAATAGTTCAGGAGTTTAAGACACCCTGGACTCTGTCTGGCCGGTGGTTGATGGTAGTATTTGATGAGTGATTATTTCGCAATTAAGAAGCAAATACGAGTCGAAAGCCAAAAAACCGATAAATTATTTATTATTTTTAGTAAGCTTATGTTTTATTAATACAAAATATCATGTTCATTCTAATTAGCAACGATATCTTTGTATTCATAAATGAAAGAATATATAATCAGCCGATTTAATAAAACAAACACATAGTATCATAAACTACCGATCTACCCAATCATGCTAAAAATATCACCTAAGTTCAGAACACCTGACCAAAAATAAAGTCTTAAAATTATTTTTAACCGTAAATTTTTAAAACTCGTCACAATTCCCGATCGTTCCGAAACTCATCCACCATTTGCATATAATTCATGCATGTAAAGGATTGCATTTGGTCACAGTTACACGTCGGCACGGTCAATTACGTTATTGTGTAACAATTTACTTAATGGCAACCATTATATTATAGCCATGTACTGTCATCTCCGTCGTCATAACCAAGAAGATTATCTGCGCAATAACTACGTGAATCTGCACTACAGAAACATTGCAGTCATTCTTTGCCAGTTCCGTGTAAACAATTATGTTTTTATAAGACTGTTAAATAAGTACATGTATATATTTCGTGCAAATATCTAGTTTGCAACCTGTTGTCCGGCTCGGATGTGACGCAAGCGCCATTGTGTCCACTTGCTTGACTAACCAATAACGATTTCACTCGGATTGTCGCTGTTTATATTTTTTCCGTCCAGCCAGCCTTCGTTTTCAGTAGTTGCCTTGTGTAAAACTTAGTTTTATTAGTCGATTTGATTTTTTATTGCCCTATCTAAGTACTACTATATAAATCCACGTTTACCGTTTCTGAAATAATTTGCAACGGTGAAACACTTTCAATGAAAGCTAGCAGTGTTCGTGATATAAGTCATTTTATATATATTTATAGCCGATTTGGTAACTCTACTCTACGTAACGTCAACTACATGATAGGCACAAATGAATGATGGTGTCCGATTAGAAACTCAGCAGCGAAACTTCATATTTGATTCTTTATTACTTACTAGAAAAAAAGAATCCCTTTGGGCCGCGAGAGAAAACTCGAGCACTGCTGCTCGAGTTATTTTTTTTTACGCAGAACGCTTATTCGTTTTCTAAAATAATAGTTGGCTATGTTGCTGCTATCGGCTATCCACCAATTAACGTCCTGTGAAAATCGATCGCCCATTCGTAGACTACCCGGTACAAAGGGGCAGACAGATAGATAGACCAACAGAAAGGATTTAATAATAATAGTTTTTTTTATTATAGATACCTATTTACTTCCACATGCATATATAAACAGCTATTAATTTTACGAGAAAATTCATTATAAATACAAAAGATATAGGTACATACGTACAAACTACAAAGGTAATAAAAGCCTTATTTTAATAACCTACCGGTACCTGCAATAATCGAAACTTGTATGCTAATTCTAAGTGGAAACAACCAATATTTTCCTCACACCAGCTGACCGCTAACACCTTCGTACACACGACAACACATCTATCACACTCGGGTTACACAACAAAAATTACCACAAAATGTCAAATATTCTCAGTTGATTTTGAACTTTATTTTCAATAACTTAAGGTTTAAAATCATTTGGAGAAATTTGACAGTTTTGTATACCTTGACCTGCTGGCGACTGTACCTACTGTAACGGATTACGGCTGCGCGGGCGGTCTTAAAGGCAAGCTGTATAACATGATATGTCGCGGTCTGTACTTACCAGACACCCGTAAATTATTGTTTAACTTTTCAGCTTGACTATTACACTGACCTTAACCTTGGTGTGCAACACTAGTTTACTTAAAAACGAATTCTAAAATGGCTACGATTACTTACACGAAAATTGCCTTGAGGAACGTACGAAAAGTATTAATAGAATAACTATTTTTTGCCGGTGACGGTATAAAACTACATATTGGTCTTCGTACAGTCGTCTGTATACTCTTTATAGCCGAAAGGGGTTCCGTCTATGGCCCTTTAGGCAGAGTCAGCATCAAATATATCGGAAAACATACTGTTCAGAATAGGGTAGTTGATTGGTATTGTTTTTTTTTAAATAATGGGCCTATTGTATAATATAATAAAATATAAGTCGTAGTCTCGGAGCCTCTCTGAAGGACAGAATCCGAAACGAAATTTTCCGACAGAGAACCAATGTTACCGACATAGCACACCGGATTAGCAAGCTGAAGTGGCAATGGGCTGGCCATATTTGAAGAAGAACCGACAACCGTTGAGGTAGACGTGATCTCGAGTGGAGACCGCGACTCGGCAAACGTAGTACACCGTAGTACCACGTTTGCTCCCCGAACAAAGCAGTGGACTATTAGTCCACTGCTGGACGCTTGGCGAGGCTGACGATAATGATGATAAGTCATTCATCAAGAATACCTATGTATTATATGTAATACTAAAGTTCCATATAAAATATAGAATTTGTATGGCACCTACGCACGGCTACACATCAAGCTATACAAATCCAGTTTACCTTGGTCTTTTATATTATAGGAAGCCTATACAATGCGAGATCAGCTTAAACTGGTTTTGTATAGGTTGACCTGTAGCCGTGTGTACGGTTCGGTTTGTGACGTCACACGCCGCTGTAGTACGCTCTCTGTCGAGTATAAAATTAAAATACTTATAAGTAACCTCCTAACTTTTTCACCAATTTTAATTTTGTTTTTGATGATCGGCTCTACATAAGGTATATTTATGAGACCGTAACAAAATTACACTTTATCTCATTGGGATAAAATACATGTTCGTATGACAGCTGCCGTGTACAGTGTTCATTTTAAAACAACGCCATCGTATGTCGCTGAGATAAGGTTTAATTTCGTTAGTTGCTTTGCTTAGATAATTATGAACAGTCTGTTTACTCTGATATATTTGATGCTGACTGTACTTGCCATCACACAAGACAAGGGGTGCAACGCAATTCAACTCTACCTACAATAAATAAAACAATAATTTTCCTTATCGGAACTTTATACCCTAATAACAAATACGAAGATAGGTAAGTATGTTTATATAAAACTTACATATATTATTATTATTATGTTATCTATATTGTTAGGTATTTCTGACATCACTGCATACCTAGATGCGTTTTTAAATATATAAGTGTATATTTACTAGACTGTGATGAAATTACGTGATAACTATGATAAGTGGTGAAGGCTATGTTAATAGGTGGCCAGAAACAATGGAACAATGTATTTTCCCACATAGACTTATACATATCACAATTCTAGGGAATGGATAAAGCTTTTCTGTTTTAATAAGTTCTTATAAACACATTTACCTATTACCATCACCTTTACATACATACATACATATTGTCACGCCTGTCTCCCATGGGGGTAGGCAGAGACTATAGATTTCCACTTGCTACGATCCTGGCACACTACTTTCGCTTCATCTACATTCATTAATCTCTTCATGCATGACCGTCGGTTTAGGGTGCTCGGAACCTGGCCTTTTTTAAGAACATCCGCAATTTGGTTGCGGTACGTTCGCCGAGGTCTTCCCCTTCCAACTCGTCCATCCATACTCACCATATATACTTGTTTCGTCAATCTCCGTTCATCCATTCTCTCTACATGACCAAACCATCTTAACATACCTTTCTCAATCCTTGTTACTACATCTTCTTTCACTCCACAACGCTCCCTTATCACACTGTTTCTCACTCTATCTTTTAGCGTAACACCACACATACTTCTCAAAGCTCTCATCTCTACAGCATTTATTCTGCTTTCATGTTTCTTCTGCCATACCCAACTTTCACTACCATACATTAGTGTCGGCGCCAACACTCCCCCAATCACAGCCAGCCGTGCCTTTTCGGACACTTTCCGACTATTCATGAAGGTGTGTAGCGCCCCATTCACCTGGTTACCAGTACTCACTCTCCTTTCAATGTCACTCTCATGTTTACCATCTCTAGTAAACATAGAGCCCAGATATACAAACTCTTTCACTTGTTCTACTCTTACGCCACCTATCAAAATATTGCACGCTGTCATAACTTCATCCCTTTCAAAGACCATCACTTTTGTCTTGCTTACATTCACTTTCATTCCCTTACTCCTAAAAGCACCGTCCATAATTGTTACCATCTTCTGTAACTCCCCCTCCGATGGAGCAAGGATAACTTGATCATCGGCATAGAGGAGACATTTGACGAGTAACTCATTCATCCTTAAACCACATTCGCTCTCTTTCAAATCCTTCAGACAACTGTCCATGAATAAGTTGAACAGCCACGGTGACGCTACACATCCTTGTCTAACACCCTTATTGATGTCAAACCATTCAGTATAGGCCCCGTTTATCCTGACACACGCACTGGAACCCTCATAGAGCGATTTCAGTGCCCGAATCAGGCTGCCATTCACCCCATACATGGACAGTGCTGACCACAATTCATTCCTAATCACTCTATCGTAGGCCTTTTCCAAATCTACGAATGCGCAATAGACTTTTTGGCCATTGGCCAAACATTTCTCGGCTATGCATCGCAAGGAAAAAACCTGATCCGTACATCCCATGCTCTTTCTAAATCCCGCTTGCACATCCCATATTTTGTCCTCTGTTCCTTTCACGACTCTCTCGATCAAAACTTTTGCATACAATTTACCGACAACGCTGAGAAGGCTAATGCCTCGGTAATTTTTGCAGTCTTGCTGTGACCCCTTTCCCTTGTAGAGTGGCACAATCACGGCTTTGCTCCAGTCTTTTGGTACAAGCCCGTTACTCCAGCACAAGTTGAAAAGGCGGTACAGTTGACTAGCTACCACGCCTTGTCCAGCCTTCAGCATTTCGGTCGATATCCTATCATATCCTGCAGCTTTTCCCAATTTCATACTATCCAACGCTTTCACAATTTCATCCATACCAATACTATCCTCACTTTCTACTGTTTCATCCATCATCGTGGTAGACACCTGTACTAACTCCCTTTCAAACAATCCTTCAAAATATTCTTTCCATCTTTTTAACATGCTTATTTCCCCATTCACGAGACTTCCATCTTGGTCTCTGACTTTATTGAGCTCCGAGGTCTTTGTTTTTCCTCGAGCTCTTTTTATGGATTTCCAGAAAAATTTAATGTTACGCTGGAAATCCTCAGACAACCGTTTATCGAAATCATCCTTCTGCTCATCCTTCTTCTTTTTCACAATTTCTTTTACGATACCTTTCATTCTTTTATATTCCTCTTTGGCCTCGGACACATCCTCGTCCTTAGCCTTTTGCACTCTTTGATTGGCTCGTATAGCTAACCAATCTACCCATGCTTTCTTCTTCTTACAAACTACTTCCTGTACTTCTTTATCCCACCATACATTCTCTGTTATTCTATAATTTCTTCTTTTAGAGACTCCGCATACTTCTGTGGCAACATTCACGAGTCCTTCCTTCAAACCCTTCCATAACTCTTCTATCTCAGATATATCATCTAAACCATCACACTTTACGCTTAATTTTCTTTTAAACTCTGCTTTCACTTCATCTTCTTGCAAATTTTCAACTTTTATTCTCTCTAGTACACCAGAAGGTTCCATTACACGATGTCGCCATCTTTTGAACAGGTCACGTATTCGGCACACCACCAAAAAATGATCTGTATCAACACCTATTCCCCGGTATGATCTGGTGTCTATGACTTTCTTTCTCAATCTTTCATCTACTATCACAAAATCAATCATACTTCTCACGCTGGCAGATTCCCATGTATACATATGAATCTTTTTGTGATCATACATAGTATTTGTCACGCAAAGATTCCATTCCAAACAAATATCTAGCAAACTCCTTCCATTTGCATTCACTTTATCATCACCAAACATTCCAATCACCTTTTCATATCCATCGCGTTTCACTCCCACCCAACTATTAAAGTCTCCTAACAGAACTAGCCTTTCATTGTCTTTGCAAATACGCAAGACATCCCTCACATTATTCCAAAAATTTTCTCTCTCCTCTTGAACTCTCTGAGACATCCCCGTACCCGCATCTGTCGGAGCGTACACTCCTAAAACGAAAATACGAGTAAGTCCCACTTTGAGTCTTATCCAGAGGAGTCGTGGACTGACATACTCAAACCCATTCACGCACTCTGCCATTCTTTCGGAGAGAATGAGGCCGACTCCTTGACAGCCTCTGTCGGTTTGGTGTACCCCAGACCAATATGCTGTATGTGACCCACATGTTGTGGTATTACATCCTTTCCGTTTCGTTTCATTCACACAAAGTACATCAATCTTTCTCTCAGTCATCATCTGACACACCTCATCCATCTTATCATCCATCCCTCCCCTAACATTTAGCGTAGCAAAGCGACTCTCCATAGACCGCTTTTCGCCCCCATGAGATACGAGACGTGACGAGTGGCGAACCGCGTCGCCGCCATTCAGATTTGTAAACGATAAAACCATTGCGTTCCCACGAGCAGCAAGGGAAAGACTGTCGAGCCTGGCAGAGCCCCGCATACCAGGTAAGGCTAGCCATATTCTGGGGGCGCCTAACCCCAGGGCAAATGGCACGCTTAAGACTAGGCTCGCCCCTAGCCACGCATCTCTAGGCACGGCAGACCTAAGATTGGCGGAAGAGAAAGGAATAGGGATACAGGAGAGGACTGGGTGTTTGGAAAGGAAAGTAGTGACTTATGGGGAGGAATATGGTGATTGGATACTACTGATTCGGAAGATAAGGAGGTCGTCAGTAGTAGCTAGGAGGCCGGGGGCGCTTACCCGTGTGGGTCATCCATAAATGCCGGAAAAGCATTTAGGACACCCACTCCCTGACACCTGACCTGACACCATCACCTTTGATTGCACGAAAGGACGTTAAACTTGATACAACTCTCAATTATTGAGTTAATTTATTTTACAACAACGCCTGCAAGTAGAGCAAAGTATTCGTTTACAACGCGTATGTCAGAATATGTTTTCAGTGGGGTTAAATAGATGTCACTAATAAATTGTGTCTATCTAATATAATAACCAGCTGTATGTGTACATTATGGAATGCAATAAATATATGAATATATAAAATATATATAAAAAAAATTGCTTAAATAACGAAGTGAACCTATTTACGGTAAACATATTTGTTTACTTACATGTATTTTACAAGTTATTTGTGCCTAGATATGATTCGTAGGAGCCATATCCATATTTATATTCAAAGAAAGTGAAATACCCTCACTGACTAACGTGAATTCTCAGAAGCTTCCTATAAAGCAAACAAAAAAAATTAGCAGGTAGGCACTATGAAAGAAGTACAGGAAATTCAATGGGCTTGGGAAAAACCCGAACACCAAACTTATTATAAGTTGAATACGAAGCCAACATTTCACATAAAGTGGACTTAATACCATAATTTTGGCATTCTCTACTTGAGAACCTGGTTTGGGAGAATAATAATAATAATAGGTACAAAATAAGTGTCAGAGTCTGAGGGACTAGTGCTGGTTTCATTCAATATACACCCACACTTCGCCGACATGTTTAAGTCCCATGCAATAGGGGACGAGCCTACTGCCATTAGCCGGACGCAAATCCAGGCTCCGAGCTGCTTTATGAGAATTTCATAGAAAAACTCAATAACACTGCTGGACCGAACTTTAAGAATCGAACCCAAGACCTGTAGCGTAGCAGTTGACACCTATTATATAATACTCAAAAATATATAAACATAATACATACCTAGATACATATTATGTATAATTTAAAAGACAACATAAAGAAAGTATTTTTAAATTGTAACTATTAGGTATATGTACTTATGAATAAACTAAAGGAAAAGAAAAGGAGTTTGCACTTGAACGAGAAATTGCTCGAAGCTTTATAATGTGGAAGATCGTTCCCTGGTTTTATTAGAGAGACAGCAAAGGAATTTAAAATGAGATTTTCAAATGGTTACGATTATAACAGTATATACTCTAAAAAAGCTTTTAAGATATCGAGAGTAGAAAAAGCATACAAAGAGAGGGACCTGCTAAGGTGAATATAGGAAGATATTTAAGCTGTAAGAGTTTATTTAAAAATGAATATTATATCGTTTGTTTGTTCGTTCTCTATGCCTTCCTATAACTACCATTAAACTGATAACGATGACATTTTAGTGAAACCGTGTGCCCGCCCGCAAATAATCTTTTTGGTCATTACTATTTCACCTCAATCAATTCTGTTTTTTTTTTAATACACCGAAGGGCGGTAGGAAAATTTTGCACAGGCGAATGAGACACACCGCTAGTTCTAAATAAAAATGTTACGTTTTGTGTTAGTAAATAAATAAAATATAAAATACATAGATCCACTCGTTTACGGTCCTAATGCTCGACACGGTCTCCACTAAGAATGAGAGGGCTCTAGGCTGTATAGTCTACCAAAGTACCTGCTACGTAGGTAAGTGTACACCAGCGATATTTAAATAGATAATATCAGAATAACTTAACTTAATTTCCTAAGTTTTTTACTTTATCTACCAATGCAATGTTGTTTTGCTACCTCTAAATCGTTGAATCAGGAATAAATTGACACGAATTGAGCATTTAAATTAAAATTTAAGTTAATTCTAGCCAGATTTCTGTTAATAAATCTTAATTCGCCTATAAATTAAACGAAGTAAATTAGACCTATGTTTAAAAAAATAATATTGACTTCAATTTAAAGGCGCATTCATACCAGTATAGCTACAACCGATGTTAGCTAAAGTGTGTTTACAAACAAGCCGCTACGCGACAGCATCGGCCTTACTACAGCTTAGTCAGTCTGAGAGAAAGGCACTTTCCCGCAGTTATTCCCTGCACTTAGTGGTCCACCAATTTAAAGAGTATAAGTATGTGTTTTATTACGAGTGAAACAAAAATAAACACAAAACGAATTAATGAACTTTGCCTCTATCATAAATGTTCTAATACATATATAATTCTGCCAGAGGACAGTTAATTATGTTTAACTTAAGCTATCCAATACCTACAGAGTAATAAAGTATGACATGTAAAAAGTAGATATAACAAAGCTTTGATTTCCAGTCACGATGATGACGGACCGCGAACAAACCTACACGTTACATGTTTAAAATTTATTCAACGTGAATAACGGAAATTATCATACCGGTGGAGGCTCCGACGTGCTGTATACTTCAGATGGAGGATATTCCGGTTTCATGGTGATGGTTGCCATGGAGTCTGGTTGATGCTCCTTCTCCATCACGCGATTTTATCTTCACAAAAAAAAAACTTAGTGCCCAGGTATTGTTGCGCGCGTAATGTTTGACGATCGAAGTAGAAGTGCGCGCGAGTGAACGGTGCTGCACAGCGTAGGCGCAGTCGCCGATTCAAACGTGGTGGGGCCGCGCGACACTGCCGTTAACGCATTCACTTATGACCTATGAAGACCATTGCTGAGATTATGGCGAAAAGGCTTATCCCTGTTGCCCTATGATTTAAAACGGGTAGATATTCTGTTTTTTTTTTGGTGCCATAAGATGCCAGTTACATGAATGCATTCTACACCGAAACTTGTAACTGGAACCGCATAACTAGGTTTTATATATCGCTATTCTTTTCCGTGCCCTAAAGATTATTTCTCAAGAGATTAGGCAAAACTTACCAAACATTACATACGTTAGATACCCACCTATACCTATCATCTACCTGTTGACACCCCTTTTTATTAATTAAAGGGTTCAATAATCGCAAGTAAATACTGACACTATTTAAGGCAGACGAGTAAAGCTAAGATGTATCCATATATACCTATGTGTGCATTAACTATGCATATCTACAGGTTAACCTCATTGGCGAGCCGGAGCCGGTGGCATCCTTTCACTACTTGTGACTCTTGGGACATTGCAACAAGTAAATAGGTGCTTATATAAAATTATTTTACACGAAATCCCGACTAGGATGAAATGAACTCATCCTGCAAAAAGAACGCCAGGACTATGAGTCCTGATGTTTATAATAATTACGCTTCAAGCGTTATACAGGTGAAAAGTTCATTAAAATTACAAAGTATTGGATCTTGGGGGCCACTGTGTCGCTAATTTGCTAGCATAACTTTAGTTGACCAAAATTTCAGTTCTGCAACTTACGCCGTCGCCGTATAAAATAGTAGTGTGATGTCGAAATATCGTAACGTATTCTGTCCTTTCGCGGAGAAATGCTTTCTCGGAGTCAGTACGTACATATTAATGATATTAATATGATTTTTTGTAGATAAGAAGTAAAATACACACATATTTTTTGCCTCATTAGTCTAGTGGTCTTAAGTGCGACTAGGGGTCTGGGTTCGATCCCCAGGTCGAGCAAAGTGTTATTGGGTTTTTCTATGAAATTGCCAGTACATAGCAGCTCGGAGTCTGGATTTGTGCCCGGTTAATGGCAATAGGCTCGCCCCCTATTACATGGGACCTAAACATACCGGCGAAATGTGGGTGTACTTAGTACACCTATACCTATTGACTACAGGACGTGACGCTTAATTAAAAACCCAAAAAAAACACTCAACTGAAGAAGACTATAGTCATTTACAGTCTGTCTGTATTAAATAGGATACGAGAGGTGTTGAAGCGGGACCTCAGCATCACAGCAGGGATATCTTCGATCACGGAAGAGATAAATAAGATTGGAATGGCCATGTGGGCGGGGCAGGCGCGCCACAGTTATGGTTAGGCAATCATAACTCGCCCGAATCATACATTCGCCGCGTTTAGTGTGCTTAGGACTACTTCAGAGAACAGAGCTCCGCTTTAAAATGCCGTGTTGTGTTATTCTTACGTGATAGACAAAAAGTCAGACCTCCAGTATATAGCGAGGAGGTATATCTTTCAATCTGTAAGTCAAAAATAGCATTTATTTACACAATAATTGATTAAAACATAAAAATATACTGATCACTATGAAATTCCAAACATCAATCATATTATTGCAACAAGTTACAAATAAAATACATTGCCCGATGTGTTCTCGCTTAATCAACGCGATGACCTAGTCCGCTTCCAATGTACTGCATGCATTGCGTTCTCTACACTTCAACCATGGCCGTTGTTCGTCGTTTGCCGGGGTTGGCCGTAAGTGATGCATGGCGTACATCTATCGATATCGAGGTGACCGTGTAGTTAAATAAAAGCATCGATAGAATTCTCAACTATATTTACGTTTGACAAAGATTATTTATGAAATAATATATATTTGATTGATGAGAGTATATTTTTAGTTAGATGTATTTTATATTATATTAATCATATGAAGCGACATGTATACCATTTTATTTTAATACTGAATAGATACAATATAGTCTAGTCAAATCTAAGTCAAATACTATACCTACCTATTTTATACGTGTTTTAATATTTGATTCTATTCGACATATTATGCAATTAATTATAATAATGTTATGTTATAACTCTATTATGTTATGTTAGATTTCCCGCAATTGCTTAATGATTTCGTTTTGTACCAAGGACAGTAATTCTTTTAAATTAAATGAAAATAGTTCTTGATTTTTATGTTCCCCTTTTCCCCATTCAATATAAAAATACATAACAGACTGAGAATTTATCGATAAAAATATCGATAAATTCTCAGTCGGCTTTTCAAGCACTAGCGTATGCTTGTTGCGTGTGTGTGTCTAATGCCTACGGGAGCTGGCGCTAGTGTGTGAACAAATTGCTGCCCACAGATGTATGTGTGTGTGATTTGATTGTGTTCGAAAAACTTGTAAAGATAATGTTGCGTATGTTTGAGAATTGAAATAGTGGGAGTAAAGCGGTGACACTGGTCCTAGTACAAATTAGCTGCTAGAGCCTTTCCAACCTTATTTATCTCTTCCGTGTCTTCGATACTGAATACGCCTGTCTCGTGGAGTATTTAGGTATGAGTATAGGTTGATAGTCAATGCCCTTTGCCGCTTTATCATCATTGTTTGGGCTACCTCTAGGATAACGACGCAGTGGAAGTATTGGAAGTTGGAGATCACACGCTGCCCAAGTTTGAATTTTTAACAGCGCGTGACTTCCCACTTCCAAACTGCGGTCGAAAGAAAGAGCGCATGAGCTTCCTTTGCTTTCCAGCGTAGGTCAATTTGTAGTAAAATCGTCCAAGCTCCCATCGAGTAAGTACACACAGCTACACATCAAGCTATTCAAATCCAGTTTAGTCTGACCTCCTATTGTAAAAGATCTCCTTACAATTCAAAGCCAGCATATACTGGTTTTGTATAGCTTCATGTGTAGCCGGGCGTACCATATACAGAGTATTAAGGCTAAAGCGTCAGCCTTAGGCGCGAAATTAATTTTTTCTTAGTTTTTTGCAAATCATTCGGCTATAACACATGGCAGTAGAAATTGCGACATCAACAATAACTTATTCACGTAAAAATCGTTATCGACGAAGATTTTGGTGTAAAATACGGGATTCGGTAAAAAAATTCAATTTACACCTAAATCACTTACAATAGCGATTTTTAAGGAAAAGTTTGAATACTCAATCGTGAATAAGTAATTGTTGATGTCGCAATTTCTATTGCAATGTGTTATAGCCGAATAATTTGCGAAAAATCAAAAAACATATTAACTTCGCGCCCAAGGCTGACAATTTGGCCTTAAGTACCGAAAATATGATTGTAGGTCTGAGTAGGTCACTATTGTGATAATACATTTTTTTTTTTTTTTTGTGGCAATTGAGCCGGTTGCGGCTATTCTGCCAGTGTCACGTTGAGACGGCGACTCGCTAAAGACCACCGTCGAGCTTTTGACTTCGTGGTAGATGTTAGTCTTAGCAGTTAAAATTTAGGATCGTTTTCATTTATAAATGTAGCCAAAATATTTATTAATTTAGGAGAGAAGTGGGAGATAAGGGAATGAAAATTGGTTGGGAGAGGGATGTTACACGTGGGAATCTTTCGATAGAGGTCGAAAGATTTGCTGTATAAGGAGCAAGAAAAGAAAATATGGTCTAGAGTGCCGTCCGCAAGACCACACTCGCACAGGGAACTATCCCGAACATGGATCTTATTCAGGAACACTGGGCTACAACAATGTCCGAGTCTCAGTCTACAGAGTGACGAAACAGTTCTCTTCGACAGTTTAGGGCATTTAAAGAACCAAGGCCTGCGTTGGATATCGGGTTGTATAGCTGCATAGTATATGCCCTTGGTTTTAGAGGTCGTCTTCCATGTTTCAGTCCACAAGTTAAATAACTTGGGCTTGGCACCATCCCGCAAATCGTAGTTATGAACCATGTAGTGCTTTCGATCAACTGGATTCGATGTGGCATACTTTGCTAAAGAATCAGCACACTCATTGCCAACAATTCCCGAGTGACCGGGGATCCAGGCTATCTCAATATCCAAATCGTTTTGGGAACAATCAAATAACAAGTTCTTAATATCAACAATGATTTGACTATGGATTTTACTGTGAAGTTGATTTTGTTTCAAGGCCTGAATGCTACTATGGGAATCTGAAAAAATGACTGATCTTGTTATTTGATGGGATTTAATATAGTGTATGGCTTCTAGGATACCAATGCACTCTCCTGTAAACACTGATGCTTCTGGTGGGCATTGAAAAAGTAGAGCGATCCTAGTATTTTGGAAGTAAACCGCCACACCAGTACTTCCTGTTTCAGACAATTTCGAAGCGTCAGTGTAAAAGAAATTCCATCCTACCCAGTAACGCTTGAGAGCTAACTCAAAGTCATCTTTCGCGTTCTGGGTATTCTTTGATATACCCAATCCCAAGACGGTTTTTGGTACGAAATGAATCGTCTCATATGCGGTGGAGAAGACCGGGAGAGTGGGATATTGACAAATTGGCGCAGCGAGTTGTTTAAGTTCTCTGTACCCATTTATCAATAAAGGATCTGTTTTATTGTTCCAATAAGGGGAGGTATTATAGGAGAGGTCGATATGCTCTAAAATTTGGAGTAAGGGATGGGATGAAAGGGAGAAAACTTTAGATAGGAAGCGGTCTGCCAAATATTGTCTTCTTAGATTTAGAGGCGGCTCTGCACATTCTACTTGAAGCGCATTTATGGGGGAGGATTTCATGGGTCCAATGACAATTCTCAAGCATTTGGCCTGGATGCCGTCCAACTTTTTTAGCGCTTCTTTATTGCATGGCTCAACAAGGAAGCTGCAGTAATCCAAAACGCTTCTTATTAACGCGTTATAGACAAGTTTAAGGGTATAGGGGTGAGCTCCCCACCATACCCCGGCTAAGGCCTTAAGGACTGAAACAGAGCGTTCGCATTTTTTGACCGTGTTGCTTATGTGGTCGATCCCCGTCAATCTTGAGTCCAAAGTTACTCCCAGGAACCTAGCCTTATCCTTGACTGGAATAATTTGTCCATCAATATTAATATCTATTCGGGGAACAGAACATACATTATACATTATTTAGAGGGTTTCTAGGTTCATGACAGCAGTAACGTCAATGTCACTTGTCAGTTGTCACGTCACTTGACACTTGCTATAAACTTCAGATTCAATCTTTTCTGCTCCTTTAAAAAATCGTTATTATCAGTGAATGTTTAGTACTTGAATAATGTATCAGTATTTTAATGTCGCGATTATTACTGCTTTATACCTAAAATGTGTTATGGACCCAACAATAATTACGAAATGAAACTACTTAATGATATTTGGATTTTGTGGGCCAAGCGAATGCCTTCACCTTATAATTGGTGGTTGAATTAAGATCGCCTAAAATCGCAAAAATATCAAAACCACTAAACAACTGACATTGATTGGAAGGGCCAAAATTCGCAGATCTAGCGTCAAAATCGCCAAGGTAGCAACACTGTTTCTCATTCTCAAGAACATAACCGGGCCGTAAAATAAATATATAAAAAAATTCTCAAGTGTCACTGTCCAAATTTCCAAAATGTCAAATCAAATTGACCGTGAGTTGTGAAGTTGTCATTTGTCAAGTCAACATATTTCATTAATTTCTGCTTCGCTAAAAAAAAACCTAATTAATTCTAGTCATCGATTAATAAACCTTTCAATCCTAATCCAGGTGTTAATACTTATAATACTCATTCAGTAAATACGATGGCAAATTCCGGAAAAGGCACTTTTCAACCAGTAAGGCTTTTACAAAAGTTGTGAGGTTATAGTTACCATCATGAATGTATTTCGATCATATATTTGTATTCTAGGACTCAGATGTTCACATTTCGTTTGAAGATCAACAGAAAATAAATAAATTTGCTCGTCTCAATGCAAGATTAGACGATTACAAAGAAGAACTTAAAGTGAAACAAAATGATATGAAGAATTTAGAAGAAGCAGTAGAAGAGCTCAGTCTGGCTGATGATGGAGAAAAGATCCCATATCTCATAGGCGAAGTATTCATTTGCCAAGGCCTTGAAGACACCTTGGTAAGCATTTGGCCTTCTATGATAGAAATTTCATACCCAACCCAATGCAAATGCCAGCTGGTAACTGAAGCAATACATTTTGCATTGTGTCAGCTATGAAATATCTACATATGGGCGTCGTTAAATTATACAGTGTTATATGGTGGATGGTATGCTTCAAATTGCTATAATAATAAGTTTTCTATGACAACATTAATCAGTTCATATAACTTCAATTTTAGTGTTTAAATATTTAAGCTGTTTTTTATAAAATCCAATGAAGGTATTTGGTTGAAACAACTATACTATACTAAAACATTTACTGGGTGGGGTTATAAGTGCAACAAATTAGATGTGGGATATTAACAATAATACATTTTGACGTCTCCTGAAGATATAAAATGCGGAAGAGAAATTCGACATCACAGGCAGTGGTCTCGGTAGCTTAGTTGGTAAAGTGTCTGGTGTACTTAACCAGAAAGATGCAGGTTCAAACCCTGTCTGAGATAGCATTTTTCTTTCACTAGAAATTTTCTTTAAATAGAAAATTTGTATCTTTGTGAATAAAACATTTATTGAATTTTTTTACTGTTACGTGCTAAATTATTCTAAGGCATCTGCTACCTAACTGGGTATACACCTGTATTTCAGCATATAGTGCCAATCCTGAAGGATGGGCCATAACTAGCCTTAATCAACAATTATTGTTGATTATATTGACATTACATTACTGAAAAAAAAATTGAGATATCAATGTGTGCGAGTTTGTGCCAGTTTCAGTTGTCTTATATAGTACCCTTTTTTTATTGGTATTGGTATTGGTATGGCGGGCTTATTTCCGCAACTCCACGACTAAGCGCGTATTTTGCGTGTGGGTGGGACGATGTTATGTTTTAATCAAACCACCCCAACTCCTCGAGAACCCTTAGAGAATATAGTACCCTTATAAGTGGGTCCTTTTTTCTTAATATCCCCAGGTGATCTTGCCAGGTACTGATTAGGGTTGTTTCTTGGACAATTCTAGGATAACAGTGTCCGGCTGTAGCCACAGGACTTGAGTTATCACTTGTAAGGGGTAATTCTTGCATCACTACACGAAAAGCACTTTCATTTTCAGAAATCCTTAGATGATGCCAAATCAAGGAAGGTGAATGAAATAAGTGAACTTGAAACCAGGTGCGAAGAACTCAAATCTCAAATGGGTGAATTAAAAGCCCACTTGTATGGCAAGTTCGGTAGTCATATAAACTTGGAAAATGAAGAAGAATAAATTGTGTAACTTTTAGCATAAATCCTATTTAACTTCTTTAATTGAAATATTGTGTAATAAATCCTGCTAGATTTAGCTTATTAATAAAAATACTTTTGCACTTAATATAATATTTAATATTTGAAATTTTCTAAATAGTGTAATTACAGAATTCATAAAAATAAATTACAGGTCCCAAAAATTTTTTGTAGAGTAACTTAGCCTTGCCAAAAATAACAAATAGTAATTTCAGATTATATAAAGTGAATAATATTTTCTTGTAGAAATACATTTAAAATGAAATGCTCTGTAAGGTTAATATTTTATATTAGCCATATAATTTACTAAGAAAGGGGTTTGAAGATTTTGGCTTTGTGAAGTGTCCACTATATTTTCTTTGTTTCTAACACCAACTATATTTAAAGTGTGGTATAATATTTTAAAAAATCGTAATTATAGCATGGCCACTATATATAAGTATATACTTAATTACGTTTTTTTTTAATATGAATGTGATATAATACATACAGTCCATTTTCTGTAAATTCACTGAGAGAGCACAAAGACAAATTCGTGAAGAGTCAGGTTTCCAAGTTAAATGTGCTCAAAGATAATGTTATCAAGAAAAGGAAAGGAAATATTATCAAGAAATTTAATGGGTTTGTCTGAATTATTTACGAAAACGACTTACTTAATTTTTCGTAAAATGCATTTCACAAACTGAATAAAGTCCATTAAACTACTTAACTTTTTTTTTTATTTTGAATAAAAAAAATAATTCATTAGTTAGGCTATTCTGACATGGTGAAATGCGACCTTAGAAGAAAAAAATGCACTGTAACAGTGCCTAGTAACAAAAATGTGTGCTATAGTGACATATAGAGGTATTTTTAACGATAGAAAAGCTTTAAGTGTAAGAATGATTTCATTTTAGTTAAAATTTTCTGTAACCTCATACTTTTCATATTGGAAACGTGACGCTTTACAGTAGTTTATCCTTGTTTGTATTTTTTGTCGATTTTTGAAGTTTTAAAAGTGGCTGCTACCTAAGCTTATTTTTCGAAGTGGCGTTCGCGGAAGCTCGTATGGATAACTTTCATGCCATCATGCGTAAAAAAGCGGCCTCCTTGATGCAGCGCGTGCGTAGCAGTCGGAACAGGATTTTGAAGATGAATGCTGACAGGCTAGATTGCCCCATCCTTAGACACTGTATGGAGCTAGCTATAGGCAGGCATTATTAAAACTTAAATAAATAAACTAATATATCACGTCAACACAATCTGTTACTAACGTATCATAATAAAATCTCTATGATAAAATCTTCAAACCCCTTTTTACATGATTGTGTTAAGAAGTAATGTTAATAATATAACTTACACTCTCAACTACTTGCGCCTTGCACTAAGTTTTCACAAGAAATCAAAGTGAATTTCCATATGAAACTTTACAAATAATAATATGAAATACTTTGCTTTATAGTGAGAATATAGTTTAAAAATTAAAGCTAATTAACAACACTTAAGTACTTTGTTATTTTAAAACTAAGTATCATTATATACTTAAATCACATTTCATGTATATGTTTAACAACCGAACACCACAATAGCCTGGCAAAATAATGTAACTGACTCTGTTACTTACCAATACAATTTTATAATATTATTGGTGGTCAATTAGTTTGCCGCCGCCATCTTGACATCACATAATTACTCTGATAGATGGCGATGAAGTCCCACTTAACTTTGGCGTGTGTATCATGTACCTATTACTCTAAGCAAAAAAACTTTGCATCACCTACTCGGAAAAGTGATCTCTTATCTCCTCTCTCTTTTAGAGCTACTTGAACTACTGCGTAGTATAAAAATCCATTAATAAACTGGATTGGACTTTTTTTTACAGATAAAATATTGAATTTTATTTAAACAGAGGAATGCTAAATTAAAATCCCGACAAAAATGTTACAATAAACAAACCCAAGGGTGGTAAAGTCATATGGAAACAAGCCGTGGTGGGATTTTGTACAAAATAAAATAATTATTTATTTTTATCGTCGTAGCTGGAGTAAAAAATACTATGCTTCACTCAAGGGAAAGTAAAACTTTAAACTCGTGTTGTCTGCGGCCCTTGCGAGTTCGGGTCTTAATGAGTGTGCATTTAGAAACCTGTCACTTTCTCCCCTCGGTGAACAATCTACTATTATTACATCACATTTCTTGACTAAATTATAATACTAAATAGGAAGCATCAATAAAAATTATCCATACTAAAATACTGTACATACAAGTACTCATAAAATAAAATAATTAACTAATATTTCTTGTCAATATGATTAATTAAAATTAAAAAAATATTGATTGCTAAAGCAATTTCACTAAACTTGTACCAACGTGACTTCCATCTCATTGTATTTGTCTGAACAAGAAATATTCACTACTACTGCAAATGTGGCAAGCCAAAAAGGAAAAACTACCTAAAAAGTTTTATATAAAATTGATATCATACCAACAAGCCATTTCTAAGGATGGAGCACATTCCATCTCGTATTTTATATAATCTATACACCTCTTTGGAGACTGCTGTGTGAGTTAGATTGTGAGCTTTGTTGCAGACTCTCCTCTTCATCAGTTTCTCGATCATTCGATATTTTTATAGCCTGATACCACTGGTTGGTGAGATCTGTCATTTGACTTTTACAATCTTTTAACTCCTGAAATATAAATTAAAAAATAAAATCTTATTTTTGTACATACAAAAATATGGTTTCTATTTATCTTCCTAAAATCATGACTAATTTACTATAATAGCCAAGTACTATTGTAAACTCTGCTTATTGACACTGCTTTTGATATTTCCATTGTAGTACTATTTTAGTTTCCTGGAAGGAAACCTGCATGCATGCCTGAGCGATTTTCTTGACGGCGTGTGAAGTCTGCCAACCCGCAGTAGGCTAGCGTGGCGGACTATAGCCTAATCCCTCTCCTACTGAGAGGTCCGAGATCCGAGATCCGAGATCCGTGCCCAGCAGTGGGACAATGTAATGGGTTGATGATGATGACTATTTTAGTACGGTTTTAATGCGGTTTGCAGAATGCCCTATTCTCAAATGGTCCATTTCGTGAATTGGACACTTCGCGAAAATTATGGAAATCTGATATTCTGATAATCCAACGTTTTGCTATTTAATAATAAGATATACCCCGAACCGGACATCCTGCATCAAAAACAATACGTAAGATATTTTATTTCTTTAGCAGCTGTGCGTAAACTGCTTATGATAAAAAAATCTCTTATAGTAGTATAGTACTATTTTGTATACAGATGTAGAAATCAATATTGTCGAAATCTAGTCTTTATCATCGAAAAAAAATTGTTCCTACACATCTAGGTACCTATATACAAAATACTTATTATCCGCAGATTCAGCATTCCTATTTTTTGCATCTGCATAAAATTCGAATAAATACAGCTATTGTTTTTAGACGAACGCATGGAAACATGCTTACGAACACGATCCGTCGACGTGTTCCAGGACCATTCAGCAAAATGAAACTTAATGGTCATTAAATCTATACTAATTCAGTTGAAAATGTCGTTTGTTTAAACGCGTTAACTGAACGGAACTACCAGATTTGAAAAAAAAAATAGTTTTGCAATAAATACCCCAATTGTTTATGAAAGTTATAGGCGATTTAACATCACACCACGACCCTTACCAGCCGAGCAAACGGCTGCGTTTTCGATATTTAAGTAATAAAACACCATCACGCCTGTTTTCCCCGAGGGGTTACGCAGAGGTGCACCCACACTTCACTGGTAACAATGCTCGACATGGGAATCGAACCCAAGACCTCTAGCGTAGCAGTCGCGTTTGAAGCCACTAGACTAATGAAGCCATCAGATTTTGCAGATTCTGCAGAACCCAAAAAACCGATTCATTACCTGATGAGTGAATCTCCGCGTGAAGAATGGAGTTAAATACTTCATATCTAGTCTCACGAAACCTCGCAGTCGAGTAGCATGTGAATAATTAACCTGAAACATTGTGTATCATGTAGTCTATCGATTTCTGAGCAGTAGATGGCGCGCAGCCCTCGACGCGCATATTTATCAATAATAAACAATTTATTTTTTTAATCGATCGATTCAACACATAACTGCATTTCTTCCTTATCATTTGCAAGTTCAAATCACCGTATATAAAACTGAATTGATTTAACTAGAATAATCGGTTTATATTGAGTTCCCCCAGCATTGAGAAAACCAAGATCAACAGCATGGCACATCTAGAACTTTGATATGAATGAAGATATTACCTCCAATTCTTCTTCAGTTATCTCTGACAAATGTTCCGAGTCTATAGCTTGGCCCCACTCTCGCGTCTTAGACAAACTCACTTCTTTCTGTTTTCGTAATGATCTTGAACGTTTCGTTTTCTTGTTAGCCTGTTTATAAAAAAAATGCTATGTAATTAAATACCTACTTGTAGGTACACAAGAATAAATAAAAAATATATTATATGTGTAGTATTGGAATTGCCAATCCGATGTTTCTACTAGGATTAACTCATCTTATTTAGCGACCATCTATTAAAATTAGGATTGTTCCGCGATGGCCTTACGGAACGCGAGCACATTATTATTTTGCCAGGGAAAATATTTTGTTATTTGTATCTAATTAACCATTTTCGTGTGGAAACGTGTCGGTATGTAAGCAGCTAACAACACTTGCGTGTTGTAATATATTACGCGATACATGATTACTTTATTAGCTACCGAATCTTTATCAAAATATAGATGTCGTTAACTGCCTGTAGGAGGACTGGCACTCTTTTTGTCGACTGTAGTCGTACATGAATGTGAGGTTGCGTCTTTGTCGCCTTTACGCAACAAGTTTATATTGCCTTGAAGGCACAGGCGCAATCTAGTAATAAGTATTACAAATTGTTACAGAATTAGCGCTAGACTTAAGTTAGATTTAGAAGTAGTTCAGAATCAACTTGTTTGGTGAGTCCATGATAGTCCATTATGAAAAAACGGGGTGGCATCATATTACTTTTTACCTACTTACTCTCAAAAATTTTAGTAGAGGCATTGTAGATCCACCGAAGAATAACGTCGTGAACAAGACAATTATGAGAGTAGTAGTTATAATCACATGTCGAGTTTCGTCGGAGAAACCAAGATGAAGTGATAAAGCGTAGGATATCGCTCCTCTCAGTCCTGTAAAATGTTGTGACAAATATTACAAGTAGCCTTACACAACAAAATATACTAGAAGTTGATACTCGTATATTGAGTGTTGGCTGAAAAGCTTAAAATACACAAGTTAGCCGTTCCGAACCAACGCGGTAGCTGGTAAAATCGTTTAATTAAGTGTTTTCTTTATATATTTTTTTATTTTGCGGCTATTCTGTAATGGTGAAATGCGACCTTAAAAGAAAAAATAGCACTGTAATAGTGTAACTGACTCTGCTGACAGTCCAAAAATGTGTGCTATAGTGGCTTATAGAGGTATTTTTAACGATAGAAAAGTTTTAAGTGTAAGAATGATTTCATTTTAGTACAACATTTCCGTAAGTTACCTCATACTTTCCACATCAGTATATTTAAAATTTTCATTGGAAACGTGACGCTTTACAATAGTTGTTCATGTTACAGTTACGCGTGTTCGTACGGATGTCTTAACAAACCTTACCTGTACTTATTACTTACACCAACTCAAAACTGCATCTTATTGCTAGTTAATCTTTTAATCTATACAATAAACTATTAACTGGTGTCTCCTATCTTATAGGTACCACAAAGATCGGAAAAAAATATTGACTTACACTATAAGTAATATATTAATATATATTCAGTTTATATAGGTATAGACTTAAATACTGTGATAAATATACATCTATAGTATCTAACTGATACAATCTAAAAAGCCTTACTTACCACTAAACCACATGATAAACATCATTTTCTTTGTTATCTTATGTTCTCGGAATTTATTGCACAGTAAGGCAAGTGGAAAGATATTAGCCGCTCTACCAACCAAACACATGACTATGCTCCACACTACTAGTGCTGGTTCCACACGATGTCTGAAGCTGTAATAATAAGAAAAAAGAAGATTAAACTAAATTATACCTACCTATCACTTCGAAACTTTCCGAATGAAATAATAATTATATTCGTTAGATCTAACTCTTTACACAGAAAAGTGGTAGTATGTAGTAACATTTTTTTTTTATGGGGTACCTCGGCAAACGAGCAGGCGAGCTACCTGATGGTAAGTAGTCATCGCCGCCCATGGACATCTGCAAAACCAAAGGAGTTGCAGATGCGTTGCCGAGCCTATTTAGGGAAAGGGAGGGTAAGGAGAAAAGGAGAAGGAAGGGGATTGGGGGAGGAATTGGGCCTCCGGCCCTCTCGCTCACCGAACGAAGCGCAGTAACGAAACGCTACTACTCGCACGTCGGTCTTCTGCGAGAGTGTGGTACTTCCCCGGTCAAGCCGGCCCATTCATGCTGCGAACAGCGTGGCCCTACCACAACAAACATACCATCACGCCTGTATTCTCCGAAGGGTGATTCAGAGGTGTAATGTACACCCACAGTTCGCCGGTATGTTTAGGTCCCATGTAATAGGGGGCGACACAAATCCAGACTCTGGAGCTGCTACTGAAAATTTCATAGAAAAACCCAATAACACTGCTCGACCTGGGGATCGAACCCAAGACCTCTAGCGTAGCAGTCGCGATTGGGACCACTAAACTAACGAGGCAGTCTAGTAGTAAGTAATGATAGGAATACTGTTCCAGGTATGATAGGGTGAGAAAATCATCATGCTTCCATGATAATAATTATAGTCTCAAGGAACCTTCCTAGGCCCAGTATAGTAGATATAGCATATTCACAGTGGACTGCGGTCAATCCATAGAGTCTTGAGGTATAATTGTGGCTATGATTACAGATTTTACAGCAGTAAGCAACTCTAGAACAGATTCTCTAGACGCCCACATAACTGCAAGAAAGCCTTACAGGCATCCAACACTGGCCACAAAAATGGAGAATCAAAGTCCATCCATGCCACTTTCATGCTTAGATGACAAAATTCCAAATCCAATGTCAACTACTTAAAAATCCACCTCAACCATACTGACACCACATTACAGCCAAAAGAGATGCGCTTAACATTAAATATTGGGTACTCAACTTGCTGTAGTAGAAACAGCAAACTATCAGTCAACAATAAACTGCAAATCTACTAGACCATTTTATGGCCTATCTGGGCTTGTGGTATTCAACTGAGCCTAGAAATGGGACAGTTACTGAGATTATGATAATACCTTGGCGGAAAATAAAGTACTGGAGGAACAGTAGGATAGAATAATTAAAGGTATTATTTAATGAATAACATTTTGCAAAATTAATTTCTAAATAAGATTTTTAAACTATTTTTTATTGTGATATAGTAATTACATACATAAAATAATTGGTGCTTCAATGTAATATAAAACAAAATGTTAAGTAAAACCATTACCTACCTGAATATAGCCAATCCTAAATATGCAAAGACACAGGTCTCAGCTATAAAGGCCAATGTTCTCATAGTCTGCTGCATAGTGACCTGTGTCACAGTTGATAGGTTGAAATGTGTGTAATGGGACATCACAACACCACAAAACAATATTGCCATTATTCCTGAAACAGATTAATACCTACTCACACAAACAATCATACCGCATATGGCTATGCCATAACAAGGTGTGCCAGAGGGGTGTAGAAAGAGGACCAGTACAAAACATTAATTTGAAATTGATGGTGCAGTTATGGAAGCTCAGGTCATAATATAAACATAATAGGCTAGTTACAGCATAAATATGTATAATTGTGTATTTTTCTATATTTACCAGTTTTAATTAATTAAAGGCTTGGCTGCAAACAACTAATTATTATTATCATAATTATCCTGTTACCGTCATCAGCCTTTATCCCAATATGTTTTTCTAACAATTATCTTCATTAAACTATAAATATTTGAAATAATGAATTACCTGATAAATGAATACCTTCAGCCAGTACATATGGAGCATAAGTAAACACTAGCATCATACCAAATTCAAGAGACGGATTTTTACGAAGATCAACATGTTTTAATAACAGAGCACTAACAAGTGCAAATAAGACCCCTATACCCGCTGATGCAAAAAACATTAACCAAAACCTGTTGATTGCAGAAAGTATAACTTCACCCGTGGACATAATTGGATCATTCGAGTCTAAGACAGCTGTTGTTAAAACAATTGCTACAGCATCATTTAATATGCTTTCGCCAAAAACTAACATATTAAGCACTGGATCTACATCAAGCGCATGAAAAATTGCCACAGTAGCGACAGGATCCACTGCTGATATCAAGGAACCAAAGGCAAATGATTCAACAAAACTTAGTTTATACACTACTTGTGCCAACCCTAATAAATATATGCCTGCACCAATAACAAATGCTGATATAGCAGTTCCAACTATAGCAAACAATAAGATTGAACCAATATTTTGGAAAAAATTACCCTTGTGTAGATTGTAACCTGATTCAAAAATAATAGGTGGCAACAGAACTAAGAAAAATGCAGTAGGTGAAAATGCTTCTTCCTTTCTCCAGTTTGCTATATTTTTTATAGACATTAAGTTAATTATCATGCCAATTAAAGCACCAAGAAACACTATTACCACACTCTCAGGAAGATATGAGAATCCAGTTTGAAGCATGAGATGAATAAGTAAAATTCCAAGTGCTAGAACACATAACACGAAAAATATAGCCATAGAACTGTTGTGTTCATCTTCTGCCGAACTTTTTTCTGGTAATGGTGCTGCATCAGATGGGCTTACAACTGAAGTATTCGGAGTCGCAGATGAAGATATATTTACTAACACTACAGATAGTATAGATGAATCTTTCTCATTTTTTTCAGTAACAATATTTGAACTTTCAGTTGGGGTTGCACTGGAGCTTGCTGTAGAATTAGCTATTAGACTACCAATAGGCGATTCACTAGAATTAGGCGCACCCTGAGCTATGACAGTAGCTCGTTTTGACCTTGATAGTCCAATTTGGTGATCGTTGTTGAAATTGGTGAATACTTTTCCCTGCAATCTATTACTTGGCTCAGTAAAAATCGACTTAAAACTTATCTGTTCACTCAAAGAAGATGACTTCAGAAAATCTCCGTAACAAAAACTAATTAAGCATATTATGCCTATCCAAAACACGTATTTCCTGATACAAATCATTTTATCGAAAGATATCCAATTTTACAAAATTCTATCAAGACCGACGTTCGTGGCTGTTTGATTGACTGACTGAATTGACTTTGACAATTTTGACATAATGTAGTCTTTGACTTTGACTGATTGACCAGCAGATTCTGACCGTCTGACGTCTGGTCTAGGTTATGGAGTGTAGAATCGGTATAAATAAGTTACTCTATGCTAACTCTATGTGTAGAATTAAAGGAGTGTCATCTGTGTACAGAAAAAGTGTCCGTAAAAATGCATTAAATTAGGGTGGCGCCACAGTAGCATCAGGGTGAGTTTTTTCTGTTTTTGGGTTTACGCCCACTAGAACAATTTTTCACAACACAAATTTTACCCATAACTATTGTATTATTCACACTTTTGCATAAAATTAAATAAAATAAATTCAGAGTTCAGGAAATAAAATCACTCTAGCTACACGTTTTCTCATAATAACTCTTTAAGTTATTATTATTTTTAACTCGGCGTACTTCAATTGGTTTATAATTATTGCTACATTCATACGATACGATTCATTCGCAGTATCGCTTAACATCAGGCGAACTGGCGGTCAAGCGTACGCCTATCATGAATAAAAAAAAAAATTACCCTTTGTCTACCGCAGCGCCATTTCGGAAGGTTTTGGAACTGTTATTTACACCTTACAGCTGGACACTTTTTTAGATTTTTTACCATAAGAGATGACACTCCTTAATTCAACACTCCATAGTCTAGCTCTGAGTACTTTGAGGACGCGTTCCACTTGGCGTTCACAACGATCACGCTCACGACCGCAGTTTTTCCCGTTCCACTTGCTTGTGAGCGTTCCTGTCGTAAACTCAAGTGGAACGGAGTTTAGGATTTTCTCAACGATCACTTCGACCCACCGTTTTGTGGTCATCGTGGGCGTCGCACGGGCGTAAGTTATGACGTCATGAGTGACGTTTTCGCCGCGACCACAACGACCGCGGATGCCATGTGAAATGGCTATATGAGCGTTTTGATCGTTGTGATCGTCAAGTTGAACGCGGCCTAAAGGAGCATTTTGATCATTGTGAACGCCAAGTGGAACGCGTCCTGAGTCTGTCTGACTCTAGTCTGACTCATAATTTTTTGTAATATTTGTGCCAATGACAAATTAATGACAATAATTTGACAATGCAGATTAAAAAGAGCAGCAGTCACACATTTCACAATAAATTATAATTTATCATAGTCAATAGCTATTAACTTGACACTAGTCCATGATACATAATACTAATACAATTATTAGCTACTCAATCTATTACTGATACCATAGCGGAGTGAGTCATCTCACTATTACGCGTCCTTGTTATTTGACCCTGTAATGATAGTTTAAGCTGTTAAATAAGTAAATAAATATAACTGTAACATACCCGATGAATAAAAAGAAGATACAAATCTTTGGAAAGTTAATTAAAATAAATACTTAATTAAATAATATTAATACTATTTTTTTTTCTTAAGCTAGATAAAAGTTTAATTAATAAGTCTTAATTAAAAGTTTAGTTAATTAATATTTCTTATATCATTTATTATACTGTACAGCATAGGAATAACTTATATTAAATAATACAGGTAGGCCAAGGCGGCCATTATAAACCACTCGGTTTACGCGACATGCGTACGAGTCGGTCGATGGTTGAAGGAGTCTTTGGTTGAAGTATGGAGTGTAGAAAGAAAGGAGGACCATCTTGTATGGGGGATTAGTCGAAAAAGTGTCCACTTGTATACAGCAAATTATAGTTCGAAAACTCACCGAACTAGCGCTAGTGTAGCAAGTGGAAATGATATGAATGTAGCAGCAGAGTGAAGTGTGCTGAGTTGAAAAATTGATTTTTATGCAATTTCGTTAATACATTTTTGTTATTTTAATGATTTTATTGTTGTTAATACAAAAAGAACAAATATAGACGCAATGGGAAAACTTCGTTCAGTGAAAAGTTGTCCAAGGGGACGAAAATTGAAAAGTAAAGGAATTGATACGTCTCAACCTAGATCTTTTTTTCGACCAACAGTATGTATAATACATTTTTATTAACTATTTAAATTTTCTTTCCTTTTTTAATTTAGTAACCTACTCTAATAATTTGTGGCGCTCTTTTTAAAATTCTTCCACTTGCTACTACAGCGCCACCTTAATTTGCTCCCTTTCAATGGACACTTTTTAATACACTGAGATGGTCCTCCTTTCTTTCTACACTCCATAGGTTGAAGGCAGAGAGAGAGCCGTGCGCTCGGACGGAGACATTTAAGGCGTGTCGATACGCCACATATATATTCTATTTTCAAGCTATTTTGCTGCGGCCTATCAGTGTCATGCATTCATTAGTTTATGCCAAGCTTGTAACTTTGCATACATTGTGCAATAAATAAATAAATAACATTCCTCTATGCTCAGATCAAATAAAAAGTTAAGATGGAACTTTGCGAACAAAGAAGTGAGGCCGGCTAAAACTACGCCTAATTGTGTACAACACACAATTACACGCACATGTGTATTAGTTAACTACGCCGAATCTTGTCAGTCGAGCTTACGATACCTCGATAGCTCGACTGCCAAGATAAGGCGTAGTTTCGGTATACGTGTGTGCGTGTAATTGTGTGTTGTACGCACGGCTACACATCAAGCTATACGAAACCAGTTTACACTGGCCTCTAATTGTATGGGGAGCCTATACAATGCGAGATCAGCTTAAACTGGATTTTTATAGATTGACCTGTAGCCGTGTGTACACCGTTAGGCGTAGTTTTAGCCGGCCTCACTTCTTTGTTCGCAAAGTTCCATCTTAACTTTTTATTTGATCTGAGCCTCTATGCTGGTAACCTATTACTTACTCTTTATTCGCTTATCCTTAAATACGAATAAAAGTCACTTGTATCATAGTACGTGTACCTGTTACGAATATATTCGTATGAGAATATATTACATCTCTATTTCGAATAAACTGAACGGGTTAAATTGATAACCTCTTTTTTCGAAATTGGTTAAAATGGAAACGTAATCAAAATCTATGGAGAAGTAAAGCTAACGTGGTGTCACCCAAAAGACTCTGAACCCAAGCCAATGATTACAAAAAAAATATGAATGAATGAGATATATTTATATATTTTTTTGAGTTAATTCAATTCGAAAAATGAAAAATGACAGAAATAACATGACGGTCATGACGTAAACAAATACAATTGTCATGTCATTGTCTGTATTTGTAACTTGCAAGTCGAAACTATATTAAATAACTAATCTGTGCTATCAACACTGTAATTCCATACTACGGAAACGTCTTTTGTGATTTAATTTGTTTTTTATTAACCACGCGTTAACGTTGAAGTTTATTGAAATAGGAACACATCTCAAATGGTGAGTAACTTCAAGATACAATACTTCCTATGTGTACACTTGTACAGCCACTCTGTTCACAAGTCATTTCCAATATGAATGTTATTGTTACACAATAAACTAGAAAACTAGACTTATATCAAAATAAAATATAGGAATAGTACATAACTTTCATAAGAATATTGTCTTAGTGATAATGTATAATCTTTTTGTTGTATCCATGCAATCGCAAAACAGTTTCAGCACTTTCTTCACTTGCCTTTGAGTCCAATATTATAGACACAAAACAAAATCTTTAGATTCGGTCTCGTTCGATAAGCTCTTGATCCCTGTTGATGATTTTCCTTACTGGGGCTTGAAATTTTACATTATTTATGGTAATTGCCACCTATAGTAGTGAAAACAACCATTAGCACAAGATAGGTTATAAATTAAAGAAAAATTAAAGATTTCTAGACAAGCCTATTATATTATATGTGCATACAAATATTCATGTGTATGCTGTGAAGCAGATTTATAATTCATCAAGAGTGAAACAAAATGGCCTTTATTAATATCTTAAAATATTAATAGTATATAAATTGACATGAAATATTAACAGTACGTGTAAGTACGTAGCCAGCACTTTATTATGAAGAATATCATAACATTAAAGTAACAGAGATTAAGAATCTTTAGAGTGTGCAATTATATTGTCTTGGTACGGTTTGCACAGGAGGATGCAATTAAATAATCAAAACATTAGGGTAACAAATATTTGCCAGTCAATAGGTTTACTTTGGGAAAATGGGAACCACCTTCACACTCAAAAATGACCCTACCTGCTCACTGTCATCCTGCTTTTCAATGGCTGGGCTCTTGCAACCTTGATGGCATTATAACACAGCTTAAATATTTGGTTGTTGACAAGCAGCAGTGTTAACAATATGAATCGCTGTGCTCCTGCGATCGCCAATCCGCTTGCCTCGCGCGACTGTTATGGGCATATCCCCCCTTGAGGACAGCACATACGAAATGGCCACAAGTTCAGGGTAGCCTTGCTAATCTCGAACAAGGCGGCAGTCACAGTGCATTCTCTGTGACTGCATGGATAAATAAATTAAACTCGGGCCACTTTCTGTATTTTGGTAAGGGTAATAAAACATCCTGGAATGTTCCTCATCCTACCTTATAACATTAAAGAAATATCAAGTGTGTCAAACAGGGTAGCCTACCTGATAATACAATTATCGAAACGATATTCAATGAAGATTATTCAGGTCGATACACCGACTATGGCACACTCGGATGATATGTAGGAGGGCACATCTAGAGCCTTGATTTACACCACAAACGCTCACTCCACAGTTGTTATGGGGAACCTTAACGCCAAAGTGAGTTCAGAACTGCAACAAACCTCATGGCTATGGATGTCGGTATCACTAGGGACAAAAGTGTCAAGTTCCTAGAGAAGGAGAAGCTCTTCTTAATGAACTCGTTCTTTAGGAGAAATTCCCGAAGTGGATCAGGCAAAGCCCCGATATTGTGACGGAAAACTGAATTAAACTTCACCACGAGAGATAAGGGCACATATTTGAGAATATCTCCATGATCAACAGATCAATACCAGTCTCTCTGAATATCGATCTAAAGGTCGAAAGAAACAGTGAAGTCCACGCTCCGAAGGCGAAGAAGGCCAGTGCAGGAGAACTTCAAAGCGTGGAATGGGAGTGTAGTTGTTCTGTTTTTTTCTCTACTAAACCTCGTCTATAGAAGAGAAGTTGTTCTCTGGAGTCATCAAAAATCGTCTCGCTAGGAGACCTGACAAGTTTCAGCCTCAGAGTTTCGCAGGAGTCATCAGAAATCGTCTCGCTAGGAGACCTGACGAGTTTCAGCCTCAGGCTTTCGCACGAGTCATCAGAAATCGTCTCGCTAGGAGACCTGACGAGTTTCAGCCTCAGGCTTTCGCACGAGTCATCAGAAATCGTCTCGCTAGGAGACCTGACGAGTTTCAGCCTCAGGGTTTCGCACGGGACTAGCACCATATACCACATTCACACAATAAGGCAGATTATACAAAAGTAAAAGAGAACTATTGCCCCCTTTGCGCAGCGTTTGTGGACTATCAGAAGGGACTTCGTGTACTATCGTTATATTGACGAACCAACAGTCTTGACCCATATAATTGCGCAGAGCCGTGAGACCCACTGCGCGAGCTCATTGGAAGATTTGTTTAAGGCGTTGGATTCCATCAGCCTCGCAAAGCTTAGTTCTTAGCATAAATTTAGATAAAGCCTGAGTCATGGCCGAAATTACGTCAGGTCTCATCACCCATATAGCAAAGTTTGAAAAGCTCAGCGTGCCATAATAATATAATGTGTATGCTAGCTAATATGTAGCAATGTATAATTAATTAAGTGCTCCAAGCAAAACTTACAAATGTGAAAATTAAAATGTAGTTAGTAAAATGAACAGACGGAAAGTGTTGCGGGAGAGTTTATTGCGCCGCTTCTTCTTCCCAGCAAAACACTAAGAGGCGGTGATTGCGGTGAAGTCTGTCTATAATGTCTATAATAACAGGGCTGTCTATAATGTAATAAAAACAAACAAATTATCCATATAACCGTTGTCGCAAGCCACCATAATTATACTTACGTTGTCAGCACAGGTCAAAGCGGCATGCGACTACGGCTATAAGCTTGAAAGAATGTCTGGGATAGGAATCAGAACATAGGTTAATTTGCAGCAGCAAAACAAACAGCAATACAATATTGCTGTTTTCAGTAGTTTTTTTCGTAGTTGGGTTTTAGTTTTTAAACTTTATTTTTATTTGACTTTCTGGTGACTTGTGCAAGTTTGGCAGTCTATTTTAATCGCTAATGAAAATAAAGGAATGGTGCTACTAGTAAGAAAGATGCACACTGTATGCTTTTCATTCGTCCAGTGTTTGTTATATAAGATTCACTGTAATATAATACACCGTACGATACTCTTTGGATCAATACGAATCCAAAGACATCTTATTTATTAAAGTCTGGTAAAATTTCGGTGCCCTATTTCAATGTTTTGTAAGCCAAACTGTATTATTTTTTCAAAAATTTATAGACTAGAACCACCTTGCTGTAAAGACAAATGAATCGACACCCCATTTGTTAAATTCGGATCAGTCGTTTTTAGCTAGAGTTAAACATACATACATACATAGACTGTTAAAATAATGACCCTTTTTCGAAGTCTGGTAAAATTACGTTTAAAAAGTACTACCTGGTAGTCTATCTCGAATAAATTATTTTCACTTTGACTTTGGAGTGACATGCTTGAAGTCTCTCTGAAGGCTAAAAAGAAAACTAGATTATCCGACAGAGAACCAAAGTCATCGACATGGTGTAGCGAATTTGCATCGCGATTTTAGTAAAGCAGAAAAACGTTTGCCAGGTCATCTAGTAAATAAAAAGGAATATGATTAAACCGTCCACTCCACCTCCACCCATCCTCGAATCGAGAAGTCATCTTGTTCTTCTTGTTACAGATCTATTTACCATGGAAAAAGAAGACATATTGCTGGGAATGGAAATGGGAAGACTAGAAATAGAACCAGTAAAAATTAATAAGAATAAAAGAAACGAGAATCCTTTCGTAAATCCTATTTTGAACAAAAGCTGTGGTTCCAAAAGCACTACCCTTCCCAAAGAATCAAAATGTTCTTGTCCCTCACAAAGAAAAGGTAAACCTTCTGGAATCTATAAAAAGAAACATAATAAGATACTTAAAGAACCCGTGTTAAATATATTTAAAAAATATGGCAATACCATTACATTGGAAACAGACGAATCCACAAGTAATAAAAACATTACTGAAGCTGAAAGATGTGATCCATTAAGTTTATGCACACTTGTCAATACCTGCAATCAGCTTACAATATCATCTAGTAATATACCAAATACAATAGTGACTAACGAAACCAGGGCGAGTAGATGGTGGAAAAATGATGTGTCATGCTCACAGGAATATAAAGAACCAAAACAACAGAGCAATAGATCAGGCAGTTGTTCCCAACAAGCTCTTAATCCTCCGTGTGATGTAACTATTGATGAATTAGCAAGCTATTTCGAAACTTTGGTACATATACCAAAAAAAATGTCAACAATGGCTGAAATGATGTATATTTGAGTAATTAATTCGACTAAGAAAACCTTAATCAGGTTGAGAGGAACGAAGATGTTGCATTTACGATAACAAATGCGCTTTGTGATACCTACTTACTTCTGACCACATTTAACGCGATCGATAAATGCAATTAATTACACTATGGTGTACTTATCTACAACTTCATGAAGTTAAAAAATACGAGTCAGTGACGAAAATTTGGATTATAATGTTTCAGTGTAAACTTTAAATTGTTTGGAGCCTTTTTTTTTCATTTTAATTTAAGGCACGTGTGTTATTTAAGGTATAAAAGTTATAAGTATGCTACAGGTAAAACTCGTAACCGGTCAAAACTAGTTTTGACTACACAAATTAGTCAAACCTTTTTCCATGTTGTGCGTTCGGGTCTTACATATCCTAACCGATGTAATTTCTTTCAACCCGAATTTAACCTGTAAACACTAATCTTACTGCAAAAATAAGTCAAAACTAGTTTTTACTCGTCTGCGCGACCCAACGTAAATTAATGATCAGCCATTTATGTTTTTGTTAACGAAACGCGTGCGCCGACATTCATGATTTTCACATCAACCGATATATTTTTATCGTGTCTAACTAGAATGGCGAGATTGCATGTAATTTGGTACCCATTGATAGCGGTAGCGTGCATAGTGCAAACTTATACATATTTTAAGAACGTTATAAAACTAACAAAAAAGCTTTTGGAAAGTGAGTTACAGAAGTTGGGAGAAAAAAGATATACCTACCTACAATGTAGAAGATTATAACCTAAAATTTATCCAAAAGTACTAAAAGGACATAATTAAATAGTAAGCAGTACAGAGTTTTTTATTTATGATAGTGTATGTGGAAATTAAAATAAATATATTACATGGCGGTAATATTTCCAAAATCCCACAAGCGCCGTTCCATATTACTACAAAATCACTGAAGGCCAATTCCAAACGCGCACGCGCACAGTCATTTTGTGAAGTAACTGTACAAGCAATGGAATAGGAATTAGGAATCGATACTGACAGCCCTGAAAGCCATCCTATAGTGACAGCAAAACGTTCCGTATTGATTAAGGAGTGTAGAAGTAATTACACTCCATAGTTATTGCTTTCTGATATTATTTTTTTCTGAGTTTAATTTATGGAGTGTAGCTACACTCCCCATTGCAATTTTTAAGTCGTTTGTATTTGAGGATGAGAATCAATTATATTGTGAAATTTAACAACCAAAAATTAAAATCATCAAACAATAAATGTCGCAAATATTTGTCAGTTCAACATCTCTAAAGAGATAAATAAACTGGCAATTTTAACCCCCGTCTTATTTAATCACTTAGGCCTGTCGCGAAGAATAAACAATAAATTGTGAAGGTAATATCTTGCTAGAAATCAATACTACTACTAACACATAGATTGATTTGAACTTACAATCATTATCACCTGTAAATCACCTTTCAAACCAAAAAAAACTAAATCAAAATCGGTTCATCCGTTCGAGAGCTACGATGGCACAGACAGACACACACACAGACACGTCACTTATAACACCCTGTTTTTTTTGCGTCGGGGGTTAAAAGTAAAAGTAAGTTCTTGAAAAATATTGTTTGTGACGAGTCTAGACGATTGTCGGCATTTCGACCCCGACAAAGGATACGCCCACTATAGATTTCATTACACTATGGTAATACTTTCTATGATACTTAGCAAGATAAATAAGTATAGTATAAAAAAGGAATCTAGTAAAAACGTGCATAAAGTGTTAATCCGTTTTACTCATTACTGTAGATTGAAATTTTGTAAGAAACAGTTACGAAACGCAAGGTTTTCGTAACTGCACAATTACTTATTTTTTATAACTCGATATTATTTTAACTTTTAATTCCTTACCCCTAGGGACTCAATATTTTTGTTAAAAAATTCTTCTAAATTTGTTATTATATATTATGGATATAAACTTGTATGTGAATGATGCTTCGTTAATTTAAAAAACGTGGGTCCAATCTCGCCATTCTTCTTTAAAAAGAAGGGTACGTGCCTAATAAAAAAAGAATCATTTAAGTCGACGAACAAATAGGGTATACTTAGTTGCATAGGTTCTTGTAAATTATCTTTAAGTTTCTCAAATTATTTTGACTGGCCATTTAGGATGAATAATGATTTAAAGTGGTTTAGCAAACCAGTCTCATTTAAAACAATTATAATAATGCTGTTATAAAGTTCTTATATTGTAGCATAATATGTCATATTAAAGAGAAAAAAATACTACTACTATAATTCAATATTCTTAAATTCGGATGACAATACCAGGCATTTTACTGCTATCCTTTGATTACCTAAAGCGTTATTTAATTCAGTGACATAAAAAATAACCTAATTAAGAATAATTTAGTATTATGTTAAATTATGATCCTAACTAATAAGCATAAAATTTTACTAAAATCTATAGTCAAGACTATTTTTAACTGATTTTCGCAGTAAAAAAAGTTTTGATCGGGTAGTGAGTTTTGTCTGTACCATAATATATTATGATATTATATATATTTCGACTTTACCAAAATAGTGTTGTCATTGCAGTATAATTCGTATACCTACCTATGCAAGGGCGGAATCAGTATTTATATTTGGGGAGGGAGTGGGGTGGTCGTAACGATGTAAGGAAGGTAAGATGGGGGCGGGGTGGGGGGTCAGGCCTTAGGTCCTCGTTTTATTTAAACCATCAAGGGGAGCCACTCTGGATCCCCCTTGTACCTATGTATTGTAAAACTCCAAGCATAGAAACACAAATTCAGCGAAACAAAAGCCACAACGCGATGTGATTACTGAAAGATATCTATATCGAAAATTCGTGTTATAACAGAATTACCACATAGGTACCGAAATTCGTCTCATAATTACTATGTTAATGTATGCTATGTATGTAAATTTTAGATACCTACTTCGTGGTTTCTCGCACGACCATATTATCCGACTAATACAAGTTTGTATTGCGCTCTAGGATAATTTAATAACCGATTTATTTAAATACTTTTTGAAAATACAACTTTTATTTATAATAATATTCACTAAGCCTTTTCAATAAATCAAAACACTAGTCAACTACCCTTCTTCCGCTTTGTTCTTCACCAACTCACAACAGGTAGGTAAGTAAACTTACGACCATTCATTGTGTGTCCAGACTTGGCGAATGCATTCGCAAGTTTGCAAGCGGCGCATTCGGCCATTCGCCAAATCTGGACATTTTATTGTTACTTATCAAAATATAATACATACGGAAACTCCCGTGAAGCACTATTTTATTTGATAATACTAAATATAAACATAATTATACAGTTCACGCTTCTCGTTGATATTTTTTAAATATGAAATTGATTAAAGCATTTGTAAATATAATAAATAAAATAGGGCCCAGGATAGATCCTTGTGGTACGCCAGTTTTAACATAATAAAATTACATTAACATTACAAGCACACAAATGTTTCCTCTATAAAATATTAGTTTACATAGTTTAATAATATGTGCTCATAATCAACCCCACTTTTATGTTCAGTTCAGATTATGTTCATCCCAAGGTTGCCTGGAAGAGACTGCAGATAGCGTAATGGCCATCTATATTTTCATTTGCAAATGTATTGGTATTGTATTTTTCTGGTGTAGGTTCAATAAAGTATTAATCATTATATAGACAGTACGAGTAAGGCGAGTAAGTCCAAGTAAGTACGTACTTAGTTGATTCCACCATGATTGTATTTTTTAAATAATTATATGTCATTCAATTTTTTTTTTTTTTTTTTTTGATGGCAATTGAGTCGTTGTCGACTATTCTGCCAGCGTCAAGTGTTATGATGTGGTTATTGGAATTCTGCTCTTCGAACAACTGTTCGTTGATTTCGTGGTAGGATTTAGTATCATCATTGAGATAAATAACATAAATTTACTTCTACAGTTTAAGGTCATTGTCATTTAAAAATTTAGATAAAATTTTAACTAGGTATGAGGAGAAGTGGCATAAAAGGGATTTAAAGTTAATGGGGAGAGGAATTTTTAGTTTGTTAAGTGTTGAATAAAGATTAAGGGAGTTGGAATTCAGAGGACATTCAAAGAATATATGGTCTAGAGTGCCTTCATCAAAGCCACATTCGCAAAGGGAGCTATCACAGACATGAATCTTCTTAAGAAATACTGGGCTACAGCAGTGACCAATTCTAAGTCTACACAGGGAGGAAATAGTTCTTTTTGATAGTTTCGGACATTGAAAAAACCAAGGCTTTCGTTGTAAATGAGGCTGAATGTTTGCATAGTATTTTCCTTTCAATTTGGAGCTCTCCATCCATACTGATGACCATGAGGAAAATAATTTCTCTTTGGCACCATTTCTCAAATCGTAATTGTGAACAACAAAGTGTCTCCTATCTACATGGTTAGTCGTAGCAAATTTTGCTAGGGAATCAGCACATTCGTTGCCCACAATTCCGGAGTGCCCAGGAACCCATGCCATTTCGATATCCAAACCCTTCTTATGGCAATTAAATAACAAATTTTTAATATCTACAATAATTTTGCTGTGGATTTTCGACCTTAATTGGTTCTGTTTTATAGCTTGAACACCACTCAGGGAGTCAGAAAATATAACTGATTTTTTAATATTATGAGCATCTATAAAAATAATGGACTCCAATATACCAATGCATTCCCCAGTGAATACTGATGCTTCTGGTGGACATTGAAATAGCATTGAGATTTTGGAATTCTGGTAGTAAATTGACACTCCTGTGCACCCCGATGAGGATAACTTTGATGCATCTGTGTAAAAGAAATGCCAACCCTTCCAGTATTTTTTGACGGCCGATTCAAATTCACTTTTTATATTACGTGAATTTTTAGAAATTCCAAGACCCGGAACTATTTTAGGCACGAAATGAATTGCATCATATGATGAAGAAAAAACTGGAAGAATGGGGTATTGATGCACAGGGGAGGGGAGGTGTTTAAGTTCACGATACCTATTAATTAATGGAGGAACTGATTTATTTGTCCAATAAGGGCTATTAAAAGTGAGATCAATTTGTTCTAAGATAGGAAGTAGAGGATGTGATGATAGGGAGTAAACTTTTGATAAGAAACGGTCTGCCAAGTATTGTCTCCTTAGGGATAGAGGAGGATCTGCGCATTCTACTTGGAGGACATTAACTGGGGAGGATTTCATGGCTCCAATTATAATCCTGAGGCATTTGGCTTGTATAGAGTCTAACTTATGAAGGGATTCCTTATTACAAGGTTCCAACAGGTAGCTGCAATAATCCATCACACTTCTGACTGTGGCGTTATATACTAACTTAAGGGTATAAGGGTGAGCTCCCCACCAAACCCCGGATAGAGCCCTGAGGATTGAAACCGAACGTTCACATTTTTTTAAGACACTATTGATGTGATCAACCCCCGATAGTTTCGAATCCAAGGTAACTCCCAGGAATTTAGCTTGTCTTTTAATTGGAATAGCTTGATCATCAATATTGATACTTGTCTGTGGAATCGAGCGTTTACGGGTGAATATAACCGCTGAACTTTTCGGAGCACTAAGGGTTAAACCGTGGTCAAGAAGCCACTGGTTTAATGAGGTTAAAGAGACATTCATGGACAAAGCGGCATCTTGAACTGAACTGCCAGAGACCAATAATGCAATATCGTCTGCATACTGGAGTATTTTACAATTAAAATTTAAGCAGGAAGGAAGATCTAATGTGTAAATATTGTATAGGAGGGGACTAAGGACTGAGCCCTGGGGTAATCCTCTCCAAACAGTTCTCTGTTCCGGGGTCTCCCCAGGGATTCTCAACTGAACAACACGTTCAGAAAATAAACTGCAAATGATTTGACATATCCTAGCCGGGATTCTCAGCTCTAGCATTTTCCGCCTGAGAAGTGGGAGGAGGACAGAATCATAGGCAGCTGATATATCCAGGAAAACGGCCACCACGGACTCATTCCTGCTAAGGGCCAGTCTGATCTCGGATGTTAGGATGCCTACACTATCCGCTGTACCTAGGCCTTTCCTGAAGCCAAACTGAGACCGCGGTAGCAATTGCCTGTTTTCTATGAACCATTCTAAGCGATTTTTAATTAGGTGTTCTAAAAGTTTTAATAGTATGGACGATAGGGCTATTGGTCTATATGAGCAATAATCGCTCGGATCTTTACCGGGTTTCAATAAGGGGATGACAATCTGAACCTTCCAAGCTTCGGGAACATAACCGGATGTAAAACAAAAATTAACTAAGTCCAGGAAGTATTTGTGACTTTTAGGGCCACCTTTTACTATAAAAGAGTAAGGGAATCCATCTATTCCAGGTGCAGAATCCTTAACATGTGAGAGTACAGTTTTAAGTTCTTCTGTTGAGAATGGTACATCAAGTGGATCATCAGATGTAGTAATATCCAAGTTAGTAAGAACGCATTCATCAACATTCGGTACATATGGTGGAGCAATTTTGATAAAAAATCGGTATCCTAATTCCCCGGACAGCACATTAGATGCGGTAGGTAGATAACTGTTCCTAAAACATTTCAACTTTTTCCACACTAGGGATGATGGAGTAGATGGACTCAGTGACATACAGAATGTCACCCAACCTTCTCTCTTCTTTTTTCGAAATAATTTCCTAGACTTAGCCAATATCTGCTTGAAGGCAATGAGATTATCTTCGTTAATATTAGAGTTAAAAGTCTCTTCAGCCTCATTCCTGGTCCTGATCATTTTGGTACATTCACTATCCCACCATGGCGGAGAGGGGATGTTCCTAGATGCGGTATTTTTGGTAGGGAAGCAATGATCAGCTGTAGAAGAAATGGTAGTGGAAAAATGTTGGAAGCAGTCTTGGGCGTTATTATAATCTACTGGAGTAAGGGGGGTGAGCCTTAAATCCAATATTTTGCTATAAAGATCCCAGTCAGCTGAGTGAAGTTGGTATTTTAATAGGGGAGATTGGGGTCTGTCGGGAAGGGATTTGGATGGTAACCTGACCATGATAGGATAGTGATCACTTCCGTAGGTCAAGTTCAAACGGCTCCAAGTAAGAAGACTAGCTATATTGGATGAGCAAAAAGTCAAATCAACACAGCTGCGATTCTGACCAATGGCTTGATAACTACGTGTGGCGCTGCCATCATTAATGACACATAAGTTAAGCTCATCCAACATATCCACCAAACCCATTCCAAAACTATCACATGTTTCTGATCCCCAACGATAGTGGTGACAATTAAAATCCCCCATGACTAGTATAGGACTATTCACATGGATTAATAGGTTTTTTATTCTTATGAGGTCATCCACATGTGGATGGGCAATATAAAAGGAAAAAAATATTATATCCTCAGCCTTAACAGCAACAACATTAATGTTGTCACCAACAGAGGGTAGAGGAACCGGGGAAAATGACACCATGCTATTAATGAGCAAGGCGCATCCTCCATATCCATCAGATCTATCATCACGTACATTGCTAAACCCTGGGACCCTGAAATTACTCTCAGGAGAAAGCCAGGTTTCTGCAATGCTACAGATGGATGGTTTATATTTATTTAGCAAATATATAAGGTCTTGTTTCCTAGGAGTAATACTCCTCACGTTCCATTGAAGAAATGTAAGGGGATGGAACATTATTAATAAATTTTAAGATTGATGACAGTTTTAATGCAACGTGGTCAGGTATAGATTGTATTGGGTTGGACAAAACAGAAGTTAACATGTTGGATAATGTATTCAGGATATTTGTTGGACTTTGCATAGTGTTCGTATTAGAATCAGTAGGTTCTGCTGGGAAGGCACAACCATTTCTTGAGGGGGAGAAGGAGTAGTTATGGGTTAGAGCATCATGGGCTTGTTTGTCGTAGCTCGGAGATAGTGGGATATGTGGTTTGGGTTTAAGGAAGACCGTTTTACGGTATGATTTAGTTGGACTAGGGTGTTGGGACAGGTTATTAAAATTAGGTTTAGGAGACATCGACTGCCGAGAAATCTCCGCATATGATTTAGAAACTGGGGGGAAAACTTGGCTAGCTTCAGCATACGATATTGATTTATCTGCCATCAAAGCTTTAATACCCTTTTGACGGCCTAACTCGGGGCAGCTTTTATCGTTTGCAAAATGGTTACCAGAGCACAGCATACAAACAGCCTCATCAGGGGAAATATCACAACCACTGCCTGGGTGGTCTTGACTGCATTTATAACAGCGGGGCTTAGAGCGACATGTAGTACGTGTATGGCCAAAACGGCAGCAGTTGAAACATTGGATTGTCGGGTACATATATTTCTCCACAGGCAATGCTGAATAAAAACAGAAAACTCTTTTTGGTAAGACCTGTCCATCAAAAGTTAATACAACTGTTTGTGTAGGTCTCCATTCAATTGTACCAAGTGAGTTAACTTTTCGATTCAGTCTCCTAGCTTTAATAATATGACCACACCCAAAAGGAACGTTAATATTTTTTATAATTTCTTCTTCTGTCCAGTCCGTTGGAACATCCCTGACAATCCCCATCCTGGTAATATTGAATTGGGGAATGGAGGTATCATAATTTTGTTGTAAAAGTGCACCATTAATAAGAAAACTATTTGCATCTTGGTATGATTTAAATTGGACTGATATTCGGTTTCTACCTATACGTTTAATACCATCAGGAAAAATATTGCTGATATTATTTTTCATTAAAAACATACCAAACTTCACAGGGTGAAGAGTGGTGCCTGTAGTTTCCTGATCTTTCTGTGAAACATGGACAATATAAGGTGGATTATCTCTGGCAGTGTATGCTTGTCTGCCAATGATTTGTTTAATCAGTTTAGGGGGTTTATTTGTAGAGATTGGGGGGGAAAGGGCTGGTCTTTTTCTGTTAGCATTATCAATATTGTTTATCTCATTATATTCACTGGGTAAGGAGACTGTAAGAACAGGAGTAAATTCAAATAAATCACCATCAGGAGGGTCAGGAGGATCAGGAGGCTTTTTAGAATCCATTATAAATTTATCATAAACACGTAAAACTAAAATAAAACAAACCTCAACCTATACACACACAATATACACAATATACACACACACAAACACACGCTAGGAATAGTCTCGACAACAGATGCTCAGGAAAAAGATAGTTATAGCACTGTAAATCGAAAAAATTCGTAGAGAGCACAAAAACACGTTATTGGGCCTTCACAACTACGACGGCGACCTTGGTTTTTTGAAATTAAATTATAAACAAGAAGAACTTCACAAGAAGAAAGAAAAACAAATTAATGTCAGTCAGTCCTTTTTCTATGTCATTCAAGGTCTTGGTTCTAACATACCTACCTGTCAAATGAAGAAATAAAAAACTGTCAAATACCAATGATAACGACACTTGACGCACTTGCAAGTTCCTTTTACTTTTACTGGTCAGTATGTTTTTGATAGACTAATAAATTTATGTCGTACCCTACGAATAAATAATGTCAGGAAATGTAACTGCCTTAAGAAAATGACCCAACAAAACTCGTGTCCAAGTAGGCGAGGCTTCAAACTCGTGTCAGGGCGTCCAAAGAGAAGTGGTTTAATAGTCTTTGGCGTCATCAGTCGGACATTTTTCTTGCAAGCAAGCACATGTCAAATCTTCGCTTATGTTATAATATGTATAACTACATCACGTCTGTATTCCCCGAAGGGTTAGGCAGAGGTGTACTAAATTACACCCACAATTCACCGGTATAATTAGGTCCTATGTAATAGGGGGCGAGCCTATTGCCATTAACCGGGCACAAATCCAGACTCCGAGCTGCTACTGGGAATTTCATAGAAAAACCCAAATAACACTGCTCGACCTGGGGATCGAACCCAGGACCTCAAGCGTAGCAGTCACGCTTAGGACCACTAGACTAATGAGGCAGAAAAAAGAGATCATCAATGTTAATTTCAAATTAAATTCTTTCCATTCGTCCATGGGAGCCAAGCCGTGGGCAAAAGGCAACATAAAGGTAAGTCTTTACTTTAGTAGGTAGGTATTCCAATTCTCGTTAACTCCACGTCACCTAGCTGTCAAGTTGAATACATCACAATTATTATTTCTTTTGTATATTTCTCAGTTTTACTGGAATTTATATTTTAAATTTGAATATTTTGAATCATAAAGTCGCAGGATAAAACAAAATTAGATAATTATGTTAAGTGACAGTGCAAGTTGTTGGTATGGTATCTTTTTAGATGCTTATACTTATTCAACAAATTATTTACTTTTTACAATCACAGTTATTATAACTTCTATTTTATTATTATGGATTTATGAAAAACCTCAGTTTTACAAGGTACTCTTCATGTATACCTACGTGGACACGTTGTACACACGACTACAGATGAAGCTATATCTACCTACATTTCCAGCTTAAACTGATCAAGCATACAGGCTTTCCGTGTTATGCTTTAAAAAAGCTTCAGCTTCAACTGGAATTTTATAGCTCCACGTATAGCCGTGTGTACCTGCCGACTAAACACCGCTTACCTTTCCCATTAGACCACGGCCATAGGAATCCTGATAATTGCCACTGTTTGTTTTTTCTAGCTTATATTCAAAAGAAGTAAGCATTCAAATATGAGCCCTATGGAAAGTAATGAGACAATTGAAATTAATTATAATACGTCGTTGGATAACGAGATATCAAATACCCAGGAAGAAAAAAAGACCACAGATCTCGAGCCAGGATCACAAATTATCAAACGCAATCAATGTATTTCTGAATAAAAACTCATGCGAAACCGCACAAAAAAACTATTTTGATGACAGTATGTTGGTAATAAACACTGTCTTGGGTGTACGTTACTCCAACAGGATAGTAGCTCCTAGAGTGATATGAGAGGTATGTAGGTATAGTTAGTGCGTGATCTGAAAAGTTGATTCCTGCTTGAGTAACGTTGTTCCAGCAGGAAAATTCTAAACGAATGATCGGAGAGAGAAATATTGTACGCAGTGCTAGACATCAAGCTATACAAATCCAGTTTATGCTGGACTCTTATTGTATTGGAAGCCTATACAATGCCAGATCAGCTTAAACTGGATTTGTATATGTTGACCTGTAACCGTGTGTACAGTTACCAAATATATCGGAGCAAACGGGACTGTTCATAATTATCTGAGCAACTAGATCTACCATACACGAGTAGCCCCTAATTTGTGCGTATTTGTGACGGAATAGGATTTAAGAAAATATTTATTATTTCCAAGTAATCGCGCTTTTTTAAAAACACAAAAAAAATCGTAGCGCCGAAACGAGAAAACGTATGAGCTCGCTAAAAATTGTATTCGGTCCGTCTTGACGCCTATAGTAACCATAAAAGGTTTCAAAAGTACATGCCTGCGTTATTGAATATATTGCTAAAAGTCGAAACGACGTATCTGTCAGGATCCCGTGTCAAAGTTTTTAAGTGGTCGGAATCTTCACGAAATATATACCAAAAAACTGTACCTAAACTGTACTAAATAGTACCTATGCTTAGATAAATAGTACCTCACGGGAAGGTATATAAAACACTTTTTTTTTGTCACGCCATCCTGACGTCAGGATGGCGTGAGATGGCGACAGATTATAAGCGTTTTACGCGTTTTTTAACTAATACAAGGATAAATTACAATATAGGTACTTTGACAATTTATTTTGTTGATAGACAAAAAAAAAGTGTTTTATATACCTGCCCGTGAGGTACTATTTATCTAAGCATAGGTACTATTTAGTACGTTTAGGTACAGTTTTTTGGTATATATTTCGTGAAGATTCAGACCACTTAAAAACTTTGACACGGGATCCTGATCCTGACAGAGACGAAACGACGATGTCATAATTTTGACGGCAAATTCTAGAAACCAGCTCAACCCAAGATGTGTAGGAGTAAACCAAAAATTGGAGTGCGTTTAGTCAAAAATACATACTGAAAATATTTAGCTTGGAATGTTTCGCATTAATTAGATATTAATAATAAACAAAACATGGAAACAACGGCTGGTTATCGAACATCGTCATTTGAATTTGGTTATCCAACCAAATTCAAATGACTACAAAAAAGGGCAATTTCATACATATCGATGTATTTTGTAGATAAAAAACATAAAACAAGAATTAATTCTGAAATCCACCTTTCTACTAGAAAATTTACTGTTATAACTGCCTCATTAGTCTAGTGGTCCTAAGCGCAACTGCTACGCTAGAGGTCCTGGGTTCGATCCCCAGGTCGAGCTAAGTGTTATTGGGTTTTTCCACAGATTTTTCTATGAAATTCTCAGTAGCAGCTCAGAGTCTGGAAGCGCTTGGTGTATTAATGTACACCAAGTACATTAATACACCTCTGCCTAACCCTTCGAGGAATACAGGCGTGATAGGAGAGGAGAGGAGACTTCGTAAACAAAGTCCGTATCCGCGACGCTGTGCGTTTACTTCTAAATTATTATAACCTTCCAATGGATTTTGATACGGATTTAACTACCAGTTAGAGAATTTTTAATAGTTATATAGGTAGTTACACAGTATTAAAACTGGGCTCTTAATGTTGATATATTTACAGGATAATAAATAAGTACCTACCTGAGTAAGATTTGGCGAATCTAAACTTATTTATTATTTTATTATCTATAATATATATCAAAACTAATATATTAGGATAAAAATATTTATTATTATTTACCTATTTTTTATAATAATATTATAAGGCTGAAGATTTTGTTGTTGGAAAGGGGACAGACTAGAGAACATTTTAAAATAATTCGAAGATCCCAATCGCTTTTAGTTATTTTTTTACAGCAATTTCAAGATGAGTTTTAATTGAATTTTTCTTTTTCAAAAAACTTTGTGAAGTTTTTAAAAAGGAACTAGACATTATTATTTATTAGCAAGTAATTTTGAATTTCATATAACCATACAAGAGTAGACATCAAAATTAAATTGAAATTTAAACGCTACACTAATAAGATTTTTTTAAATTGAAGGTTTAATGCTGAGTTCTGGATTTTTTTCAAATAAAGTTTCAAAAGTTGTTATAAAAAACCGGTGTGACAAAGAATGAGTTATTGGGCCTGAAAAGATAGCTAATGACCTCTTCTATCGCCCATTTCCATTTGGCAAACGATGCACCAAACACCCTGTATAATCGCCTAACTCAAATTAAATTTCACCACCGTGTGATTGCTTCCCATTGCAATTTTTAATTCGTTTGTATGTGAGGATGAGAATCAATTATATTGTGAAATTTAATAACCGAAACTTAAAATCATCTAACAATAAATGTTGCAAATATTTTTTCAGTTCAACATCTCTAAAGAGATAAATAAACTGGAGATTTTAACCCCCGTTTTATTTAATCACTTGGGCCTGTCGCGAAGAATAAACAATAAATCGTGAAGGTAATATCTTGCTAGATATCAATACTACTACTAACACATAGATTAATTTGAACTTATACAATCATTATCACCTGTAAATCACCTTTCAAACAAAAAAAAACTTAATCAAAATCGGTTCATCGGTTCAAAGAATCAGTGTAAAGTTTTTTTTACCTACTCCTTTTCTCATTACTCACTCATCATCATCGTTACCTACTCAGTTAGAATTAAAATAATCACATTAAAAACATTTAAATGAAATTAGTTACTGAAAAACAAGTATTTTTAAAGTCAGTAGGTACAGTCGCCATCAGATATATTGTGGCAGATAAGGTGACCAAATACTTCTGAACAATTTAAAATGTCAATTAGTTCGATACACTACAGGTACCATTAATATCTGAACATTCATTACTCCATTAATATCTAAGCAAACGCTTGTCAATAATTTCTATACATATAAACAACCAAAAATATCTGAACACTTTACGTCAAGTGTGTCTATTTTAGATACCGGTGGCAGTTCGCTTGTGGTACGAAATTGAGCCCGACACAAAGTTAGCGCCATGTCAATGTGAAAGCAGGCGGCATGTGTGGATGCACCATTTATTTAATATCTGAGTAGTTGAAGAAAAATTGCAGGAGGAAGTGCCTTGCAAATTCACTATAAATACAATTTTAAATAGAGACTCTTTCGTTATTTTATAAATTAAGGTAACTCAGGCAGTTTTGTAGTTTTCAGTCTTGTCATTACTGTCATGTTAAGTATGTCATGGGACTAAATTCAGACGAGCAACGAACGTAATAAGGGTATTGGATTATAATTTCAATTTAATGTAGGCTCAGATCAAATAAAAAGTTAAGATGGAACTTTGCAAACAAAGAAGTGGGGCCGGCTAAAACTACGCCTTGCCGTGTACAACACAAAATTACATGCACACATGTATGAATTAATTCAATGAATTATTTAATAAGGAACTTCTTGAAAATACTTTTCTTCCAACTGCTAAAGTATTTTATCAAGATGAACAAATAACATTCATTCAAGACAGCTCAGTGCACAATGCTAGTACTGTACAAGAGTGGATTAATGAACAGAGAGAGCTTACTTTAATCAAACTACCGCCAAAAAGTCCAGACCTCAATCCCATTGAAAACTTATAGGGTAAAATGGTGCAAGAGTGGGATGGAAATCAATGTCGAACAAAGGATGCATTAAGAATTTAAGACGACGACATGCAAATAACGTTTGGGAAACTTTCAGAGGAAAACATTTTTGCGAGAAGATTGTTGGTTCCATGCGAAAACGGTTACACGACGTATTAAATGTAGAAGGAGGTCACACAAAATACTAATCTTTAATTTATGTTGTCACAAATAAAAATATATTCATAATAATTTTTATTTTCATTACAAATCCTAAATCTATTTCCTTCGATAGTTCGACATTATCAGTTGTATCCTATACAAATGATTTTGTATACAATTTGCGTAGATACCCTTGACGTTATGTGTTCAGATATTTTTGGTAAGTTATGTGGTTAAAAGATATTGACAAGCGTTTGCTCAGATATTAATGGAGTAATGAATGTTCAGATATTAATGGTACCTTGTAGTGTATGGAACTTATTGACATTTTAAATTGTTCAGAAGTATTTGGTCACCTTAACTGCCACAATATATCTGACGGCGACTGTACTGTGTACTACCTATGCTCTAACGGCTGACCATCAGACGTCTCAAAAAAAAATTTCTCAAACAAATGACGGCAAGCGCTTGACGTGAATTCGAACTACGTCGACGCGTCAGACGGTCTGAACGTCTCAAGACTACTCAAGAGGTAGAGACACCGAAATAGCAGAAATGCGGAAAAAATTACCAAAAACCTAGAAAAAATTGAATTTCGCGCCCAACTCTGACGCTTTAGCTTTAAATCTCTTTGGGTGGAGATTAGGGCCTTCTTAACGGAGGCGGAGGCGGATGCGAAGGCGATGAGTTTCACTTCCGCGGATGCGGAGGTTAACGGAGGCGGAGGCGAAGGTGAAAGTGGATGTAAATAAAATAGTAATTTAAGGTTCAAAAGTTTTCATATTAAATAGGTACTTAACACTTGTAAACATTTGAAACATAAAGTAAAAATTTTAAGTTAACTTTTTTGTAATCAAAATTAGTAATCAAAATTAAGGAGAGGTAAATTAAACTTGACAAACAATAGTTTTGCGGCTTTATCACCTTCCAAACGATTTCTAAGGGATTCATAAATTAATCCAGCTGAACTAAATAATTGTTCACGCGCGGTATTGCTATATGATTACGTAAATAAAACTCCGTTACAACTACGCAAAAATTGTGCGGAGGCGGAAGCGGAGGCGAAGGTACGATTTCTTGCGGAACTTCCGCAGTAACGGAGGCGGAGGCGAAGTTCCGTTACAACCCTAGTGGAGATAACGCTTTTTCCTTACGATGATGTGAAGGTACCATCACCCAAAGGGATAGGCAGAGGTGTACTTAATGTACACACGGCTACAGGTCAACCTATACAATTCCAGTTTAAGCTGATCTCGCATTGTATAGGCTTCCCATACAATAAGAGGCCAGCGTATACTGGTTTTGTATAGCTTGATGTGTAGCTCTGCGTACACCCACAGTTCGCCGGTATGTTTAGGTCCTCTGTAATAGGTGGCGAGCCTATTGCCATTCACCGGGCACAAATCCAGACTCCGAGCGGCTACTGAGAATTTCATAGAAAAACCCAATAGCACTTTGCTCAACCTGGGGATCGAACCCCAGACCTATAGCGTAGCAGTCGCAATTGGCACCACTAGACTAACGAGGCAGTCCTATCGCATTCATTCTATAAAATCATTCATTGAAATTTCGTAATCAGTACCTATCCCGAGAAACCTTGAAAAATTAATGTGATTTTCGTAATAAGCTCTCCGCGAAACCTTGAAATTATTGATATTTAGGTCAAATTATTTAGAAAAATACCGCCAACTTGAAGACAACTTCATATTCGTAATTCTAAATTGGAATTATTACGAAAGTTTGGAAAGAAAAAGCTTTTCAGCCAAATCTGACAGTGGACTTGCGAGGAACATTCATTGGTTACCGGTACAGATACATCCGGAAAGTCCAGGTAAAATTGACTCCGTTTGGAGGAAGAGTTCAAACGCTCCACCATTGACGGCGAGCCAGCATTGGAGTTAGCTCCGGAGCACAAATTGGAAGCACTATGACCCGAATCCTATCGGAAGCAAGCTTTATGAAATCTAGATTAAAAAAATTTCGAACCTCCTTAAGTTTAATTAGTGGAGGAAGTGAAAACAAATCTTATCGAGCTACAACCAATCATAACGAAATGTAACTCCTACAAGTTTGCATCGTATGTGCATAGGCTCCAATTGAAAACACTAAGTTATATTTAGACAATTTTAATTTAAAAGCACTTTTCGATATCTATAATATCTAACCGTCAAACAATCATAATTATGATGTAATAAAACGAAAAGCCAGCGCATTGACTGGTTTTTGTCTACTACATCATAAACACTACAGCCATCCTTCATAAAAAGGGGTGTAAGGGTATACCAAAGAAAAAACTTATTATGGCCGAAATTATTTTCAATGCTGGTGACTATTATCTATTTGCGCCATTTAAATTTTATTTGAAAAACATGACAATATATTATTATTATTATTATATTCACTTTTATTCGTCAGCCCAAATAAGCAAAGATTTGTCTTTAAAAGTAAGACAATGAAAATAACACTATAAAAAAAAAGTAATATCAACACGGAGTAAACATACAGGTGCAAAACATGCTATGGCTACTAAAGACATCTTCCATATTAATCAGTAAGTGGTACATTTTGACTACAACAATAGATTGATTTTACATTATTTTAACAAATTTATTATTTTAACAAAATATTGAGTGCCTAATTACCCTTAAAATTCAAGTACCAATAATAAAATGACATTTCATAAAGAACATTAGATACTAATAACAGACTAGTTTTTACATTTTCAAGATGTACTTTTTTTTGCCAAACATTATTGTAATGTAGATGTTGGTAAGTTTTACATCAATTACAAACTAGTTAGCTCCTAAATTTACAAAAAACTGATACCACTTTAAAAGTTTATTTTGGAAAGTGTTTAATGTATCTTTGAGAAATACAGAAACACAGTAGAACTAAAACAAATATGGCTCACGCCCAGAATGTGGACTTCGCATTTGGTGCACTTCTCATAACGGGCCCATCGTAGGTATTTAGTCACTTCGCAATTGGGGCGCAAATTTTTCGCCAATTTTATACATTTAGACAGAACGATCACAAACTCCAAAATTAAAATTGTAAGTGTCAATGTTTTATAAATTGTATTTCAATGACTGCGTCCGAGGGTATATGAAAAAAATATTTCCACATTGCAGCCAGCAGTAACCTTCTGAGTAACTTATGCTGTTTGCTGACTGAATGACTTGTGCTGTTTTATAGTATTGAAGTTTCGTTAATTAATACATCCTGACATGATTATTTTAATAATCTTTTCCATGATTATGAGTTTCTGATTGTTTTGAATCTAAATTTGCAAAAAAGCATTTGTTAATTATTTAACTCCATTTTCAATAGAAAGTACCTCAAATGGTAAGTGCATCAAATGTGAAGTGTACTAAATGCGCAATTTTTTTTGGCCATTGCCCCAAATGCGATGTGTACATTCCGAGCGCGAGCCACGAATATTACTACTCTTGAAATCGTGAATGTTTTTTATTATGAAATCAGTTAAACCTCGACTGCCGAATCTGCTAGGTTAATGTTTGGCTACTTTTCAATAATAACTGGAATAAACTGACTTCAAATGCCCTCGTGGTACGATTGGTGGTTTGATATTTTATTAATCACATTTAATGAGACAGAATTATCGAGTACAAGGATAACTTTAGAAGCTAAAGCAAAATTCTCACTCTGTATGTTATTATAATTAAGTTAGTCATGATTATTAACGATTCCAATACATTTCTGATACAATATGAATACAATCACATTATCAATTTTGATTACTGACAAAACAACACAATTCATAGGATTTATTGTGCACATTCTGAAAACACTGTATACATAATATATGTAGATATACGATATTTTGTAATAAATTTAACATGATTGACTACAGTATAGCACCCTAAATATTGTCCAGCAAACCAACGCTGCTATAGGGTGTTTACAAAAGTAATATACATTTCATACACAATTCCACAGCTCACATTGCGCACCATTAGAAAAATAAATTATAGATGCTCCTAAACTAAACCTTCAAATTTATCTTGGCATATTTTCGCTGCACATCTGAAAATAAAATAATTTAATAAATTAATTGAAAATGTAGGTATGTAATGCCTATTCAAAGAAAATCATATTATAGTTATAATTATTTTTTCAGAAGTTTAATAATTCAAAACCAAAATGCAAAACGCAAATGGAGCTTGTAATTAACAAAAAAGTAAAACCGCATTCAAAAAATAATACAAATTATGTCTAAACCAATTTCGGAAGTCGGGGGTTTATACAGGCGGTTTTACTTTTTTGTTAAAAGTTATTTTATTTTGTTCAGTGAAAAGTACTTTCTTGGGTAGTATAATACGGGTAGGCCAACTAAACGCACTGCTCCAATGAAACAGCAAGGTTTCGGAGTAAACGGTAATATCATAGTGTAATGAAATCTAATAGTGGGGCAACTCGCTGTCTAGACAGGTCAACGATGAGGTGGGTTGCGGGGCAGAGCGGCGTCCCCCCGACCCTTAGTCGCAAGCGTCCCGTCCGCCCGACATGTACTGCTCGTCGGTACTGCGCTGGAAGTGTGGCTCGCGCTAGCGCTAATTATAATTTATTTTACAATAAGTTCTACATGTGCAGTTTACGGTTGTTTGTCGGCATCGTACAGAAGTAATAATGAAAACTTGAGATTTCATCGATTTCCAAAGGATGAGAATCGGTAAGTGCCTGCTATCCTATTATACCTAAACAAATATTATCTCTACTTAGTAAACAAAGTCGCTATCCGCGACGCTTGGCGTTTACTTCCAAATTATTTTAACTTTCCGATGGATTTTGATTCGTTTTAACTACCATTTAGAGAATTTCAAATAATTATATAGGTACTTACATTGTATTAAAATTGGGCTCGAGTTGGGATGTTGATATGTTTACAGGATAATAAATAAGTACCTGAGTAAGATTCGGCGAATCTAAAATTATTTATTATTTTATTATCTACTAGCTTTCCGCCCGCAGCTTCGCTCGCGTGCACAACACGATGTGTCACAATAAAAAGTAAATTAAATCAAAAGCACTAAGGAGTATTGATATCAAAATCATCCCGAAAATAACTTTCCCCCCTTTTTTAAGTCCGTTAGGGGATGAATTTCAATAAAATACGAAACACGTCTTCCATCAATTCTGTTAAAGAACGTTTATGCAAAATTTGAAGCAGATTGGACCAAGGAATCACGTTGTCCCATACAAACTTTGCCCCCTTTTTCACCCCCTTAGGGGTATAATTTCGGAAAATCCTTTCTTATCGGATGCCTACGTCTTACAAAGAATACACTCTCCAAGTTTCAGGTCTCTACGATCAGCGGTTTAGGCTGTGCGTTGTTCTGTCAGTCAGTCAGTCATTCAGGACAAAAGATTTTATATGTATAGATAATCTATAACTACAATAATAATATATTATAAGGCTACTATAAGGCTACAATAATATATTATAAGGCTGAATAGTTTGTTTGTTTGTTTGATCGCACTAAACCACTGGTTGGAATTGATTTTTTTTTGTGTTGGATAGTCCATTTATCGAGGAAGGCTTTATGCTATATAACATCACGCTATGAATAATGTGAGTGGAGCATAAATGAAAAATGTTGCAATTACGGGAAAAAAATATTCCTTATGAGCGCTTCCGTTGCGTGCGCTGCGTAAACGGTTAGTTATGCAAAAATATTGTATGAAATGTTCCGCTTTAAAAGTTCTAAAAAAAAGTCCGGGACAGCATAGATCTAGCTTTTAAAGTTGACTTAGTAATAAATAATCCATATTCAAATAAATACGTTATTCATCACAAGTATTAAATTTTGAACAAAATTGCCCTCAACATCATTTGATTTCAATGAATATCTCAGGAGAAATCATAGTTTAAAAAAATACATATTCAACTTTACACGGACTATGCGCGCGGAGAGCGCTCAACCCGTTGCAAGGCGAGGGCGGGGCGATCATGAGGGGGAGGGCGCAAATGCTTAAATAGTAGGTAACTATTCCACGCGGGCGAAGCCGCGGGCAGAAGCTAGAATAAACAATAAATCGTGAAAATAATATCTTGATAGAAATCAATACTACTACTAACACATAGATTAATTTGAACTTACAATCGTTATCACCTGTAAATCATCTTTCAAACAAAAAAAAACGATTCATCCGTTCGGGAGCTACGATGGCACAGACAGACACACACACAGACACGTCAAACATATAAAACCCCGTCGTTTTTTCGACGGGGGTTAAAAAGTAAAAGTAAGTCCTTGAAAAATATTTATTGTGACAGCCCTAAGCTATTTTCAATGTCTAAACGAGTGTCGGCATTTCGACCCAGACAAAGAAGTGCGCCCACTATAGATTTCATTATTCTATGGTAGTATCAACGAAGTCTACAGTTTTTAGACAAACCACTCGATCGATATCGATCAATTCATAATTGACGGAATGATCCCGTTGCGAACATACAAAAAAAAACATACAGTCGAATTGAAAGGGTTCTCAATTAGACTGTTTAAAAAAGGAGGAAGTCGAAGTCGGTCGAAAAGCGCAAAAATAATTACGATACTAACAGCAGTTGAGCAGGAGATTGATGAATAATTTGTCTGAGGATTTGGAGAACCAGGAAACATATTCATTTGCACATTAGGTGGTGGTGGCGGCGGTGGAGGGTGGGTGGCGAGCGGGGACACCGGCGGAACACCGCTGCTTGTGCATCCCCCGGCTGCATTGTTGGGACTACCCGTCGTCGACAACCTCGAAAACGCCGCTAGCGCATCGGGGAAATTAGGTGGAGTAGCTGGAGTATTGCAAGGTGTCATCAGTTGCTGAAACAATGTTTAATTTTATGTTAATACTACTTCCGATATATAAGTGGTGTTTAACTCCTAAAATAAGTATAGGTGTGCAGGCAACACCGGAGTAACCTGACTGTCACTCGCCCTGCACGCCATGTTGCTGTAACTATTTGTCACCATATTATCACGTCACCATAATGAGCGCACTCAGTATAGTTTTCATTGCACTTGACTAAGTGACAAAAAGTCACGTCGACAAAAAAATTAAATCAGCGGCGGGCCTAAGTATCCCGCTCTTCACAAACAAATGAATGTTGATTTTGTTAGTTGATTTTGAGTGTCCTAAATCTATAATTTAGGACACTCAAAATTTATTTGGGTTTTGTATCAGCAGTATTGTCACCTTCATATGGCACAAATGCAGATCAAAAACTTCTCTAAGAAATCTTATAGGAAACAGTTAAAACTCACTAGTCAAAACTAATCAAGACTAATTTTGACTAACATAATTTTATTATAAGTGCATCTTCAGAGTGTGGAGAGTATTGACTCACCTGACGATAGTGTGGTGCAGCGATCCCATTAGCACCAGCAGGTAATGCTACTTCTTGAAAAAATATTGATAGTGCTGTCTGTAAGGGAATTAAATACAGGAGATAATAAAATTGAGTTAAGCCATTTAGAAAAAATCTAGAAAAAAGAAAACAACATTATTACACTGGTTATTGTGTCTGCCAATGGTAATAGTCAAGACCCTTGATACAGAAGGTAGTACTCATGGACAGAGCCCATATTGTTAAGAAATTTCTTTTTCTAGGGTGCTGACTGCAGATAACTAATTGGAACTCTACTCCAACACTGGTGGGTTTTTCCTTATATTTTTTTTGTATTTTTATTGTTGTTTACCTATGTTTTTATATAGATATTTAAAAATGTAATAAATGTTAGAATTAAATAAAATCTTTGAAAATATACACAATATGTAAAGGTTATATTCCCAATGCAAGCAGTGTTACAAGTCTCTTGTGAGTTAAATTAATGGCAATAGACTTGCCCCTCTATTACAGGAGACATTACACTAGGATTTGGGGAGAACAGGTGTGCTGGTATGCTAAGTGAGAAATAATTAAATAGTTACAGTGGGTTATAGCTGTTACCTGACCCTTCTTGAGGGGTGGGTCAGGTAACAGCTATAACCCACTGTACTCGAAAATATGAAGTACCTACTTAAAAGCAATGAGACTTTATACATAATACCTGTGTACTGGTTTAGGTAATAATACCTACATGTTTAATTAAGTCATGTTGACATCAAAAACAACTTCGCCCTGCCTTAAAACAAAACAAATTTTAGATGTATCTTTCCACTTCAAAGATAGGAGCAAAGTGTAAATGTATTGTGTACGAGTTATTTACTATAGCTTTGAGGTAGAGAGACAATTATTTATAACTTAGTGGATTGCAGCCTTTGGTTAATTTAAGGAAGCAGCTATAACAGTTACCTAGTTGTCTTATTTTAATCAAGGCTAAATCACTAGCTTGTACGTTCGCATAATGCGTATGTGCTAGTGAGTCACTAATAGGACATGTTTATTAAAAAACCGATCAAAACAAATTCCTAATTATATTAATGTATCAGTAGACTATAACTATTCTCTACCTATTTTATAGGACAAATTAAAATATAAATAAAGCTCATACATAAGTATGTACTTCAAAATAATAAACGACTGTTTATATTAGGTATTCACGTGGAAAGGATGTCAAAGTATTTCATAATCCAGGGATAAAGATCATCAACATTCGGATCGGATAAATAGGTAGTCAATAGTATTTTTATTGATAACAATGTGTGACAGCAAGGCTACCTATTGTAAATCAAAATATGTAGCAGCCATTTCATGATTACATACTACTGTTTGTTTACATATATTATAAAATTTACCTCGAATTGCCAGTGTGCAGCTTGCAATAATTGTTTTGCTTGTTCTTGAGCACATCCTGCCACTAACACAAACTGATTTATCATGACTTGTTCACGTAAAGTTGAATCCATTGTAACAAAATTCAACAAAATATAAAAAAGAACTTCACCGACTTTGCAAGAAATAACAACCAAAAGCAATGAAGTTGGTAGTAGAACCGTAAAATGCGTTTCCGATCAAGTTGAGCGCTAGTGGACTTCGGCAATATAGTAGGTGCAAAAGAGAGATCCGATTTGTTTACGTAATGTTCACCAATGTATGATATCACAGATTATTTATTACTCTACTGACATTCGGTGCGTTCCACTAAGCGCCCACAATGATCAAAATGCTCATTTAGTCGTTCCACATAACGACCGCGGTCGTCGTGGTCGCGGCGAAAACGGAAAGAAGGCGAAAGGTACGCCTGGTAACCAGTCAGGGCGCCCAGTTCTAACGCGCTCGGAGAACTCCATGTACTTGACACCAGTTGACCCACTTGAAGTCCTCTCCATAATAACAAACCTTAAAAATAAACAGAGTTTCGGTCAAGACGAACTCCCACCCACACTAATAAAAAAATGTGCCGAACAACTCGTTCTGCCACTGGTGTATCTGATAAATCAATCATTCTCAGAAGGTGTCTTCCCGGACTTACTTAAAATATCCATCATAAAACCAATACACAAAAAAGGAGACATAACGGACTGCACAAACTACCGTCCAATAGCCCTTCTGCCAACCTTTTCAAAAATTATAGAAACTGCAATTTCAAAACGCCTTTATTCATTCTGCGAGAAATTTAACATCTTTGATGAAAATCAAAACGGTTTCAGAAAGAACAGATCTACCACCTATGCAGTATACCGGTACATCCAACAAGCTCTCAATTACATTAATGACCGAAAATATGCTATAGGTATTCTGCTTGATATGAGCAAAGCTTATGACAGGGTCTCGTATAGCATCTTGCTTAATAAACTGGAAGGCATTGGAGTTCGAGGTGTTGCCTATGATTGGTTCTCCTCTTATCTTAACTCTCGCACACAATATGTTGAAATTGAACACCATAATTCACAAACCGATGAAATATCACATGTCCGTTCAAAAAAGAACGATATAAAGAACTCTATCCCTCAGGGCAGTGTACTAGGCTGTATATTATTCTTGTTATACATAAACGACCTTCCGAAAATCATAGATTCAGCAAGTATCCTATTTGCTGATGATATATCAGTAATATTTCCATGTGAAAACATATTAGATTTAAACCCTAAAATTAATAAAACCCTCTCCGAAATTGTAGCGTGGCTTGAAGACCATAACCTTGAAGTTAACTTTACTAAAACCAAAATTATGCAGTTTAAACCATATCAAAAACGTCCAATAGTAATCAACTACGCCCATCATAACACAATAATAGAATGCGTTGACTCTTTTAAACTATTACGCCTACACATAGACACTAACCTAAATTGGAAATGCCACATCCATAACACAAGCGGGAGACTATCTAGGTTCACATATGCTTTACTCCAATTAAAAAAATCTACAGACCTAAAATCAGCAATTGTTGCCTACTATGCATATGCACACTCCTGGCTTGTGTATGGAATAATACTATGGGGTAATAGCACGAACGCAGATGTTCTATTTAAACTACAGAAGAAATGTATAAGAATCCTCGCAAACATCGACGGAATGGATAGCTGCAGGCCACACTTCATTGAACTTGGCATACTAACATTAACATCTATGTACATCTTTGAAATCTGCTTATTTGTCAAAAAACATATTCACTTATTTTCCTTAAGGAAAGATCATTACTCACAACCTCGTAACTTAAGAAATAAAAATTCACTAACTCTACCGACATCAAAGCTATCTATATTTCATTCTGGGCCCTATGTAATGTGTATTAAGATATATAACAAAATACCACAACAACCAAAAGAAACACCCAGCCTCAATATATTCAAGAATAAATTAAAAAAATACTTAACCCAAAAATTTTATTACAGTATAAAAGAGTTTTTCGAGGACAGAACTAAACAGTAAGACAGTGTGCAATATAAAAAAATAATTAAACTATAATATGTTAAAGTAAATAGTATAAATATAATGATAACATAATAATAAAGGTATATATAAATATAATAATATATATATGAATAAATATATAACCTAAGATTAATTAAATAGTTTGTAAGTCATTTTATATTAAAATTGTATTGCTGCGCCCTAACAGGGTATCATGTATGTACCTTTACATTCTGTAACACCTATGTATCACTCATGATCGCAATAAATATTTGTATATGAAAAAAAAAAAAAACGTCACTCAAGACGTCATGACTTACTCTCACTAGAAACTCACGACGACCCATCTAAAAAGGTGGGTCGAAGTGATCGTTGAGAAAACTAGCGGCATTTTCAAAACTCAACCATCAAAGATGGCGACCGTGGAACTTACGTTATTTCATGCGGAAAGAGATATTTTAGTAGAAGTGAATGTGTCTGCAGCGGATGCTCAACGTGCCTCCACAGATAAATATAATTATGTAAAACAAGTTTAGAAAAATTAATTGCAGTTTATAATTAATATACATGTATAAATGTTTCCTTGATTGCCAATAATATAACCTAACTTTAGAAATGAAAATTAAGTTAGCCTTCTTTATGTTAGTTTTCTTATTGAATAAAATATTATTATTAAATTATAACCTAAATTCTTAAATCTTTTGCTTTCTTTTTACTAACTCGCCGTTTGTATTATTTACCTCCACGCAAAATGCTCTATAAATCCTTTCCACTTGAGTTTGCGACAGTAACGCAACGGTCACTGCTAAAAACTGCGGTCGTGAGCGTGATCGCTTAGTGGAACGCACCCATTATCATGACAAACTATGGAGTGTAGAAAGAAAGGAGGACCATCTCAGTGTATTAAAAAGTGTCCATTGAAAGGGAGCAAATTAAGGTGGCGCTGTAGTAGCAAATGGAAGAATTTTAAAAAGAGCGCCACAAATTATTAGAGTAGGTTACTAAATTAAAAAAGGAAATAAAATTTAAATAGTTAATAAAAATTGATTACACATACTGTTGGTCGAAAAAAAGATCTCGGTTGAGACGTATCAATTCCTTTACTTTTCAATTTTCGTCCCCTTGGACAACTTTTCACTGAACAAAGTCTTCCCATTGCGTCTATATTTGTTCTTTTTGTATTAACAACAATAAAATCATTAAAATAACAAAAATGTATCAACGAAATTGCATAAAAAACAATTTTTCAACTCAGCACACTTCACTCTGCTGCTACATTCATATCATTTCCACTTGCTACACTAGCGCTAGTTCGGTGAGTTTTCGAACCATAATTTGCTGTATACAAGTGGACACTTTTTCGACTAATCCCCCATACACGATGGTCCTCCTTTCTTTCTACACTCCATATGACGAACAGACTTCGAGAACTCGAAGCGAACAGACGAAGATTTCAATTAGTGGTGTGCGGTATCGATTATTAATAATCGATTAATCGATTAATGAAATAATCGTTTTCAATCGATTATTATTTAGACAATCGATAATAATCGATTATTGCTATATAATACTTTAAGTTGTAGTAACACTATTTGCGAAGGGAATCCCTGTCACCAGTAGAGATGGGATTCTACCCAGGGATTTCCCAGGGAAATTGAATTTTGGGTAAATACCTAGGTAAATACACCGAAGGTGGGTATTTATTTTCCTAAGAATGATTCCATTTAGACATGTTCTTTACAACTTCTTAGGGTGATAATGGTAGCAAAGTGAGCAATTCTGAAAATATTAACCATTGTTACGTTGCACCACGATGATATTTTGTTGGTTACACCATTAAAGGATATAAATAATAAGAATAAAGGATAAGAAGTAATTACAACTCACTGAGAACTGTCAAATGAAAACTAAAGTTTAAAATCTCAAAACCTTACAAAATCCAACATCTATTTCTACACCCATTCTCATTTGAATTTACGATAAAAGTGCATGTCGTCTTGAAATAAGTGTAACATTTGTGTTTTACTCGCCTTTAGTTAGATTCACTGACTTTAAAAAAGCTTAGGTTGACTAAACACAATGATAACATAATTTAGAAAAGCCCGTAATTACTCCCTGTGTACAGAAGCAAATGACTTTGCTTTTTGCTTATTATACAGTAGTTGATAGGTTAACATTTCTTTTATTAGATATATTTACCCAGTGGTGGGGTATTTACCTGGGTAAATGCTAAATTTTTACCCAAATAGGAATTTACCTGGAAATTTTCTAATTGGGTATTTACCCGTCGCCCATTTCTAGTCACCAGTAAAAAGTTTAGTACCTAATGGGTGGAGACTACCGTGTTGCTCGAAGGTGGAGACTGACACTGACTGAGTACTAATAACTGATTATGTTCTATTTGATGTTAATTTTAAATATTGTTTTTTTTTTTATATAAATAAGTGATAATGTTCTGTTATTGAATTAAGTGATTAAGTTGTTTTTATTTTTAAAATTTTATTTAAGACAATTTGAAGAAATGTTTGATTTCAGACTCGTAATCGAACGAAAATCGATTAATAATTGATTAATGATCGATTACATTAATTCGTATAATCGAATAATCGATTACTAAAATAATCGAATCGACATACCGCTAATTTCAATAGAGGATTGGATAAGAACCACGGAGGAGAGAAAAAAGCGGAGATGCCACAAGGCAAGTAGGTCATGTGCCTTCAACTAGGTCATGACGTCACAGTGGGCGGGGCCAAAAACCTTAGTTTCGAATGAATCTTGATCGCGTTCGGATCCGTGGATCCGTCGTATTTTAATAGGTTTTTAATATTTTTACATTGTTTTAATAATGAAGTGCGCTGTTGTTGGATGCAACAATTGTTCCGGATCAAAACTGAAACATGTTGATGGCATAATATTTCACGTGTAAGTCAAAAAGTCACAAATTTTCTAGCTTGATCGCCAGATTGAAGATAGAGACATCTACCGTTGAAGAGAAGCATTCAAGGGTTTCTAACAACTTCTTATAGATTACGTGTTTTTATACTATCAATGCATGTTATTCTTAGCCAATTTTCTGCTCAAATTACTTGCTAATGTTTATTTTGCTGACTAAAAGTTACTTTATAGATAAATTATATACCTTGTGCATAAAACAAGAACAAGAATTTAATATAAGAAAAATGCGCCATCTGTTGGTAGGTAGTCGGTTTTAATTGATGAGCCATTCTAACTAGGGATGTGTCTTTGCGGTAAAAAAAACGATTATTTAAAAATCGATTTTTATTTTCTGGAACATCAAATCTACTAAAACATGGTATGACATTTCATATGTAAATAAATCTTTACCGTATTTTTCTATTTAATTACATTTAGACACCAAATTCGTGTATTCTATTTTAAATTATTATCAGATTTGTGTACCAACATTGAGTCCGCTAGCCCCTCCAAAATACGTATCGGTCGACCGATAAATCCGAATTCTTGCCGATGAATAATTTAGTGATGTTACCTTTAACCAAACGCCTATGCGTCAAAGCGCCATGAATTTTACGGCGCTTTCGACCTTTCTTATTAGCGAGAGAGCCTTCACTTAAAAAGCGTTTTAGTGCTGCATGTTTTTTCGTCTTGTTAGACGGATATTTGCTGTTTCAGCGCTGTGCAATGCTTGTTGGTATTGTTTAATTTTGTATGTGTTAGTGTCGTCATTACAGTTTTAGTTTTGTTTGTAGTCATTCGGAACTGCGCTTGTGGGCACATTTCCCACCGCAAAAAAATGGCAGAACTATTTTGGTTGGTAATAAATCGCTAAGGCTACTCCCTGTTGCTCGAAGGTTATCTACGAACAATTTGCAAAATAATAACGAACCCCCCCTGCCCTCAAATGGATAACGGGTAGCGGTGTTTCTTCTAATTTTAATAAATGCCAGTAGAAAAAAATCGAAAAAGGGGACGCTTAAAATAAAAAAATCGATGAATAAATAATCGATTTAAAAAAAATAATAATTGCTCATAAAAATCGATTTTTATGAAATAATAATAGTTTTTTTTAATAATCGATTATTTTTTAACATCCCTAATTCTAACGCACATAGAATGTTCTGGATCAAAGTATCATGCTTTGTTACGCCATAGTGGCAAATAGACGAACTAAAATGAAAATACCTAGTTCAATTTGACTGTAATAATTCCATTCACCACTAGATGGATTTACAAATAAAGGGCGGGTTTTCTATCGTGGGGTGGAGCCATCGCCGTACCTCGTCCCCCTGTCACCCGCATTTAGGCGACGCTGCTTTCTAAAGAAATTTTGCCTTGCGGCATCTCCGCTTTTTTCTCTCCTCCGTGATAAGAACTTAAGAAGTAGGGACACAAGTTTTGAAAAATAACGAAATACCGATATCAATATAATTATATCGAATAAAGTCGATATTGATATATTATTCTAGTAAGCCGATAAATAGATAACTTACCGATATTTCTGACTTACAGAAATCCAATGTAGTTTTAGTTTTATCAAACTGTTGTGATTTACTCAAAGATTTATCTTCAACGTCACGTTCTTCTGGATGTTTTTGTTTAATATGTGATGCTAGATTGTTTATATTACCAGATGTTTTAGCTCGCCTGTTAAAAATAGTGCAATCAGCATCTTCTTTTTTGAAACACAACCACAATTTACTTCTCTTCATATTTAACAGTAAATGCAAAATAATGATACTAATAATATCACACTCAGTCACATCACCAGGATGTCACTACACAGACTACAAATTAATTCAGTGACGCACGTAGTTGCCTCATAAGGGCAAAACAATAGATTTTGCATTGTGTCTACTGTCTACAATATGACGCTTGACGGGTAGTTAGAGTTAGAGGCCTACTATCTGGTGATTGGTGCATCGTTTGCCAAATGGAATTACAGTTTGTTCGAAATAAGTAAGCCGATCGGAAGTTAGCCGTTCCGAACTACCGCGGTGATAAAATCGTTTAAATAAGTGTTTTATTACATAAATATCGAAATTAGTAAACAAAATAATTAGAAATGTGAAACATATACGACTCTAATTATCTTTACACCGACTCTTTCTATTAAAATTTACCACTTCTAAACCATTTGCAGACAACTTCCGATCGGCTTACTTATTTCGAACAAACTGTAGTCAATAGAAGAGTTCATTAGCTATCTCTTCAGGCCAATAACTCATTCTTTGTCACACGGGTTTTTTATAACAACTTTTTTAACTTTATTTTGATAATTTCCAGAACTCGGCATTAAAGCATATATTTTTTTTAAAGTTACTAGTATGGCATAAAAAATTGCATTTAATTTTAATGTCTACTCTTGCATGGTTCTATAGGGTTAACACAAACTAATTTCTCAGATAATTTTGAACTTAGCTGTTTAAGGTTTAAAATAATTTGGAGAAAGAATGATGGGTCAAGTTGGCCGGTATATCCAATAAACTTAATTATAACATTAAATGAAACCTTATATCATAAGCTTCAATTTTTATTATGGGCTGAACACTGTAAACTACCGGAGAAAAAAGATATCACCCCAGACATCATAGGAATTAAACCACTTCGGTGTAAGCCGCGCAAGTTGCTAATGCGCTGGAACTGGAACCTTTTATAATACACACACGTCATCGGCGAGTAGTGGTTGGCCAGCATTGCTAACTGTAGAGAATTTATTGGTATAATGCGTACAATGTCAGAAGATTAAGTCTCCAAAATGACGACGGGGCGCATTCGCAATGTGCAGGGCTTATTAAATAGTTACATGTCGTTATTTGCTCGTTGCTTGCCTACGTTCTACTATCAGTTTCATCAGTTAATGCGACTTTGTGCGCGTGTACATACATACATACCATCACGCCTGTATTCCCCGAAGGGTTAGGCAGAGGTGTACAAATGTACACCCACATTTCGCCAGTATGTTTAGATCCCGTGTAATAGGGGGCGAGCCTATTGCCATTAACCGTGAAAAAATCCAGACTGAGCTTTCTGAGACCCTGGCTGAGAATTTCATAGAAAAACCCAATAACACTTTGCTCGACCTGGGGTTCGAACCCAAGACCTCTAGCGTAGCAGTCACGCTTAGGACCACCAGACTAATGAGGCATTCAGTTGTACGCGTGTTGTTACCATAATAAATGTTTATTTAAATAAATGTTTATTTAAAAAAAAGTATTTTATTTTATGGTATCACCCTAAGGTTAATTACCCAAGTGATAAGCTGGCTAAAATACACCATAGCATGAGCTTTTCCATTGTAGAAATGATTCTTACTAATCAAAAGTAGGTGCAGAAAATATAACTTTTTATGTGCTCGACTGTACATTTCCGGTCGATTCATAACATGAATTGTTTCGTTTCAATAACTGTAGGTCAGGGATTCCCAAACTATTTTGGTCAAGTGACCCCTTTTCCAAAATGAATTGTTACCTCAGACCCCCATAGCCAACCTACTTTTAGGATCAACTTTACATTACTACAAAAATGCTATTTCCTACAAAAATATTAATGTTGTGTCTTGAAAGTTTTAAACTTGTGTTAATTTAATAGGGGTCGATTTTTAGACCTCGTCGACCCCCAAAATCAGTTTCCGTTTATGTCGACCCCTAGGAAACCATGGTCGATATCGACCCCTTGGGGTCAATATCGACCACTTTGGGAATCCCTGTGTAGGTTATAAGCAATAAACTAACAGACATTAGAACTCTATTGGCTATGCCAGGGTCCATACAAAAGTGCCCATCATTCTTTGACAGTTTTGTATAACTTGAATTGTTGGCGACTGTACCTTGATTGACCACGGGCTTGCTACATATTAGTAATCTGTGGACCACGGTGGTCTTAAGTAGTCTTATCATAATAAACGCAACTTACATTGTGTGAAAACCACAATGTATGGACCGCGGTCCGATCATATCGTTTCGATCCGTTACGAAATCGATTGGATCGAATGCCCACGATCCGATTTTCGAAATGATCCGATCGCGGATACTGTGATGTTTAGTGTGACCATATGTGGCAGGTTTCTGCCATTTTGGCAGGATTTGACCCTGATTTCAGCACCCGGCATGATCGGCTGACGTTTTAATAAATGGGGCAGTTTTTGGCATTCTTATCGGTTATAGAAAATAAATCTCCATAAAGCAACTCAAAATTGCAAAAACTCAGATTAAATAAAAAGTTAAGATGGAACAAAAAGATTAAAACTTACACGATGACGAACTCAAAAGTTTGTTCTTATTTACCCATTTACCTAATCTGCGCGTACGAAGAGTTAAGGGCGCCGGGCGGCACAGACGAATGATTGACCTCCCAGTTAGGTGTTTCTTGCGCCGATTTTCGCAATAAAAATGGGTGTCCAACTTGAATAATTTTTTAATATAAAAATATAACATAGGCTAAAAACCATTACAATCGATTATGTTACTGATTCTGAACAAACTACTTTCGGGTTTCGGGTAAACAGAAACTAACGTTGTATATGGGGGATTTTCCTCGTACTTCTAATTTTATTTTTAACAAGTTTTACTACTTACATTACTACATTACTTTTCTGATAAACAAAGAACTGAATTTTCTAATTAAAGAAAATTTCTAGTGAAAGAAAAATTCGATCTCAGGCAGGGTTTGAACCTGCGTCTCTCTGGTTAAGTACACCAGACGCTTTGCCAACTAAGCTACCGAGACTTTCGAATTTCTCTTGCACATTCTACGTCTTGAGGCGACGTCTTCTGATAAAGTTGATAACCATAAAACACGTATTGACGTATTGGTTTTCTAAGTATTGTAAATTTTTAGGGTGGTATCAAAATGTACAATATTTTTACCTAGAATGCGATAAAGCCGAAACATTTGCGAAATACCAAGAAAAATGTAATTTCGCGCCCAGCCTCGACGCTTTAGCCTTAATTGGCAATAATTAACCAGTATTTACAACACACTTTGGCAGGGTTCTAACTGTAGAATCTGTAATTTTGAGACGGTCACCCTGGTGATGTGTTTGTGTGCAGGTGCTGGCTGAGGCTGACTGTGTAGGTCCGTCATCAATACTGCTTTGCAGATAAAAGTATTGATTTTAACAGTTATATAAAGAATGGAACCAAATCCTGTTATTATTGCTGCTACAGCTAAACAAACAGCGTCTGTAAGTTATGTGTGATAAATAATTTTGTAAGTGTATACTTATTATGTATTTCATTTCAATGATTTATAAAAACGTTATCGGTATTTATTTCAGCTTATATTCCTACATGGTTTGGGTGACACAGGGTTAGTTTTTTTTACCTAGTCCTTTTTTATGAGTATGGGTAAGTTTGAAATGTTTAAAAAGTATTTTTTTCTTTTAGCCATGGTTGGGCGAACACCATCGCTGCTCTTCGCGGTCCCCACGTTAAGGTGATATGTCCAACTGCAGCGACGATTCCTGTAACACTAAATGCTGGTTTTCGTATGCCGTCGTGGTTTGATCTTAGGACACTTGATGCCACAGCTCCTGAAGATGAAGAAGGAATATTAAGAGCCACAGATCTTGTTCATCGCCTTATTGCTGATGAAATCAAAGTAAGGATACAATTAATATTAATCTTAAATAATATTTTATTCATCATAATAACAATTAATGAGAAAACTCATATCACTTAAGATAGAAGTATTTAATCATAAACAAAGTTCCGTTCAGAGAGGCCCCTTAGGAGTGGATCCTAAATGTCCAATAAAAATATTTAAAAGGAGAATCTGACAAAATTGTCTTAACTGACCAATAAGGATTATTTTTTCCAGTTTGGATGCTAGTTTTTCTGATGAACCAAGGCCTTAAAAACATAGGATATACACTATTTTTCCCGGTGGTAGTTTATCACTGCACCTAAGGCTACTCTCTGACCCAATTCTTGCAAGCTATATTCATTCCTGTCTAATGCCAAATCCATTCCCACCTGGACTTACTCTTCCTATAACTACTCCCATACTCTTTTTTATCCCTGTAGTTTCCTACCCTCATAATCTACTATTCAAAAACCAGCTGGTATTCCTATTTACATTTCACCTGAGTAATTCCCATTCCTATCTATGTGTGAATCCCTTTATCTGTGTTTTTTATATTCAAACATATATAAAAATGAACAAACTACCTATGAAGGAGGTATTTATACGAGTATCATATTGCTTATACATTTTTGCAGTAAATTAAAATATCTGTTTAACCCATTTAGGTCTGTATTATAGACACATTGCAAAATCTATTGGTTTGGTGTCAGTGAATCAATTAAATACCCTTCATGGTAATGTTAAATTGGAACATTCTGCTGTAAAATAAAAAAAATATATTAGCTGTAGTGACCTTGTAAGTCAGTTTCCTATGACATTATGGGCTTCTAATAATAATTGTTGTTTGTTTGTTTTTATATACCAGTAAGGTGGCAAACTAGCATATAGATAGAAGATGGTAAGCAGTTACTATAACCTATTTTTTTTATAATAGTATATTATAGTAGTTCAAGTGAGTGCTGCAAATCCTTCCAACCCTAAATTAACATTTATTTGTATTTTTTAAATTTCAGGCTGGCATACCATCTAATAGAATATTACTGGGTGGATTTTCTCAAGGAGGGGCACTGGCACTTCATGCTAGTTTGACATATCGAGAACCACTTGCTGGGGTTATGTCACTATCTTGTTGGTTACCTCGACATGCACACTTTCCTGATGCAGTGAGGGCTCCTTTAGAAATTCCGGTGAGTAAATTTAGGACGCATTTTTCTATATCCTTTTTATTTTTGTAGGTGTAGTTTTATTTCACATAATGGTAATACATATTCATGAATTGTGCCCTTGAGACTTTTCGATTGTAATAAAATTAAGGTTGTTAAAATTCAAAATTATTGTGCGCATCTGAAATTGTCGGCAAGGTTTGCAATCATACATTTTAATATAAAGATTGTATTCATACTACGAATTCCCGAGGTTTCGGACCCTTGTAGTTTCCACCTATGGGGAGGAGATGTGAGTGGGTAGTAGGCGTAAGAGTAGGCTTTAGTTATTTTAATTCACTCGAAGAGATTAGTCGCAAAAATATTTATCTTACATTATGATTATAATCTCTCAATGTGACCTTTGGACCCATTACGCATTGTGACTGGTCGCCGATGAAACGGTCAAAGGCCACCAAAATTTAAAATATAATTTAAATTATAGGTGGGCAGGCAGACTTCTACTAAAATGATCTGTCATACATAAATACTGTATATCTCTACTTTTTTATTTTATAAAGCTGAGGAGTTTGTTTGTTTGCTTGCTTGAACGCACTAATCACAGGAACTACGGGTCCGATTTTAAAAATTATTTCAGTGTTAGATAGCCCATTTATCGAGGAAGGCTATAGGCTATATATCATCACGCAGAGACCAATAGGAGCGGAGCATAAATGAAAAATGTTGCAATAACGGGAAAAAATTAAATGCAGAAAAGCCGAGAAACCACGCGGGCGAAGCCGTGGGCGGAAAGCTAAAGGAAGAAAGAAAGGAAAGACAATTTAAAATTTGTCTTTAAAAAAGTTCAAAGAAACAGTCTGCAGAAGTGTATATAAATAAACAGCTATAACCCTTTGTGTGGCAAAAATAATTTAAAATTTAAAGGTAATTTTGCAAACGTATTAGGCATAGCCACAGATTAAGAGGCCGGCGGACGAAGCCGACAACTCCGATACGCGGCGAGTGTAAAAATCGTCTTTAATATTGCTCTCTCAGTCGAAATAATGTGGGCGTAGCCGGAACATTCATACCTATCGACTTATAGGCATCTCAGCGTGTGGAACCGAGAATTTAATTTTCTTATGTTTGTAATAATTTATGACATGTTCAATAAATGTGATACATTTGAATTTTTTTTTGATAAGATGGTAGACAATATCGAGAATAGGAATGCATTTTTAAGAAATTCCTCTACGAGCCTCAGGTCGCCAGTTATCTCATACCTACCTACCCACTTCCTACGTACGTTCCGCGGTTTTCAAATTCAACGATTAGGCAGGTACCTACTATGTGCCTAGTCAGTGCCCACCGGTGTTATTCGTGTTCATTACGTTTTTCTCACACCCGTAGGAATTTCCCAGAATAGCATCAATGCGATCTGGGAAATTCCCACGCCAATCGGTTTTTTTTTATCGAACACATTAACAACGTCTGCTACCTACATACATACATACACTCACGCCTTTTTCCCATAGGGGTAGGCAGAAACTACAGGACGCCATCTGCTACGATTCTTGCATACTTCTTTTGCTTGGTCCACATTCATACATCTACCTACATCTATTTATTTTTATTAGTTTTGTCTCGTATTGTGACAAAGAATAAACTTTCTTTCTTTCTTTCCGACTGCCTCATTAGTCTAGTGGTCCTGAGCGCGACTGCTACGCTAGAGGTCCTGGGTACGATCCCCTGGTCGAGCAGTTTTATTGGGTTTTCTATGAAATACTCAGTAGCAACTCGGAGTCTGGATTTGTGCCCGGTTAATTGCAATAGGCTCGCCCCCTGTTACTTGGAACCTAAACATACCGGCGAAGTGTGGGTGAACATAAGTACAGCTCTGCCTAATCCTTCGGGGAATACAGGCGTGATGGTATAGTTCTTTATTTCTTACTATTTTAGAAAAGAAATATGCTCCATAGATTTCATGACCAAAGATTATAGACCAGACGTCCACTCCAGACGGATATAATGCCACCTGTATCTATTCTTTGTTAGCCACGGTAAAGTGGGTACCTACGTAGGTAAATAAATGTATATGGATGTCAATTGAATGGTTTCCCGGAGTGCTAATAAAAAAATTACATTAATAAAAAAAAAATTGTTTGCCATCTTGATCTTGAGATGGCAAACAATTTTTTTAAATAAACCTTGAAATTGACAACCATATGAATTTATTTAGAAAAATAATTTGCGCCATCTTGGAGTTCAAAATAATTTTATTTTTATACTCAGCACTCCAATATACTTAGGTACCTCAAAATTGACACCCATATGACCCATATCAATTTCTTTATATAAATAATGTCCGTTGGATTACAAAATTATTGTCATTTTCGGAATCAGCACTCTGGGAAACCTTGGTAGTGACACCCATATCAATTTATTCAGTAAAATTATGTCCGCCATCTTGGATTTCAAAATTAATGTCATTTTCGTAATTTGCAACCCGATAAACCTTGAAATTGACACCCATATCAATTTATTCAGAAAAAATAAGGTCCGCCATCTTGGATTTCAAAATTAATGTCATTTTCGTAATTTGCATCCCGATAAACCTCGAAATTGACACCCATATCAATTTATTCAGAAAAATAATGTCCGCCATCTTGGATTTCAAAATTAATGTCATTTTCGTAATTTGCATCCAGATAAACCTCGAAATTGACACCCATATCAATTTCTCTATATAAATAATGTCCGCCATCTTGGATTGCAAAATTACTGCCACTTTCATAAATAGCACCCCAAGATACTTCAAAATCAACACCCATATCAATTTATTTAAGTGATGTCCGCCATCTTACATATCCAGTATAACCTGACCTTGCATTGTATAGACTTTCCGTCCAATAAGCGGTCAGCTTGTACTGGTGATTCAGGTATAGCTTGTTATACATATCCAGTATAAGTTGACCTCGCATTGTATAGACTTTCGTACAATAAGGGGTCAGCTTACTTATAAGGTCAGGTAACCGTCATAAATCGATTTAAAAACAAACACGTCGCATTCGTACAAGATACAATGAAACACCGACTGTAGGTAGATTTAAAAGCGAGCGCACGACGGCCGGCAGCAGGCCACACCCCTCGCTTAGAACGCATGAGATAGCATTACTTTGCTTCAAAATTTGATCGAAATTGCGTCGCGTGCCGTAAATCGTTCATTTATGAATGAAAAGTTATTATTATTCAAATTTCCTGATGTTATTCTGAAAATTGATAATATAAGCTAGGTTCCACGAATTAGAACCGTGTAAATATTGTTGTTTTTAATATTGAATAAGAGACCGGAAAACCAGTCGAAACTTCGTCAAAAAATCAAGAATTACATTCTCTTACATTTATTTCCAGTGCAGTATTTTGGAGGTAATCAAAATCTGTACACCTAGATTAATGGCACCCGAATCCGAATAATACATTAATTTAATCAAATTCTGTAAGATTTTCGAATTATGTTCGAATTACGTTTGTATGGGCAATTCGACGTCCGCCGGACCCTTAAGATAGCATAATCATTAGTATTCCGTAAAAAACATATCCCCTCGTTAAAACGTATCTAAATTTTGTCTTTGGACCTACTTTGGACGTCACCTCTCTGGCCACCCTGTAGGTATTTATAGATGTTTCTTAATTTATTCAGATTTGTTGTGTTGCTTATATAATAAGTATTAACACATGTGTTTCATTTATTCAGTACTCATTGTATTCAATTTTAAACATAACATGCTATCAATATTTATTGAGTTTCTTTACATTTACAGGAAGTCTAGGTTATTCAACTAGACTTCAACCAACTCCAAAAAGGAGGAGGTTCTCAATTCGACTGTATTTTTTTCATGTTTGTTAGGTTGGCCTCATAACTTTCGTCTGGCTAAACAGATTTTGATGATTCTTTTTTTTATTTGAAGGTTGGTGCTTCCCAATTGGTCCCATTTGAATTTGGTTCAGTTCTGACGATGGCATCCATTGGAAAACCATATAATCCTCAATTTGCATAAAGTATGTGCGCGACAAATGGGACGAATAACTCCATATCACGCCAACCGATTTCGATGTTTTTTTTTTGTTTGGTAGGTTATACTTTAGAGGTGGTCCCATTATAATTTTATCGAAGCGATTTAGTCGTATTAAAAAAAAATCTAAAAAATAACTTCGGAACCTCGCTGACTCATTGAAGCAGTGCATTTAGTTGGCTTACAAGTATTATTTAAAAACAAAACTTTCTACAATAAAAAAAAATAAAAATAATGTGGGATATGGAACGTAAAAAGACGGAAGAGTGAGAGAGTATGTGTGTGAACGGGACAGCATGTGAGAGTGGTGGTAGGACGCCATATTGGGACGCCGGCACTAGGAGTAAAAAGATGGTTGTACTAATTAGATTTTGTATAAGATTAATAAAATATTGAAAGTGTCCGTACGAATAGTTTTATTCACTACATTAACTTTTAACAAAAAAGTAAAACCGCCTTCAAAAAAATAATAAAATAATTTTATGTCTAAAACAGTTTCAGAAGTCGGTGGCGAAAACAAAAAACCCCTCAATTTGAAGTCACCGACTTCCGAACCTGTTGTAGACATAAAATATTTTTTGTGGAGGCACGATTTGGTTACATTTGGTCTAACTAATAGTGCTGCGTTTTCATTGTTCGTATAATTTCCACTTTTCAAAATAATTATGAAAATTCTTAGTTTATGTTAGGTTTATGTAGGTACTAGCTTTCCGCCCGCAGCTTCGCCCGCGTGGACAACACGATTTTGACTGTTTCGTTTTTTCAAATTCTGGTGGGAAATTGTAAATTATCCTTACATAACTTTCCGTCCGCTTCTTTGCTGTTAGACCACAAAATTTGGCCAACTTTATTATTTACCGAAATATCCTTTCCCAAGGTGTTGTCTATTTTTGTACCAAATTTCGTTAAAATTCAAACGGACTTTCATCCCCTATTTCATCCCCACACAGTTTGAAATTTCAAAAACCCCATATCAAATATTTATTTATTTCTGTGCCTAAACGCAAAGTTTCAGCGTTTATCTTCAACAACGACAAACTCCCATACAATTTTTCATCCCTTATTACAACCCATTTTTTACAACAAAACGTAGCTTATATCCTTTCCCAAAGTCTAATCTATTTTTGTACCAAAATTCATCAAAATCGGTTCCGAGGTTGGGCTTCAAAGTGTGACATCGGATTTCCATATGAACTTTCATCCCCTATATTTCATCCCCACACAGGTCGAAATTTTAAAAACGCTGGAACAAATTTTTACTTCTTATCAAGTGTCTAAATTCAAAATTTCATCGTTTTATCTTCCGTGTATTCCCGTTCGTCCCCTCGACTTCGTCCCCGGGACAGGGGACGAACGGGAATTCGTTATTTATTTTCCCGATGGTCCCTCTAAATTTTATGGGGGGACGAATGGGAATAATTTATTAATTCTTTTTTTAGGTCTATTGCTCCCGCCAAATAATATGAGACTGGTGGTTTTAATGGGTAAAAAAAAGAAATTTGAAATAAAAATCAGTCATTTATTAAGGAATAAAAATCACAGAATCAACTTTGCGATAACTCGCAATATTTTTTACATAATATTTTTTAATTTAAAAGTAAACTACGAAACATCGAATAAACATTATTTCTGCACAAATCTTTTTAGTGGGACGAATGGCACTAATCGAAGAACATATTCCCATTCGTCCCCTCTTGAATTAGGATTGGGACGATCGGGAACAAATTAAATATTATTTTTGTAAATTCCCGTTCGTCCCCCCCTCGGGGGACGAACGGGAATACACCTTATCTTCGACAATGACGAACTTTCATCCCTTATTCCAACCCCTTTTTAACAAACAAAACGTAGCTTATATCGTTTTCCAAGCTCTAATCTATTTTTGTTCCAAATTTCATCAAAATCGGTTCCGGGGTTAAACTTGAAAGCGTGACTTTGTTTGGACCCCTAATCGAACTTTCATCCCCTATTTCATCCCCACACAGGTCGAAATTTCAAAAACGCTAGAACAAATATTTATTTATTTCTTATCAAGTGCCTTTATATAAAGTTTCATGGTTTTATCTTGAAAAATGACGAACTCCCATACAAACTTTCACACCTTATTTCAACCCCTTAGTAACAATTTTTTGCAATTAATAAACCAAATTTCATCAAAATCGGTTGAGTGGTTTACGCGTGAAAGCGTAACAGACAGACAGAGTTACTTTCGCATTTATAATATTAGTAGGGATAATTCTATATCTATAAAGCTTGCCAACGATGCCAACAGTACGGTCATTCCAAAAATTACTGCATGAGACCATACCGATGTGTAAAATGTGCCCAGGGACATAAAACCGCAGACTGCCCAAAGAAAGACCGTAATACACCAGCACAATGCGCCCTTTGCCAAGGCGCACACCCGGCCAATTATAAAGGCTGTGAAGTCTACAAAGAGATTCTAGAAAGACGTATGGCAAGAAACCCAATGTTCAAGAACAAAACACGAGAGGTGCCAAGTAAAACTGCTCCGATAGACACTCGGTCATACCATAAAGAAACGCAAGAACAACAGCTCTACTCTGATATATTGAAAATGAAAAAAATGGAACCAACAACTACAACAAGCATAAGCAGCAAAATAGAAGAGCTACTAATCAAACAGTCGGAAAAATTCGAGATGATCCTACAACAGATGAGTACTCTTATGAGTCTCATAGCTACCCTAGTCGAAAAAATATCAAAAGACTGCCCTGAGAGTGGGCACTTGGAACATTAATGGTCTTGCCCCAAACAAAGCCGAATTAGAACTCTTAATATACAACAATCAACTTGATGTTGTCCTTATCTCAGAGGCACACTGTACAGATAAAAGTAAAATCAACATCAAAGGATGTAATACTTACGTCACTAATCATCCTGATGGAACGGGCCATGCAGGAACAGCCATCGTAATAAGAAACTCCATCAAACACCAAGTAAACCCAGAATTTAGGACGAACCATATTCAGGCTACGACCATTACGGTAGAAAGCAGCTGTGGACAGCTTAACTTATCAGCAATATATTGTCCACCGAGACATACAATTAGTTCAACAAACTTTACAGAATACTTCTCTACGTTAGGGGGAAGATTTGTGTCTGGTGGTGACTGGAACGCCAAAAATACATACTGGGGCTCAAGGCTGACAACAACTAGAGGCAGGCAACTAAAAATAAGCCTAGAGCAGAACAATCTCAACTGTATCTCATCAGGAGAACCAACCTACTGGCCCACAGATCCAAATAAAAAACCAGATTTGTTGGACTTGTTTATAATAATGGGACTCTCGACAAATTACATGAAGGTTGAATCCTGCCTAGACAGCAGTTCTGACCATACTCCTGTTATACTTACTATCAGCACGTCTATCATTAGCTACGAGAGGCCTGATACCCTATGCAATAAGCTCACTGATTGGGAAAGTTTTAGAGAGTACATTGAAGAAAACATCGTAATAAAAGTCTCCTTGAAAACACCAGACGAGATAGATGACGCAACCCAATATATTACTAACCTTATACAAAAGGCTTGCTGGATCAACACTCCTTTAAAAGAAGAAATAAATTGCCAATCGGTCGGGAACGTACCTCTTGATTTAAAACGCAAAATACTAGAGAAGAGAAGATTGCGTAGAATATGGCATCAAAGTGGATATAAAAGTGATAAGACAGCACTTAACAAAGCTATCAGAGAGCTGAAAAACTCAATAGATAACCTAAATGCAAAATTAATAAACCTAACCTAACCTAAGTGCAAACCACACTGCAAAATAAATTGGAAAATCTGACTACCTCAAAATCTACCGAATACTCTCTCTGGAAGTTTACAAAGGCGTTAAACAGGCCACAGCAATATAAATGCCCCATCAAAACTCAGTTTGGTTGGACTAAGACAAGTAAACAAAAAGCCGACATGTTTGCAAAACATCTCGCCGCCATATTTACACCTAATGAAGGCAACAATGCGGAGTTCGAAAATGAAGTCGAATCTACACTGCAGCAGGATCTGCAACTGGCCCTTCCACCAAGACCAGTCACAGTTGGGGAACTGTTGAGGACCATAAATGGATTGCAGAATAAAAAATCCCCTGGATTCGATCTCATTACTAAAGAAATTATCATGCAACTGCCCAGGAAAGCATTGATTTTCCTCGTAGTTCTCTTTAACGGGGTGCTTCGAGTACAATATTTTCCCAGCTTATGGAAAGTATATATAGTAACAATGATACACAAGCCAGGAAAGCTCCCGGAAGACGCATCATCGTACAGACCGATAAGCCTCTTGCCTGTGTTGTCCAAGATATTTGAGAGGATCCTTCTGAGCAGAATATCACCCATACTCAAAGAAAACCTGATAATACCTCAACATCAGTTTGGATTTAGACAACAGCATTCTACGGTGGAACAAGTGCATCGGGTGTGTGATAAGATAAGACAGTCCTTCGAAAAAAAAGAATACTGCTCCGCTGTATTTTTGGATATCCAAGCAGCCTTCGATAAAGTGTGGCATAAAGGCCTTCTCTATAAAATAAAAATGTCTCTACCGCATAGTTACTACCTGTTGATGGAGTCATACCTCACAAACAGAATATTTCAGGTGAAAGAGGACGGAGAGCTGTCCGTTATTCAAGATATTAAGGCGGGAGTTCCACAGGGATCTGTCCTTGGTCCCGTCTTATATACCATCTACACTGCAATTCTCGCAGGCAGTAAGGATCCAATAGCAGCATCTGCCAGCTTGCAAAATAGCCTTGTTAAGGTCGATGAATGGATCCAGAAATGGTGAATCAAAGCAAGCACAACTAAATCCGTACATGTCACGTTTACACTGCGGAAGGGAAACTGTGGTCCGGTAAAAATGGGTGGCAAGGTTCTGCCACAGAGTGACTCTGTCCGATACCTCGGTATGCATTTAGACAAAAAGCTGACCTGGAAAAAACATATCCAATCAAAACGAAACGAATTAAACATGCGGTTCAGAAACATCTACTGGCTGATGGCACGTAACTCCAAACTGTCGATCGACAACAAATTGCTGATATACAAAATGATCCTAAAACCAATATGGATGTATGGCGCACAGCTGTGGGGAAGTGCTAGCGACTCCAATCTAAACATAATACAAAGACTACAAAATGGCATCCTAAGAACCATTTCAAATGCACCATGGTTCGTCACTAACACAGAGATCCATGAAGCTCTGAACATAAGAACTGTTAAGGAGGAATTGAAATTATCGGGGAATAAATATAAAATACGACTGGAAAATCATCCAAATGACCTAGCTACTGCATTAGCAAATATAAGCTACACTAAACGACTGAAACGCCATGATATACAGAAACTTGGTGACAGATGGTGAAGGATACGGGATCTCCTGCTGAGGAGCTCCTTCGACACGATATAGCTAACGGAACAGATCTGCTTATAGTTTGGGACTGATTGCAGATAAGCAAAAAAAAAAAAAAAATATCTATAAAGCTGACAAAAAAAAACTTATAGTGAAATCACAATGCATATTCTCTATTACTACTTTCATGAACCTAACCTAGAATGTGTTACTAAAAAGTATCTCCAAATTGCGAAACAGCAATTGGTTTTCATTTTCTTCTGAAATCTTTGTCATTGCTTAAATTGACAATTTTGGCATTTGGCACATTTTTTGCCCGACTACAAAAAAGGACGGGTATTGAGTTTAACAGTCTATGTAAATGAGTGTTTAACATTATCTATGTATGTAAGTGTATTTACATGGATTCTAGTGTAGCTCAAACAATTACTGATCAGACATGGTACATGAGGTGTCGATTGATTCGTCTTTACAGTAAGATGGTTATGGGCCATAACTTTATGAAAAAAATAGGTAAACAGGTGTTTATGGATTCGGTGATTCGATCCAATGAGTAGGTTTCTATCGTGCGGTACATGTAATATGTATAGCAAACACGACGAATGCAAAGAGTAGGTACGGTATGCTGCATACCGTACTCTTTCCATTCGTCGATATGGCGCCACTAATCAGAAAGTTGCATACCGTATGCAACTTACTGACTAGTGGCGCCATATCTTTATTTGACTAGGGACAATTTATGTTTTGTTTCACGAACAATTTAAGAGGAGTGTCCCTCGCGAACGCAACAATGTTGCACTGTTGTCGCTATCTCTATCCCTTAGATCCCTTACGATACGAACGCGTGCCCGATAGGTGAAACAACAATAAATTTGCAACATTTTCGCGTGTATTGTTCCGAAATTTGGAAATTACTCTTTTAATATAGTTTTTACGTAGATTTTTTTTTGTAAAAGGATATTCATTATATTATGCTGGTTCCCCATGAGTCAAAATGGTTCTGTATTTATACATACAATATATAAACAAACAAAAACCCGATTAGGAAAAATTTTACTGGAAAGCGTGAAACAAGAACTTTTCCTATATCCAGGAACAGTGGTTTCCAGACTATTACCGTTGTCGCATGCCGCGTGTACTTTACTCCAGCAGGAAAGTAGCTCCTAGAGATATATGACTGGAACGTATAATTAGTGCGCATCTGCTGTAAATGTGGCCTAAATAATAAAATAGTGCTCTATGTCGTTTTGAAAAAAAAAACGTATTAAACGATTCCTTCTGGAGTAACGTTGTTCCAGCAGGAATATTCTAAACGAATTATCGGAGAGAGAAATATGCATGGGCAGAGAGCTTTTTGTGCAAAAATGTACCTACGCCGTGCAAAGGAGTAACGCACTAATTGTACGTTCCACTCATATCACTCTGGAGCTACTTTCCTGCTGGAGTAGCGTAAACACATGCCGCCGCTATGACCTGCGGCTGCCAACCTAAGTAGGTAGTTATAATTATGGCGGCATGTGAAAACGGCTATATACTGGAAACCACTGTTCCTGGACATAACAAGTTTTCTTGTCTCTTGCTTTTCACAGGAGTTTTTCGTAGTCGGGTTTTATTAGCAGAGATGTTTAAATTATGATGAGAGTATCCTTAAGCAAAGGCTGATGAAGGCGTTCACCTACCTCGCCAAATCAATATTTTTTAATGTTTTGCTATAATATTGCACAGCATTGATCAATGTTGTACAGTTTATGTCCCGATTAGGTACTAATGTTATGTAAATTAAATTATAATTTTGCGAGTTAGGTGGGCAACCAGCATGTAAGACATTTATATAAATAGAATATCTCGAAATTGTTGCAGATATTTCAAGCCCATGGAGATTGCGATCCTGTGGTTCCCTTTAAGTGGGGACAGATGACTGCCTCATTTCTTAAAACATTCATGAAAAATGTTGAATTCACAACATACCAAGGATTGACACATAGTTCTTCAGAGGCAGAACTTAAAGATATGAGAGCGTTTATAGAAAAAACATTGGCGGCTTAAAAATTAGATTAATTAACTCAAGAATACCTTTAAAAAGTACAGATTATATTTTTATTCAACCTGTAACCGTAGTTCAAGCTCTTGACATATTAGAGTTGCACTAATTGCTAGTTTCCCGAAATTAAGTATCTACCCTTGATGATGTTATTCTGGTATTTTTTTTAGGAATTAGCTGATTAGAATAAGTTTAAAGATATTAAAAATACATTTATGTTGTAAGATAAAATTATGGTCCATCAAATAAATTCTTATTCAAAAAGACTGGTTTGTATTGCCTACCTAGTTTCGTTTGAATCGAAAAAATACATTATACATTATGCATATTACAGCAAATCTATCATGCCAACATTATTTTTATTATTCTATGCATGCAGGTGTCCCGTGTCCCGTTCTAAGGGACACCTGTATAAAATTTAAGGAAACATCATCAACCGAAAATAAAACTGCACCATATAGTATAGTACTTATGAAATGTAGCAAAGATACTTTTGTTTATGTCTACTTGCGAAAAATTAATATTTTCACTATTATGTTTTTTTTACTAAATGCACTAATATTTGGTTTATATTTACACGTCTGCGTTTGGGTTTGATCACAAGCTTATTCTACAGGTGCACATGTAATGGTTTTAGAGATTCTGCTATCTCGAAAACCGAATTATCGGTGCACAGTTTTGCACATGCTCTCTCTCTCTCTGCGATCGATCGATCGATCGATCTCTCCGAGTTTCACTTCAGAAATGACAAAAGTTAAAAAAAGCAATCTACAATCGAGAATCGAGCAATCGAGATTGCTTTTTTTAACTTTTGTCATTTTTCCGGGTTAAGCGTGCACGAAAAAAGAAAAAATAACCTAAGTACATCAGTTATTGCGAGATTCCCCCGTTTAAGTCATTCACCGAATCCTTCATTTGCCCCCCGCCCCAACTAATTTTGATATAGGCCCCCTCCAAGGCACGCTACGCCACTGATATGCATGCCAGCATGAATAGATCGGCAGGATCGGGGAAGTATTATACCCTCCTACAGAATATCGACGTCAAGTAGCAGTATGCATACTGTAGCGTTTCGTACGGGGTGAGTGTGAAGCGCCGGACCCTCACTTTTGCTTAAATAGGCTCAACAAAGCATCTCCAGCTCCTTTGGTATTGCAGATGTTCGTGGGCGGCAATGATAGGTTGACCATGTAGCCGTGTGTACATCTAAAAAGCAAATTTCAAATGTTTGATTTGATGTTGATTATATTAAAAATAATTTAAACCGTAATAAAACTAACTAATGTCTGAACTAGTGGGACCTCTAGACTGACTGCCTCGTTTATCTAGTGGTCCCAAGCGCGACTGCTACGCAAGAGGTCCTAGGTTCGATTCCCAGGTCGAGCAGTGTTATTGGGTTTTTCTATGAAATTCCCAGTAGCAGCTTGGAGTCTGGATTTGTGCCTGGTTAATGGCAATAGGATCGCCCCCTATCTCATGGGACCTAAACATACCGGCGAAATGTGGGTGTGCATTAGTACACCTCTGCCTAACCCTTCGGGGATTACAGGCGTGATGGTATGTTTATGTTATGTTAAAATTAATGTCGGAACTGCTGTTTTAAATGAATAAAATTTACTAATGTAAAATTGCAAAATATATGACGTCAAGGAGGGAGGGGGGGGTCTCACAAATGTGACCATCTGTGACATGAGGGGGGAGGTGTCAAAAATTCATGAAATTCGTGTGATTACTTTATGGATGGCCCAATAGTAGTATCATAGTTATGCGAGTTTTACAATGTAGGGCAAAATCAGGCCCTTTGAAGAAAGAGCCATAGCGGCTTCGAGTTGACCTGTCCTAACTGACGGCACGCATACATCAGTCCTCATTTAGCTCAACCATTTTTTAGGGAGCCCAACGATCCGTCACATCTTATGACCATACCATAGTGTAATAAAATCTAAATTGGATTTTATTGCACTGTGACGATACCATTTCAGCAAAACATTTGCGTAGGTCTGGTAGGTCATGTGAAATACTCAAAACTGTCAGAAAACTTGTAGGTATTATAAATTTATCACTATAATTATGGAGGGTAGAAGAAAGGAGGACCGTCTTGTATGGGGGATTAGTCGAAAAAGTGTCCACTTATAAACAGCAAATTATTGTTCGAACACTCACCGAACTAGCGCTAGTGTAGCAAGTGGAAATGATATGAATGTAGCAGTTATAAGCAGAGTGAAGTGTGCTGAGTTGAAAAATTTAACATTTCTCTTGACTTCTGTAGTTAAGAAATATGCAGTATTTAAAATCTCAACTATTTACGTAGTCAACTGTAATTTAGTAAATAATAACCTATGAAACTCCTGAAATAAAAATAAATATTTTTTTAAAATTCTTCCACTTGCTACTATAGCGCCACCTTCATTTGCTCCCTTTCAATGGACACTTTTTAATACACTGAGATGGTCCTCCTTTCTTCTACCCTCCATAACTATAATCGTTAATGATTCTGAAATCATGAAATCAGAAACTCGTTGCTTCGTTTTGACATCAGAACGTAATAAATAACCAAACAAAGTTCAAAAATTTAATTATCCATCATTTTGAGTAAATTATCGATATAAATTGGTAAGTGAATTTTTATCCTACGAGTATTTATCATCCGCCCATCACTAAATGGCAATGAACTCAGACTAATAATCATATAGACGGAGTAATAAGTTGTTGCCGCTCTTGTATCGGTGTGTCAAATGAATTATTCTTTTCTCTGTCTATTTCACGGAGTTGAGGGACGAGTAAAAGGTACAGCACACGTAAGGCTGGCAACGTCGCACTGTCTGTGTAATTCGTGTCAACATATGACCGACATGTCGGTCAAAACATTCAAATTATATGTTTTAATTATTATTTATGTGTGTATATTTTTTATTTAACAAGCGCACATTTTGCACAAACAGTCGATGTACTACAGATTCTATCGATATGCTTTAAAGCGTCGACCCTTCCCTAGTCACGCACACTAACACTACTCTAGAATCGCACACTAACAAAAAATGGGTACGCAGCTTTCATAAAGGCTCCGTCTATAGGATTATTAGTCTGAGGCAATGAATGTGAGTAAAATCTGTCATGGTTGATTTGTGTCAGTGTCACGTCAACGTCAAATTATGTAGAATAGAAACTATGGAATGGAGTGTAGAATTAAGTATGGAGTGTAGAAAGAAAGGAGGACCATCTCAGTGTATTAAAAAGTGTCAATTGAAAGGGAGCAAATTTAGGTGGCGCTGTAGTAGCAAGTGGAAGAATTTTAAAAAGAGCGCCACAAATTATTAGAGTAGGTTATTAAATTAAAAAAGGAAAGAAAATTTAAATAGTTAATAAAAAATTATTATACATACTGTTGGTCTAAAAAAAGATCTAGGTTGAGACGTATCAATTCCTTTACTTTTCAATTTTCGTCCACTTGGACAACTTTTCACTGAACAAAGTTTTCCCATTGCGTCTATATTTGTTCTTTTTGTATTAACATTAAAATAACAAAAATGTATCAACGAAATTGCATAAAAATCAATTTTTCAACTCAGCACACTTCACTCTGCTGCTACATTCATATCATTTCCACTTGCTACACTAGCGCTAGTTCAGTGAGTTTTCGAACCATAATTTGCTGTATACAAGTGGACACTTTTTCGACTAATCCCCCATACAAGACGGTCCTCCTTTCTTTCTACACTCCATAGAATTAAGGAGTGTCATCTCATAGGGTAGAAAATCGAAAAATTGTCCAGCTGTAAGGTGTAAATAACAGTTCCAAAACCTTCCGAAATTCTTTAACCAGTGTGTGTTACCAGTGTTGACCTATGGCACAGAGACGTGGTCTCTACTATGGGCCTCATAAGAAAGCTCAAGGTCACTCAGCGAGCTATGGAGAGAGCTATGCTTGGCATTTCTCTATGCGACCAAATCAGGAATGAGGAGATCCGTAGAAGAACGAAAGTTGTCGACATAGCTCAAAGGATAAGCATGCTTAAGTGGCAGTGGGCGGGGCACATAGCTCGTAGAACCGATGGCCGTGGGGGCAAAAAGGTTCTCGAGTGGAGACCCCGCACCGGAAAACGCAGTGTGGGACGACCTTTAACAAGATGGACGGACGACCTGGTACAGGTTGCTGGAAGTCGTTGGATGCAGGCAGCATATAACCGGTCGTTATGGAAGTCTATGGGGGAGGCCTTCGTTCAGCAGTGGACTTCATTTGGATGATATGATGATGACGACGCCGAGTTAAAAATAATAATAATATAACCTTAAAGAGTTATTATGATAAAACGTGTAGCTAGAATGATTGAACTGTGATTTCGTTTATTGATTTTTATTATTTAATTTTATGAAAAAGTGTGAATAATACAATAAGTAGTAATGGGTTAAATATGTGTTGTGAAAAATTGACCAAGTGGGCGTAAACCCAAAAACAGAAAAAAATATTCGCCTCAGCCTCTTTCATATTTCCAACCAACCGTATGAAAATCAAAATTTTTTTATGAACGTTTACTATATAAACCATTGCTCATTTTTATAATTTTTACTTTAATTTTAAACACATTCATTTTTTTTTATTCACTGATTTATTTTGTATAGCATAATAATATGATTATTTCTTCTGGCTCGTATTTTTTTTTAATATTCACAAAAAATCATCATAAGCATTTTCTACTTTAAGAGAATTTTAAAAAGCGCGCCTTTAAAATTCGATGTCCGATCATTTGACAAAATAACAAATTTTCATTTGAAAAATTATACTTGATAAATTTATTATTTTACAAACTTTTGTTTAATAAACTACTCATTAGACAATATATTAACTAAAAAAAAATATTATGCTAAAACATTAATTTAAAAATTGATTATTTTTTTAAACATGTTAGTTGGCAAAACAACGTAAAGCATAAATAACATTTGAGAAACGAATATTTTACTTTAAGCACGAAATCATATAACTTGTGTAGGGTTAACTGAAACAATGGATGGTTAGGTCAGGTTAGAACTGCGACCCCCCCCATTGGGGTTCTCGCCTTGTCGCGGCGGGGGGGCTTAGTAGCCGTGGAGTGGGCCCACGGCGAAGCGAAGTGGAACCCCAGGCCGGGCGCTGCTCCTGCGGGCTTTGGCCTGGAAGCCCGCAGTGAGCGGCCGCTGTAGGTTGCGGTGTCGTATGGGAGGCATCGCAACTGAGGCGGGCCGCGGTGTTGCATTAGCGACACTGCGGCTGAAGGTTTACGGGGCCGCGGCGGGAGAGGAGTGCCGGTATCACGGTGCGCCGCTCTCCCTGCCTTCCGCGGCCTCGGCGGGGCCGCAGCCGCGGGACTGCGGACGCGGTGGGGCTGCAGGGGGAGAGGAGTGTCGGTATTACGATGCGCCGCTCTTCCTACCCTCTGCGGCCGAGGTCCGGGGCGGCGGATGCGGGGAAATCCGCCAGCCCCCCGTTCCATGTTCGGGACAGGACCCGAGGCGGGGGCGCGTAGTGTTCCACGCGCGCCCCTCTAGGATGTAGGGGGAGTTTTGACTCCCCTGTACACGGCGGCGGGGCCCGCAGAGGCGGGCCATCACCAGTCGGGGGCCGCGGACGAAATCATAGCTCCCGTAGCCCCCGACGCAGGTGCGAGAGGGAACACCGTGTGGTTTTAGTCGGTAGGTCACCCACTCTAGGTGGAGTCCGACACGCCCCGTCGCCTCCCCGGGCGGCGGATGTCCATGAGGATTTTCCACACGCACAAAAAAAAAAAGGTTAGAACTGCCACCACAACCGAATTCTACTTATTTCGCTTAATTCAGGCGAAATTAGAACTTTTTGTATAATCACCAATTTGGCAAACGAATTATTTAGTCATTTAATTATGTTTAAAATAATATTTTAACAGTTAAATTATTTCCTAAGTAAAACATTTGCGAAACATGTATTATGTCAAATGATTGTTTTTAAAGTAATATGTTTGCGAAATGAAAGTTTGTCAAATGATTAGTTTTTCAATCGTTGTTTGTAAAATGATCTTTTGTCATACGTTTTTTGTAAAACAATAGTAAACCTTAAAATTCACCCTGATGCTACTGTGGCGCCACCTTAATTTAATGCATTTTTAAGGGCACTTTTTCTGTACACCGATGACTCTACTTTACTTCTATACTCCATAAAAACTTTGCCTTTCGTTTTTCTTTCAGTGTCAAGCCAAAGCCATGCGTTTTCAACCGGTGAACCGGCTTCAAAAAGGAGGAGGTTCTCAATTCGATTGTTTTTTTTAATTTTTTTTTTGGTTTTTTTTTTTTTTTTTTTTTTAAAAAGCGTACTAGCAATGTGGGTCACACATTACTACAGTCCATTCACAGTTATTTTACCTCTGACAGACGTCATTCAATGTTTTCTTTATGTTGGCATTACCGTCGAGTCATCCTGTGAAGCTCCTACTGTATTTCTTTAATAATTGTGATATTTCGTCTGTTAACATGCCGAAAAGGATTCAAAGTAGCGGAAGGAATATTGTTTTATCAGTGCGTGACTTTTGTGAAAGAGAAAAAGACAAAAATGCTCCTTTAATTCCATTTGGAAATGTTCGTCAACGAGTGGCCGCCATGACAGGTATGTAAAATAGGGTTACCAGTCTCTAAGATTTTACGCAATATTACGGGAAACTAGAATGTTCTAATGTGACCACCAGAAGTACATATATTACTGTCACGTCATCTATGATTTGCTGACACAACAAGGTGCAACAACTATTTGTGTATCTGAAGTATTTGATGTATGTTATAGTTTTATGTCGACTTTTTGTTGGCTGTCGGCTATCAAATAAGGTTTTTTCTTGTTTCAGGAATATCTGAAAAAACTGTCAGCACTATTACCAAAGAAGGCGAAGTTGCTGCTTCCACATCACAAAAAAATTCCACGCCAAGAAAAAAACGCATTCAAGAAAAGAAAATTAAACTTGATGATTTTGATCGTGTGCAGTTCGAAATAAAATTCATGAAATGTATACCGTCAGGAAGGAGGTACCGACTTTGGGGAAACTTTTAGCAGAGTTAAAAGTTGATATAAATTTTCCTGGAGGTCGTACTACGTTGTGGAAAATTATCCGACAAATCGGATTTCGATTTAAAAATGTGGGTCAAAAAGGATGTTACTTATGGAAAGGCATGATATTGTAGCCTGGAGATACAGATACCTAACTTTTTTGAAACAAAATCGTGACGAAGGTAGGCCTGTAGTATTTCTGGATGAGACTTACATTCACGCGTCCTACACAGTGAATAAATGCTGGCAAATTGAAAATGAAGAAGGTGTCCTAAAAAACGATTCTGCTGGGGCGCGATGGATAATTGTTCATGCGGGTGGTGAAATGGGGTTTATACCAAATGCTTTATTAATATTCAAATCCCAGTCGAAATCAGGTGACTACCATGATGACATTAACAGAACAAATTTTATGAAATGGCTTCAGGAAAAACTTATTCCTAACTTGCCGGCTAACAGTTTAGTAGTTATGGATAATGCCTCGTATCATACGGTGAAGTTAAACAAGGCACCAACATTAAGCTCTACTAAAGCAGAAATGCAAAGCTGGATCACAAGTAAGGGTTTATCTTATCTGCCTACTATGGTAAAAGCTCAACTCGTATGAGATTATAAAAGAACATAAAGAAGCTCCAATATATGAAGCTGATCAAATGCTTCAAGCTCATGGCCACAAAGTGGCTAGATTACCGCCATACCACTGTGAGTTAAACGCAATTGAATTTATGTGGAGTCTCGTCAAAAGGCGAGTAGCTAGTAAAAACGTAGGACAAGAAACAACTAACATTGTTAATTTAACAGAGGAAGCTTTTGGAACTATAACTGCAGAAGATTGGCAAAAACAATGCGAACATGTGCGCCACATTGAAGACAAGCTCTTTGAAAGAGATGGGTGTATGGACGCCGAAATTGACAGGTTCATAATAGAATTAAACATGAGTCTGATACAGAATCTGACAGCAGTTACGAAGATTCATCCGATTGTGATACTTCACCATTGGCTATACGCGTGGAACATGCTTATTCAAAATAAATATTAAATTTTAATACAAATTGCTGTTTTTTAATTTTTATTTAATAATTAATATATCACGTAATTATGATCGAAACTTTACTTTTGTTTTTCAAATCGAGCATAATTTAAACATTGGTAACCAAATTTTATTACAAACATTCCTTACAGAATTATGAACTAAAAAAAATTGGCAGATATTATTTCAATTACCAATAGGTACCGAAAGATATATCCATTTCATATAAGGGAGTCATAGAAGCTTAATATGGCAACATAACGCTCATATTGGCCAACCTAACAGCTAGAGGTAAAATAACTGTGAACGCACTGTATACTCCATTTGGTTAGGTACTTAACTAAAGGTAAACAAATCATAAAAAAGGTTCTTTTATAGGGCCATTTTTCATCTTGAAACAAAACGTAACCAAAATAAATTATTTAATCATTCAAAATAATTTTCCTTTACTATACTAGCATATTTTACTACTTTGTTTAATATTAAATGGTAATTATAAATTCTTAAGCTTGCGACCAATAAATAAATCAAATCGATAATTATGTCATAAAGTATTGCAATGTGCCTACTAGAAAGAATCTAAAAAGACAGGAAATCAAAACCTTTTTCTACATATTAGACTTTTGATAACTCGAAAAAATTAAGAAGTAGTAGCGCGAGGAAGCGCGGCAAAATAATTAACCGATATTATACTTAGTCGGGTAACCAGACGCCATTCGTAACAGTTTGTACTTTCGTTCGTTTTTGTGTTTCTTTTGCCGTAAATTGTATTATTTAGTTATAGTTTTGTTTGTTCGTTGTTTTTATTGATTGTTAGTTGTGTTGTTATTAATTTCACTCCCAATTCATAAGATACCATTGTACTAAAGGTTGAAGAGCCCTGAACGTCGCCATTTTTATTGTTTACCTTTAGTTAAGTACCTAACCAAATGGAGTATAGTATTCTTGTTAACCCCTCGTGCTAAGCTAAATGCTTGTGTTACGAGTGGGTTCACGTCGGTAGTGCAATGGATGAGGTTCGAACCGGCAACCACATGATCGCAAGTCCGACCCCCTAGCCATTAGGCTACCGCCGTTCAAAATCTGTATGGCACGAAGGCCTCTGAAGCCATGCCAAAAATATTACAAAAAAAAAGGAAAATGATTGATAAGAATAGTGTCAGTGTCACGTCCAATTATGTAGATTAGAAAGAAAGATAGAAACTGCCTTTTTCAGTGTCAAGCCATGCGTTTTTAGTTGTAATATTTTGAAACAAGTATTTCTTGAAGGATGAATAAAAACAATTCAAGTATTACTACATCAAGAAAGCGACTTGGCGAAGTGGAAAAATGTTAGTTGTTCCATGCTAGCTGTTGCTAAAGTTTTAATAAAACAATAAATGTATTTGGTGGACAGTGTAAAATTTAAAATAGTTGTTGCACTTGTACTCTTAAATTAAAATAGTTCATGTTTTATTCATGTTATTTCATATTACATAAAAGTTTATCATAACTTTATTATAGTTGTTAGTTGTTCGTGTTTAGGTTACCACCAGGGTACTCTTTTTGTATGAGTTGTTATGTGCATGGTGGTAACCAATTCTTACTATTATAATCAGATACTATGTGCAAGCCATTCAAATATAATATTAGTTGTCTATTTGACAATACATTATAATAGAGTCCATAATCTAAATATATGAGAATTTCTAATAATAAATTTATATTTCAGATATTGAGTCTTTTGAAAATGGTCAGAAAATTGAAACTTCTGAAAAAGTGATAAAGAAACGAAAGAAAGCAGTACCAAAATTTCGATTGAAATCCAATGGAGAGCATGCTTCTCTGTCTACCATTACTAATGAAAGAATTCCACTAACACTTACAGATATTCAATTCTTATTACTACACTCTCTGCTAGGAAACCTCAATTTAACAGAATCACCACGGTGGTATGTGTTAGATAAATGTGAAGCAATCAAACAAACAACTTGTTTGATTTTAGAGGGAATTTCTATAAAGCAATGGGTAAATAACTGTGATCAATTCCAAAATACAAATAAAATATTCAGTGATTTAGTTGAAATTATAACTCCTTCAGTTTATGGGGGTTCCTTAGTCCAAGAACTTGCTTTAGTTCCACTATCAGAAGCTGAAAAAGAAACCATTATCCAAAATTATGGTAGTATGAACTTGGCACTTGAAGCAAGGAAAGATTTAATGGTAATGATGAAAGCTGTGTTTCCTATCAGTACTGAAATTGTCAGCGGGGTAAGTTCTGCATTGGAAGATAAGTTTCCTAGAACTCAACTGGTATTGTCAGCCTGGCAATTAATTGAAGAAAACTATCCAGTGCCTTTGAAGGGAAAGTTAGGTGATGCATATGCTGACTATGTTCTTACTAAAGATGAATATTTACCAGTTACTGCCGCATCTCCACTATTTGGGATAGATTGTGAAATGTGTTTAACAAATGCAGGTTCAGAACTCACTCGAATTTCAGTGGTTAATGAAAAGCATGAAGTTGTTTATGAGACTTTAGTAAAGCCTTATAATGAAATAACAGATTATTTGACTAGGTTCTCTGGTATTACTAAAGTATTATTAAACAATGTTACAAAACGCCTTCAGGACGTTCAGAATGATTTAAAAGCAATATTGCCTCCTGACGCTATTTTAGTGGGTCAGTCATTAAATACAGATATGCATGCATTGAAAATGATGCACCCTTACATAATAGATACAAGCTTATTGTATAATTTTACTGGTGAACGGACTCGCAAACCAAAACTTAAAACTTTGGCAAGAGAATTTTTAAATGAAGACATTCAAATGGGTACAACTGGTCACTGCTCCACTGAAGATTCTTTAGCAGCATTGAAACTAGTGCAGCTTAAGTTAAGTAAAAGTATGGAATTTGGAGATGCTGTACATACAAATAGAGAAAAGTATAAAGAAAATGTATCAAAAATGGTCAAAACACCACAGTATGCCTTATCAATATTTAATCACATGCTTGAACAAAAGAAGTCATCTGTTATTATAGGCTGTGATGACATTACTGGAGACTATCACACATATTTAACTCAAGCAAAGGATAGTTTGTCCAGTCACTTCAAAAAGGCAAATCCTAAGAAGATTAAGTTAGTAACTGTTGAAACTGTAGAAGAAGTAATAACATCATTCACAGATGCTGTTATGCATTACAACTTAGCTATGGCTCATTTGAAACTTGATATTATTAATGAAAAGGAAATAGAATTAATGACACAAATTGATATTTGGATTAAAACAGTTTGGGATAGTCTTATGCCAGCGTCTTTATGTGTTATTGTGTTTGGAGGTACTAATAAAGATAATGGTTTGGCACTAATGAAAGTAAAGAATACTTCACTTATATAATGTTACTAGTTATTAAGTTTACTGAATAAAAAAAGCATAAAAACAAACAACAGTATTTTTTAATGTCTTAACCAACCATATAAAGAATTGTAAGAATATACTTACAATCTTACATTATTTTTAATGATCCAGTGGTTCGCTTCTTTCAATTCAAAGTCAGCTTCGCGAGTAATAATAGGCACAAACAATTAAATTCAGTTCAAAAAGACAGACTCGCAAAATTAGCGGTCATAATATGCTTTAGGCGTGAGTCACTCGTGACTGTGACAAGTGCGAGTGGGACTGGCCCACCGAGGGTTCCGTACAAATTCCGTATAAATCAAAAATAATTATTAACTGTTTAGCCTAAAGCGTCAGCCTTGGGCGCGAAATTCAATTTTTTCTTGGTTTTGCGCAAATTATTATTAGCATTCGGCTATAACACATTCTAGGTGCATGGCAGTAAATTCGTAAATTGCGACATCAACAACACTTATTCACGATTGAGTCTCAGATCAAATAAAAAGTTAGATGGAAATTTGCGAAAAAAGAAGTGAGGCCGGCTACGCCTAACGGTGTACAACACACAATTAGGAATGTGCATGAAGTTTAAATTTGCCTAATATATTTTTTTCCGGAATCTTAAACATACATAAAGTATTATTGTAACATTTTGTTACATAATTGTTATTTATTTATATAAAATAATAATTAAAAAGTGCTAATTATGCGAGCGAAATTCAAATATACAGAACGCGCTGTCATTGGTCGAACGAAATGAAACGTCACCTGCACGACATTGAATATTATTTCACATAATCGAAAGCTGCTGGAAGAGGAATTATCTTGGAAATATATTTTAATTTGTGTGTCTTGAGTGGTTTTCGTCAGTGGTGAGACTATATATACGATGACCGAAAGAAGAAGAAACTACTATATCGGGAGTAGTTCTGATAGTATTTTTTTATTTTGGTACTATGCAATACCGATAGAAAGGGTTTTTAGCTTCTTCCATGGTAAAATCTTTAAGAATTAATCAAAACACCTGTAATAAACAAACACTTCGTGCGATGATCGCGGCCCATGACGTCATCTGAAGCGCGCGAAAAATGGCGGCGTTTAAACAGCTCAATTTTGGATATGTATCATCATCAACCCATTACATTGTCCCACTGCTGGGCACGGGTCTCCTCTCAGAGCGAGAGGGAATAGGCTGTAGTCCACCACGCTAGCCTACTGCGGGTTGGCAGACTTCACACGCCGTCAAGAAAATCTCTCAGGCATGCAGGTTTCCTCACGATGTTTCCATCACCGTTTAAGCGCGTGATAATTAATTATTATTAGTGCAGTGATAGCCTAGTGATATGACCATTTGCCTGCCAAGTCAAAGGTCTCGAGTTCGAATCCAAGGCACGCACCTCTGACTTTTCGAAGTCATGTGCGTATTAATAATTGATTATCACAGCGTCGGGGGTTAAAAATGAAACTAAATAGTAAAATCGCCTAAAAAAATATATTTCTAAAACACTAGTAAGTCGGTGATTCAATTTGAATACCTAGTTATTTCGTTTTAGCCTACTTTTTTGTTTACGTACATAGAAGTTTCATTTCTTCACACCTTCAAGGGATTAAGACGGATTTGGTCTGGAGAGTAAAAGTTTGCACAAGAGTGGTATACTTACGACTGAAAAGACAATCCTGGCATTTCATTCCGCTATCACTTTTACACCTTATAAAGCTACAAAGCACCATGTTTTTTGAAAAAAATGGTTGAAATAGTAAGTCAACATTGTTCAAAACAAAATATAACTAACATGAATAAACTAATTTAACACGTAAAAACTGTTTTTTATAGGAAGACGATAGCTAGCTGCACGTCAGCTGTCAAACTTTGTTTATCAAAGTAGTATCTCGTCATCTAATCTCATCGTCCTGTTTCATTTCTATATACAAATATATATATAAATATAAATAATCATTTTAATTCAGATAAATTGATCCATAGATTGTTAGTACATATTCTTATAAACTATATTAGTGATGATATTAAATAAATTAATTACAATTGAGTCTGGGTGCACTAATAACAAATTTATAATTACCCTCACACGGACACATGGAGTGAGATCCAGTGTTTCAAAATTGGACTATCTAGTTTGCCCGCCAGTGTCTTCAGAATACTGTTGTTGCTTGTTCGGATTCGGTGCATTAATGATGCTACTCTCTTCCTTAGTATGGCATGAAACCCATCAGTATGCGCAAGAGCAAACATGGTCGAAGCACTACAGTACCTTGGCAAACCCAACAGCATTCTGAACACATTATTGTATTGCACTCTGAGTGCACTGAGTGTCCTCTGGGAGTAGCTGACCCACAGGTTGCACGTATAAAGCGACTGACAATACGCTTTAAAAAGAGTCACTTTTACCTTACTGGTATAACGTGCAAACGAACGACGAAACTCTCTTTCGGGGTACTCCATACAAATATACGGGTGGCACTGTCTCGACACTGTGTTCGCGCGGCTGAATAACAAGCAGTTCACTCTTTTTCACATTGTACCTGAGTCCATGGGCCCCAGCGTACCTCTCACACACCTGTAGCATCTTTCTAATGCCGCTGATTGAGGGACCCAGCAGCACCATGTCGTCGGCGTAGCTTATGTTGTTTACCGTGGTACCGTCAATTGAACAGCCAGTTTGTGTGCCACTAAGTTCCTCAATCAACCCATTAATGTATAAGTTGAAAAATCGAGGAGACGTAAGACCACCCTGTCTCACTCCACACTCCAACCCATACTCTGCCGAGAATACATTGGACCACTTTACTACATTCCTCTGATTGTTGTGCCAATATTCAAAAAGATGAATTAATTCCTCCGGTAACGCCGTATCCGATCGTAATTTGTTCCATAAAGTCCCGAATGATACCAAAACGAAAGCTTTCGACAGGTCCAAAAAACAGGCGTAAACAGGCGTCTTCCTGCCTATGTAATATTGGACGGTCTGCTTGAGACACAGTATAGCTGTTTCGGTTGATAACCCAGCCCTGAATCCGAACTGAGCGTCATGCAACTTCAAGTGATTGCATAGGTGTTGATCGAGCAGACTATGTATTCATATTTCTATGTAAACGATATCGTCGTAAGTTGCTTGTGTGAATGCGACAGAAGATGTCAGTTTGTCTATTGGACTCTCTGTCTACTTACGTAAGTATTACCAGAACCCTTTTTGGACTATGTTATTTGTTGCTAGTTAATAATTATGATAGAACTCGTTTAATTGTACTGTGTACTTACTTCGTCCTCGAGTTAGTACATGCAGACTTTGAGAGCAGGTTCTGATAATATCACCTAGATATCAATTATATGATTTTAAGTACACACACACACCAACGGCAGGTGAAACCGTCAATCCCAGTTGTCATACGACAATTTACTGTTGGTAGTGGTAGTCCGAAGCCCAAAAAGCCTAACAATCCGTCTATCCTGTGTGATGTTGCGGAGGTCTGATGGTAATCGCTGATGTTCTGCCACATCTAGTTAGACAGGCAGATCACCCCAACACAGTTCGGAAAAGTCTTAGAGGATGATGCAAAAAAAAACAGTGCAGTAGAATACATTAACTTCGTTTAAAAACCAAATAATTATCTCGATTCCGATACGTTTTAGACTTAGAGAAATGTGTCCATAATAGCTATGCTATACAAATGGAGAGCTAATATATCGTAGAATTAAAAACCTGTTTTTCATCTTAGATGGGGCAAACTAAGCTTTTCTCTTTAGGTAAGCGAATTGAAACAGAACATTTTTGTAAAATACAAACTTTATTTGGACAGTGAATAAATTTGTCCAGTAATAGGATCAACTGTTAGAGTCGGTGGTAGTTCTGCAGCAATATCCGCTAGAGCTTCCCATCGAGTCGCGCGACTGCTCTCAGATTGACTTGGACTTATGGCTTCTGGGTGGCACTCCCTAATGACGAAAATAAGTACCTAGTTAGCTGGTTTGGTGAATAAATACAAGTAGTAGTGAAAATTTAAAAACCGTGACACAAATATTGTTTTATGCCTCGAAACTACTCATCATAAAAAAAACACCGGTTCCAAAAAAAAATTTTAAAAAAGGAGTGAGTAGACAATAAATATTTACGGTATCACATAAAGAGATGGAAAAAAATTGTTTCACCGTCCCCTAGCTTTGCGTGGCTTCGAAGGTAGAACTAGATAGGCAGAAAGAAAGGTGTACGTAATGGTAGGTACCTACGTGTGTGGTGCCTATTCGAAAACTGCAAATATCGCGAGGGGCTGAATTTTCTGATAAAAAAACTGTAAGTATAAATTATAAAAAGTTGAGATAGATACTATCCACAAAACGGCCTATCCCAAAAGGACTATTTACTTTTTTTTAGTCCAAAGTCTATTTCCTTCCTCACAGTGCAATCTTTTTCCTTGCCTATAATGTCAGTGGTATTGAAATAAAGAAGTAGTTAACAGACATAATAGTTCTGAGATTACGATCTCCTTACTTTGGCTCATCGTGTTCGACTTCAATAGGTTCTTCAGTGTCAGCTGCATCATCAATTTCCTCTAAATTATTTTTATCGTTACATTCTTGGCGGTTTTGCGATTCTTCTGCTATTTTTAAAACGGGTTGGGGTTGGTTTTTTTCTGAAGTATGTAGTCCAACAACTTTCTTGACCACTTCTTCTAATTTTGGTACTTTTTCTCCTTCGTGTATTGTATCGTTTGAAACTGTTTGTTTATGACTAATCACACTAAATTGTCTATCTTCTTGATCATCTGAAATAATAAAATAGTATTCGGATATCGAAGCGAACAGACTGTTCATAATTAGCTGAGCAACTAGGGAAATTAAGGCCGGGTGGTACTGCAAAGCCCACATAAAAATGTTTTAAAAACTATTTTTTTAAGTAGTAAATAGTAAAATTAAAATCTGAGGAAATAAATTGATATTGTTGAGTATATATTCTAGGGAACACATTCAAAGGAAACACGATTTGATAAAGTTGGCTCGATAGAAAAAATTCACAAAGATACCTCTTTTTGAGTAATTTTATCTTCTATTTTCGGTTTTATTCTTAAAATAAATGATTTGACATCATGTTTTATTTACTAAATAAAGTTCATAGATAGCTCGAGAGATTTTACCCGATAGATTTTCTTTATTACATTTATTAAATTTTTAATCAATTATTCAATTAAGTTTCGAGGCGAGACACAGACTGAGCCTGAGCCTCGCCGAATGGATCGTTAATTACTTGAATAATCAATTCAAAAATTAATAAATGTACCTATACTCCATTTGGTTAGGTACTTAACTAAAGGTAAACAATAAAAATGGCGGCGTTCAGGGCTCTTCAACCTTTATTACAATGATATCTTATGAATTGGGAGTGAAATTAATAACAAGACATCTAACAATCAATAAAAACAACGAACAAACAAAACTATAACTAAATAATACAATTTACGGCAAAAGAAACACAAAAACGAACGAAAGTACAAACTGTTACGAATGGCGTCTGGTTACCCGACTAAGTATAATATCGGTTAATTATTTTGCCGCGCTTCCTCGCGCTACTACTTCTTAATGTTTTCGATTTATCAAAAGTCTATTATGTAGAAAAAGGTTTTGATTTCCTGTCTTTTTAGATTCTTTCTAGTAGGCACATTGCAATACTTTATGACATAATTATCAGATTTGATTTATTTATTGGTCGCAAGCTTAAGAATTTATAATTACCATTTAATATTAAACAAAGTAGTAAAATATGCTAGTATAGTAAAGGAAAATTATTTTGAATGATTAAATAATTTATTTTGGTTACGTTTTGTTTCAAGATGAAAAATGGCCCTATAAAAGAACCTTTTTTATGATTTGTTTACCTTTAGTCTACGAATAAATAATACTCAGGAAGCGTAACTCAGAACAAATTCCGCTCAAAAAGTGGACCTACTTCAAACCAAATGACGACGATTCAAAATTCGAATCACTTGCGATGTTTCAAATAGACATGCTTGGTAATTGGTTTAAATTCAGAGATAAAACAGGGATTGGTTCGCCCGCGTGCTGTTATGTCTGTTATGACATCTGAGTCAAAATGCGTGGACGATATTATGCAATAAGTAGATCGGACCAATTCAATAATAAAACAATATTATTATTATATTAAATATTTTATAATTAAAATTATACTATATAAAACAGGGTGGAAGGGACATCGACGCACAACCTTTACCATGAATTCAGTACATAATTCTGGACCCCCCCCCGCCGCGTACATATTTTTCGTCGGTTACTAAAAAGGCTTAGATTGGGTACTTTTTAGTTTTGTTGTATGGTGCTAAAACGAACAAAGCCGATGGTTTGTCAACAAGAATTGCGACTTCATCTATTGTTGGAGCGTTGAAATAATGTTAGTGTATTCAATTGGGTCGTTTGTTTGCTCTGATCATAACCTTGGCAACAGGTCACCAGGTTCCTTTAAGGTTTCTGTTGACCTGGTATGTAGATATTTGTACAAACTGGTACTCCAGTTTTGTGTATATCCCTTTAATGATTTGTAAAGATATTTTTCATCAAAATGCATGGAGCATAGTTGCTCTGGTAGTTTTCACAGGCATCCAGTCATACTCTCGTCTTTCTAATTGAACTGCAGCTATCCACTTATTTTGCCGAATGGGATCGGAAAACTAAAAAAAATAACAAAATACATTAGTTTTTTAAAAATATCTAAATTTTACCGATTTACTTTTCAATATTTCATCGAGAAAAAATACTTTCTAAATTAGGTAAAAAATTTACTGACTTCATTTTGCATAATATTGACCATGTCGTTTTGATAACGTATTTGAACAACTTTGAATATATTTATAATTAAGCTACTACTTACAAGTGAAAAGTGATCTCTGGATATTTTAATCTTGTATGTCTCCTGCACCAGTTCACAACACATGATGGCATCATGATTCACAATGATATTAAGCTAAAACCTTTGACATATGCTCGCTTGCAAGGAAAATGTCCGACTGATGGCGCGCTGGACACAATTTTGAAGCCCCACCTACTTGGACACAACTTTTGTTGGGTCATTTTCTTAACGCAGTTACATTTCCTGAGTATTATTGAGTATTATTTATTCGTAGCCTTTAGTTAAGTACCTAACCAAATGGAGTATAATAAAGAAAATCTATCGGGTAAAATCTCTCGAGCTATCTATGAACTTTATTTTAGTAAATAAAAAATGATGTCAAATCATTTATTTTAAGAATAAAACCGAAAATAGATGATAAAATTACACAAAAAGAGGTATACCTAAAGATACCTCTTTTTGTGTGATTTTATCTTTGTGAATTTATTCTATCGAGCCAACTTTATTAAATCGTGTTTCCCTTCAATGTGTTCTGACAGCTACCGTGTGTAGTTTTTATTCGAAAACATCCTTTGTATCGCTGAGATATGGCTTAATTTCTGTAGTTGCTCAGATAAATAAGAACAGTCTGTTTGCTCCGATATATTTGATGGTGACTGTACCTACAGATGACAGACACATATAAGTATGACAGACAGACAAAGATAATGTAGGTTATTGTACAAGTACCTACTTACAAGAACCTAGGTTCAATTGCCACAAAAAAAAAAGAACCTAGGTAATTAAGATACTGAATGGTTCAAACCTTTTTCCGTTTTAAAACTAGGAGTAGATTGATTTCTAACTACATGTATGTCGTGTTCTGTTAAAGTATTACACGAAGGGTGCTTGGTACTAGTACTACTTTCGTTTGCCGCTGTATAACACAATTCTGCGTTATTTTTTGATTGACTGTCGATGTCGCTCATTTCGTCTTCAAAATGTATACTTTTTTCTGAAACAAACAAAACCTAACTATAACTCATTGAAAATTCATATTTATCAGACAACGGAATATAGTTAAATTGTTTAGGTACTTTTAGAAAACATAGTGGTTCTAATTTACCCTTCGTTTCCACCACAGAAGAGAAAACATGTTGCAAACATCTATCTAACTCTCAAAGAGTGGGATAGGTAGCTGTTTACAACATGTTTTGTCATCAGTGGAAACGCGGGATTAGACTACTTTGTAGCGAATAAGTTATCGATGTCGTAATTCTTATTATTAAGAATCCAGATTCACCGTTTTAAAGCCGCGCAATAAGCGAAAAACAAAAAAAAGTATTACCTATCGGATTATTATCCTGAAAATGCTTTTCCCAAAAATTTACGATAAGACCCGAGTAGTTCTGGACGTAGTTATGTATTTTGTACATTAGATTACATGTACGTTAGTGCATTAGATATTTATTTTGTAGTTTTTGGAGAATCACTGAATAAAGTTAAAATATAATTAATATGTTCCGTTCAAATCTGTTGCGTCTGTTATACGAAATTATGAAAAGAAATACTATGAAAAGAAGTGGGAACTTTAAACGGTTACGGTTATAACTCTAAAAGTTATATATTAAAAAAAAAAAATAGGTGTAAAAAAAACTTTATATAATATAATTTTCGTAAAAGTAAGTACAATTGTAGAATATATTAGTGGGTATTATGCCCCGTCACCCATTTATAGTTTGTTCGAGATAACTAAGCCTGTCTGAAGTTGTCCGCAAGTGGTTAAGCAGAGGTAAATTTTAATAGAAAGAATCAGTGCACAGTGTTTTATAAAGACCATTTTTCGGACATCGCGTTTTTATTACAAAAGCTGATAGATATAATCATTTAAATGCAAAATTTTGTATTCCCATTTAATTCTCATGTCTAGGACTCTTTCTATTAAAATTTACCACTTCTAAACCACTTGCAGACAACTTCCGATCGGCTTACTTATTTCCACGGAAGAGATAAATAAGGTTGGAATGGCCATGTGGGCGGGGCAGGCGCGCCAGAGTCATGACTAGAAAATCATAACTCGCCCGAATCACACATTCGCCGCGTTTAGTGTGCTTAGGACTACTTCAGAGATCAGAGCTCCGCTTTAAAATGCCGTGTTGTATTATTCTTACGTGATAGTCAAAAAGTCAGACCTCCAGGATATAGCGAGGAGGTATGTCTTTCCATCTGTAAGTCAAAAATAGCATTTATTTACACAATAATTGATAAAAACATAAAAATATACTGATCACTATGAAATTCCAAACATCAATCATATTATTGCAACAAGTTACAAATAAAATACATTGCCCGATGTGTTCTCGCTTAATCAACGCGATGACCTAGTCCGCTTGCAATGTACTGCATGCATTGCGTTCTCTACACTTCAACCATAGCCGTTGTTCGTCGTTTGCCGGGGTTGGCCGTGAGTGATGCACGGCGTACATCTATCGATATCGAGGTGACCGAGGTGACCGTGTAGTTAAATAAAAGCATCGATAGAATTCTCAACTATATTTACGTTTGACAAAGATTATTTATGAAATAATATATTTAATTGATGAGAGTATATTTTTAATTAGATGAAGATTATTTTATATATATTAATCATTGATGAATAGATGAAGCGGCATGTAGACCATTTTATTTTACTTAGATTTTAATACTGAATAGATACAATAGTCTAGTCAAATCTAAGTCAAATACTATACCTACCTATTTTATACGTGTTTTAATATTTGATTCTATTCGACATATTATGCAATTAATTATAATAATGTTATGTTATAACTCTATTATGTTATGTTAGGTTTCCCCCAATTGCTTAATGATTACGTTTTGTTCCAAGGACAGTAATTCTTTTAAATTAAATGAAAATCGTTCTTGATTTTTATGTTCCCCTTGTCCCCATTAAATATAAAAATACATAACAGACTGAGAACTTATCGATAAAAATATCGATACATTCTCAGTCGGCTTTTCAAGCACTAGCGTATGCTTGTTGCGTGTGTGCGTCTAATGCCTACGGGAGCTTGGTGCTAGTGTGTGAACAAATTGCTGCCCACAGATTTATGTGTGTGTGATTTGATTGTGTGCGAAAATCTTGTAAAGATAATGTTGCGTATGTTTGAGAATTGAAATAGTGGGAGTAAAGCGGCGACACTGGTCCCAGTACAAAATAGCAGCTAGGGCCTTTCCAACCTTATTTATCTCTTCCGTGCTTATTTCGAACTAACTGTACCAGCGCGGCAGTTCGGAACGGCTAACTTCAGACAAGCAGAATTATTTCGAATATTTCCCATTTCCATACCACAGATAGACACCCGGTACCATATATAGCTATTTAAAAACGACTGTAAATACCTACTTTAATTAAAATATAGCTAGTTGCTTAACTCAGTAGGTACTAACAGATTTAGATAATCTTAAGTTCAGATAGGTAACACTAAGAATCAGTATTAAAATATATTCAAAATATATTCAATTTCAGTGTTCTGGAAAATTGCAAAGCAGATAGTTGACACGAACAAACACTTCAACGCGGTTAAGTATAAATGTAAATTAAAAGCTCACGCCTAGCCCGCGGTTTCTCTCGCATGTCAAAGGATTTTTTGAGACAAAGGGTAGCCTCTCCAAAGTCTATCTCTATAGATACCAACATTATGGGTTTAGGCGTGAAAACGTAACAAACAAACAGAGTTCTGCCATTTTTAATAGATTCTGGCTTTTGTGGGTTGCAATCGCATCCCAAAAACACTTAGACAAAAGGTAGCCTATGTAGGTTTGTCTTTTTCCAAGGTTCAATCTATCTATACCAACTTATAAGTAGGTAGGTATCTAAAATAATTAGTACCTACCTATGTTTTCGTATGAAAGTATAGATATTGTCACTTCACGTGTTTAGATGTCTTTGCCGATAAATATATATCGTCTAAGCCCTTGACCCTTGTTTCAGATTATAAAAAGAAACATAAAACAGTATGTAGGTACGGTCAGCAACAAAAGTTGCTGAACACCGCCAAGTTTTGAAAACAACACAGCACTAATACTTTTCAATAGATTTACTTAGGAAAAAAATTATGGTCCACTATGTAGAAACACGTACTACTTACCACATCTCGGGTCAGTAAGTTTTGGATATTAAATATATTTAAGCGTTTTGAAGATTTAATCGTGTTCAGTAACTTTCATTGCTGACTGTACCTAGAGGTAAGTTTCTTGAATAAGTATGTAGGTAAATTTAAATAGATTGACTTAAACAAACATATTTTTTTCTTAAAAAACCCATCGATATCTACAGGTTAGGTACATACACACGGCTACAGGTCAACCTATACAATCCAGTTTAAGCTGAACTCGCATTGCATAGGCTTCTCATACAATAAGAGGCCAGCGTAAACTGGATTTGTATAGCTTGATGTGTAGCCGGGCGTACAACCTATTGGAATAATAAAGAATTTAATAAAGGTAAATTTACAGGTAGGTACGTAAATAGATTGAATACGTCTATAGTTTCTGCCTACCAATGTGGGAAAAAGACGTGAGTGTATGTAAATAGATTGAGGTGGTAAAATGTATGAAAAGGGTTATACTCAAATGTCACATTACCATACCTGTCGTACTCGAGTTGACCATGTTTGGTGTACTGCTGGTACAACCCATGATCGAGATAATGCTAAGTCAGGCACCGCCCGGCACCGGCCATGAGTAGTATTTAAGACTAAGTATATAAACTAGCAAGATTCGCAAAAGTATTCAGTGAAAATTGGGCGCGATGTTGTTTGCTACCGCAGCCCGATGGCCACTTGACCAGCCGTCCGCAGCAACTCGGGTCGACTGGCGGCTATAGGTACGACTCCCCGAGATCGTATCGTGGTTACCTACCTATTATTTAAGGAGGCAGCCCGCTAAACTGACCTCGCACTCGCACCCCCATCGCGTTTTTCCTATTACACGAACAAAGTACATTCTTAGACTCGCAAATGGTTTAGTGAAAGACCTTTCTTCCGTTTAATTAATTTATGGAGTAGGTACTTATTAACAATAACACACAAACAGAACTTATGAATATTAATAATACGTGGAGTATTCTACATTAGTAAGTACATTCACTGTTCTAGAAAAGATTTTTTTATTGTATCTATACGTAAATATAACTACTTAGTTTTTGTGACATAAAATTATATTATTACATAGGTAATGTATTAATATTGATCAGTGAGTATTTTTAACCTTAGGGCTTCTAAAAAGCACCGAACTAAAAGATTTCTGAAAAAACACATTTTTATTTTGTCATGTCAGCATTTATCATATTACGTACAAATAAATAAGTACAAAACTAAGTACCTTATTGCATCTTAACCAAGATGTGGAATATTGACGTTATTATAAGAATATATCGTTTCCCTATATAGTGCACGAGTTATCCAGATTGTGGTCGTAAGTGCGACTGCTATCATATTTTGTCTTGCTGCAAGAGCAGTCGAGCAGTGTTTTCCTATTATATTTTTAGCAGCCGCTCGGTGTTTGGATTTTTGTCCATCTCGGCGAACTATAGGGGTGCATTAATCAACCTCTTATTCGGGAATACAGGCGTGAATCGTGATGGTAGGTATGTATTACTGGCCAAGCTTCACAGTCGAGCCTACCTACTGGCGAAAAATTGCATGATCTTCTACATTCTAGACATTGAACTCCCTGGCGGTACGGACGCCTGTCAGTGTGACCTGCTCTTTAAACTTATATCGTTTATCCTACTTCCGAGATCCTGAATGACTGACGCACCTATAAACACACAGCTGAAACTATAGTAAGTATATAAGTCCTTATCTATAGGTACTAATATTACAAAGAGGTAAAGTTTGTGAGTTTGTGACGTAGGGGGTAATCTCTGGATCTACTGAACCAATTTTGAAAATTCATAATAGAGGACTACATTATTCCTGAGTGACATAGACGCATATATAATATATTACATACATACCTACATAACATACCATCACGCCTGTATTCCCCGAAGGGTTAGGCAGAGGTGTACTAATGTACACCCACATTTCGCCGGTATGTTTAGGTCCCATGTAATAGGGGGCGAGCCTATTGCCATTAACCGGGCACAAATCCAGATTCCGAGCTGCTACTGGGAATTTCATAGAAAAACCCAATAACATTTCATAGAGAACCCAGGACCTCTAGCGTACCAGTCGCGCTTGGGACCACTAGACTAACGAGGCAGTCATAGTACATAATATATTATCCTGTAAAATGAAAAGAAACGTATAGTCCTCGCGGGTGCAGCCGCGGGCGAATAGCTATATACCTAGTCCCTTTTAATATTATAAAATGCGAAAGTAACTCTGTCTGTCTGCTACGCTTTCACGCTTAAACCACCCAACCGATTTTGATGAAATTTGGTGCTGAGTTAGACTAAAGCTTGAGAAAGGCTACCTTTTATCGCAAGAAATGTCTTCGAGGGGTTGAAGTAGGGGGTGAAAGATTGTATGGGAGTTCATCATTGTTGAAGATAAAACCATGAAACTTTGCATAAATGCACTTGATACAAAATATTAATTAATAATTAAATATTTGTTCTGAAGTTTTTGAAATTTCGACCTGTGTGGGAATGAATTAGGGGATGAAGTATGAAAGTCCAAACAAAGTCACGCTTGCAAGCCTAACCGCTGAACCGATTTTGATGAAATTTGGTACAAAAATGAACTAGACCTTGGGAAAGGATATTTAATAAGCTTCCCTTTGTTGTAAAATAGGAAGGGGTTGAGCTAAGGGATGAAAGTTTGTATCGTAGTTTGTCATTATCTATATGTCATGTACTATTATTATGAAGAGGTAAAGTTTGTGAGTTTGTGAAGTTGTAGGGGTAATCTCTGGATTTACTGAAACAATTTAGAAAACTGTTTCATCAATAGAAAGCTACATTATTCTTGAGTGACATAGGCTATAATATAATATTCCGTAAAATGACAAGAAAGTCCACGCGGGCGGAAAGCTAGTACATTACATTATAAAGCAGGTTTATTTTACTAAGATACAACGTAGGTAAGCATCCCGTCCAGCTATATAGGTAGCATAAATAAATACGATCGTGTTACCAATACTTACTGTTAATTGTTAATACCACGGAATAGATCTTATTTATCTCTTCCGTGGTTAATACTGTTAGTTTTTAATATCATTGCGTGTTACAGGGTTTTTGTTTTACTTTTTAAAGGGGAGACATGGCGGGGCACGGCAGTTTGTATGGGAGTATCTGTTTCTAAAAAGGGATGTACTTACTATAAAAAAATGTTTTTTTTATTATTCAGCCATTTTCGTCCCACTGCAGGGCAAAGGCCTCCCTTCCCTTTTTCCATTCCTCACGGTTCAAGGCCACTTTGGGCCAATCCTTCCAGAATCCGTCCAGCTCATCCCGCCATCTTCGTCTTGGCCTACCGCGCTGTCGTCTAAAAAAAAAATTTGTTAGCTACTTAATCAGACATCCCAATTTCCACTGGCGTCCCAAACGGATTTCCTTTATTATTTCTTTGTATACAAAAGTAGACAGTAGACAGACAGTAATTTAATTTTTAACTGACTAGACTTAACCAAAATTTCGAAAAGGAGGAGGTTATACGTTCGTCTGTAAATTTGTTTTTTTTTTTATTTATGTTCACCGATTACTCCGTTAATTGTGCACCGATTTTGAAAAAAATGTCTCGACTCCTCGAGGTGGTCCCATTGTCAGCAGGTTACGATCTGATGATGGAGAAACCGAGGACAAAACGAGGAGGAAACATTTTTGGTATTTTTTAAAGTAACTCGTGCTTTGCTCTCGGAAAGCATCATCTGGTGATGTGGAATTGCTGATTAAGACCACCGCTGCACCGCAACGCCTCAATAATAAGTATTTCATGGGTTGCATTCGATTGCTTTCTTATACTTACTTGCGTTTTATACTCTTCACAATGCATATGGTGAAGTACCAGGAATAATCCTCAATAATTTACATCCCTGCATTGGAAAAAGCAATATTTTGTATAAGGCGATGAGCGGATGGCATCAGGTTATTGTAACTTAGGTAAATTACAAACCAACCCACAGACAAACGAGAAAAAGTAAGGCCTCTCATTTAGTGAAGATGTGATCATAAAAAGTTTTGAAAGTCGGTGGCTTTAATTTGATAGGATCTTTTGTTTCCGAAATTGTCTAACGTAACCTAACATTATTTTTTTATTATTTGTTAAAGGCGGTTTAACTTTTTTGTTAAGTTATTTTATATAGGTAAGTATAATACCTACTTAACACCCAGGTACAACCATAGATTAATTGAAAAAAAAATTGTAGGTACCTACATAAGTGTTTACTATAATTAGATCGCTATAAATAAAATAGTACCTATGTAGGTAAGTGGGTTTAACAAATAAAGCTTAGTGGACTGTGGATGGTAAACGGTAAAAGCTCTTTGTTCTTAAACTCACGCAATACTTTGCTTACGGGCGGCGGCGGGTGGCGACCGCTACCTCACATACACGTAAATTATGCCGTCTCGGCCTTAGTACTCAGTTACTCACACCTAATAATTTCCTATTCGCATTCCGACTTTGGTGCGTAAAATTTAATAAATTAATGTACATAATAACGTAAAAGCACCTATTACCGACAAGTGATAATTATTACTATTACTGACCCATCGAAAATGACTTGTTCTTATCAGCGCCTCATACTGCGAGCCAACTATGCTTGCAAAACAGGCGGTGGAGAGGGAGAGAGAATTGTCTACCTCTCTCCGGTCGGATCCACAGTACCTACTACGCACCGGAAAGCGCCGTCAGACCTCCGGTCTCCACGAGCTGTGGCTTGTCTGCGGCGGACTTGGGGAGTCCGCCCCTCGAAATGACCCCAGTAAGGCGCGTGCGCATTCCAGCAGGACATGAGGCAAGGTTTGCTGTGGCACTTACACTCACAGTGGCGGCGTAAGACCGAAATTTGATGTGGGCAAGATTCATTTTGCCTCTGCCCTCTCTCTCCTAAATTTTGCGGGGCCCTCTGCCTCTGCCCTCTCTCTCATAAATTTTGCGGGGCCCTCTGCCTCTGCCTTCTCTCTCATAAATTTTCGGGGCGCGAGGCCCCCTGGGTCGCGAGGCCGTAGGCGGTGGCCCACGTCGCCCACGCCTTACGCCGCCACTGCGAGTGCGGCAGAGTCCAACCTACCGCCTGCCCGTGGTGGCAGACGATCCATGACGATTTTCCTTATAAAAAAAGGTTCCTATCACCGTTTTTTTGACACCAATTAAGTACTTAAATAATCCGATTTTGTTACATATATTATATGATATCCCAGTCATAGAGATTCCCAGTCTTCTTCGTTATCTAAATTGTTTTTTTTATTACCGTGTTGCCCGTTGCAACACGGTAATAAAAAAAACAATTTAAACTGACAAACACACTTAGATATGTCACCGTTAATTTGCAAATACCGTTATCGTTACCGTAATCCTCAGACTAATATATTAGTGTGAGCCGTAATCCATATGTGACGTCTATCAATAATGTGACGGGACGCACCTCACGCACTGATTGTTTGAACGTCATGTGATCCGACCGCCATATTTTGTATTCGATAGATAATAATCTACCGCAACATAATGCGTTAAATTGTAAGCAGTAAGTTGAGTACAATCTCGCGAGATAGATTATAATCTAACGGTATTAACAATTTTATGGTGACATATTCATCATGACATCATCATTCATCATCCAGCTTCTACTGGAAATGATTTGCCTGATGTGTAGCCGACGTAGATATCCTTCCAGTGTTAATATTTTAAAGATACCAACTACATAACTAAGTTCTACAGTTGATGCCAAATAGTATAATCTATCTTCAACACAAATCGTTCTGTGTATAGCGAGCTTTATGCAGTTAACCAACGTGCGCTGCGCTGTAAACTACCGTTTTCATGACCACCCACTCTAGGTCACAAATTTAAAAATAGTGTCTTAGTTATTTGTATAATAAATAGGTTTGTATGCTTAAACTCAATTGTAAACGAATTATAAATAGCCTAGTGGTCCCAAGCGCGGCTGCTGCTCGTCGTGACATGTTTAGATGTATATATGTAATACAAACTGCAGGCCGATTTTTCTTATAAATATAAACTTCTGATTTATGCTTGGTGTGTGACTATACTCCCGCCCCTTATTTTACATGGGCTTCACCCATGTAAGGTCCTTACAATATTGTTAGTCACCTTAAAAATTTACATGGATCGCCTGCCACCTAAATAGAATAGAACAATTTATTTCAGATAATTATAAAGTCATATCTTGTTAATATGTTAGATACAATATTAGCTTATAATTATGTTAGTACATATCTGCATGTATATTACCTATTAGAATGGGGCAGTCGAAACGTGCTGCATGACTTGCAGAATGCCTGTTTTAGCATCCCGCAGATGCTGCATCAATGAAGCTGATTTTTTGCGAATTATGGCTTTAAAGTCGTCCGTGTGGGCTTCAGCAAACATCCCGGAGGCACTGCAACGCCACGGTAGCCTTAATAACAACATTCTGAAAGCATTGTTATATTGGACCCGCAGAGCGTCATAGGATCGTCGCGTATATCACACCCACAGGCTACTCGAGTAAAAAGATTGACAATATGCCCCAGATATTTAAATTTGTCAACTAGCTTTAGTGCAGCACCATTGAAGTATACTGCAGGCACGTGGGTAGGTCGATGTTTGCCTGCTTTGAAGACCCGTAGCTCGCTCTTTTTGGAGTTGTATTTTAGCCCATGTGCTTCTGCATATTGTTGGCAGATATGAAGTAGTTTCTTTAATGCGTTTATCGAGTTACCCAGCAGCACCATGTCATCTGCATAACTAAGGTTGTTGACACTGGTGCCGTCGATATGGCATCCGACATGTGTGCTGCTGAGTCTCTCAAGTAGCTGGTTGACGTACAAATTAAACAGAAGAGGTGAACTCAACCCACCCTGTCTGACGCCACATTCCGACCTGTATTCATCTGAGAACGTACCATCTCACCTGATGTTTCTGGTTTGAGTACCAGTGTCTGAGTAGGGAGATGGTATCTGCCGGAACACCCGCACCTGCTAGCTTATCCCACAGAAGGTCATATACAACAAGGTCAAAAGCTTTCGATAAGTCAAGGAAGAGTAAAGAGTTGGCAGGGTATGTTAGACTCGTATCGACTAAAACAGCACGTGCCTTCCCTTGTCAGTTGCCTTCATAATCACGGCATGGGATTCGCGACATTGGCTACGACCATGACAGGCGGTGGTAATCCAGCAATCCCCGGACCGCCTTATATAGGGTGATGTCTCGCCTTGCATCCTACTCGAAGGCTAGAGCGTCATAAACACCTGCCTATGTACCTGCCTACTGTGGTCTGTGAGTGTAGACAATCTATCTACTATTGCTTCCCTCTAAGCTCTAACTTTAAGGATATATGTACCTATTATACAGGATGTCTATGGTTATAAACAAGTTTAACGTGAACACGTCATAACAATGTAGCCTTTCAACTAGGTATTGTCTGATAGAGATGCGGACTCCCCAAGTCAGCCGCCTCCGCCTTTGGAGGTCTGTCTACGCTGCCCGGTGGTACGTCTCTGCGGATGGAAGAGAGGTGATCAATTCTCTCTCCGTCTTCCCCGTCTCCTTTGCCAGCATAACTTTCCCGCAGTAGGGTTCTCACAATATGATTCGCGGACACACCTATATATAAGTATTTACCTACCTACTAAGATAGATAACTCCAGTATTATCGGATCCCTCATCGTACGAAAAACACCCGGCAAAGTCTACTCGCATTGTTGCAGGTATAGAACCACGGAAGAGATAATCTCTTCCGTGTATAGAACCTAGCTTACAATGCAAGTAGGGTTGCCAGGTGTTCGGCTCTTTTAAGTCCGGCCAATACCAGACTTTTAGTTAATTTCGTCAGGCTAACACGCCAAAAGATGACGCCGAAAAATGACTAACAGTAGGTACTTAGGTATGCAATAAATAAAAAAATAATAATTTAATTTAATTTTACTTAATTATTAACAAAAAAGTAAAACCGCCTTCAAAAAATAATAAAATAATCTTGTCAAACAGTTTGGGAAGTCGGTAGCGAAAACAAAAGAACCACTCAAATTGCAGTCACCGACTTCCCAAACTGTTTTTGTTAAAAGTAATTTTATTTTTTTATTTTTTGTTTATAAGTAGGTACTTATATAAACTTATAATAAATCTACTAAAGCGATAGTTTCTGTACAATCAGACTTTGAAAAAGTGTTACTAGGCGTACCTCAAGGAAGCATTTTGGGTCCTTTATTATTTTTAATCTACGTAAATGATCTTCCAAATATAATGAACCACTTATGCGTCATGTATGCTGATGATGCAACAATTTTTATATGCAATGATAATTTAAATGAAATAGAATACAAGGCAGAAGTTAGTAATACATTAAAAACTGTAACTACATGGCTAAAAGAAATAAATTTAAAATTAAACCTCAATAAAACTAAACTAATGCAATTCAGAAATTATAAGACCACTCATGTTTTATCATAATAAAAATTATCTTATCTTATCTTATCTTATCTTAAGACGAAATCAAAACCGTTAAACATTTACGAAACAAATACAGAAATAGAAGAGGTAGAACAAATTAATTTTCTAGGTGTCACAATAGATTATCATTTAAACTGGAAGAGTCATATAGAAAAAATTAACAAAAAGTTATCAAGTTACTGTTATGCCTAATTTATCTATACTTATAGAAACAACTTCTATAGATACAGCGAAATCAGCTTACTTTGGAAATGTATATCCACTGTTAATGTATGGAGTCATATACTGGGGTAATTCGTGTGAAATACAATCTACATTCGTTCTTCAAAAAAAATGTCTTCGTATTATCTACAATATGCAAAACACCGAATCACTGAGGTCAGTTTTTAGAGAGAAGGGTTACCTTACACTTACCGGCATTTATATTTTGGAGTTGTGTTTATTTGTCAAAAATAACACCCAGTTCTTTAATCTCAAAAGCTCATCTAAACCAAATGTACGCAATAAATATAAATATAACCTAAATCTACCACAAATAAATAATATGATATATTATAAAAGCACCTACATAACAGCAATACGAGTTTTCAATCACTTACCTATAGAAATTAAAGAACTGGACGGTAAATCGTTTAAAAATGCTTTAAAAAAAATTCTAACTAAAAATGTTTTTTATAATTTGAACGAATACTTTGTGAATAAATAAGAACATTAATATATATATTAGTTATTATTATAATTGCTACACCCGATTGGGTAGGCTGTTGAGACTTATTATATTTCGTATAACGCCGTTGTTTGTACACAGTTTGAGCAATAAATATCTTTGTCTTTGTCTTTGTCTAAGCCAACTTAACGCACTGCTCCAATGAGACAGCGATGTTTCGGAGTAAACGATTATATTTATATAATTTTTAGATTCTTGTTGATTTTTTTAAAACCGCTAAACCGATTTCGATAAAATTTAAATGGGACCATTTCTGAAGTATGACCTACCAAACTAAACAATAAACATCGAAATCGATCCATAATTGACGGAGATATCGCGTAACAAACATACAAAAAAAAAACAACATAAAACCTCCTCCTTTTTAAAGTCGGTTGAAAATACATAATTATGTAAATAAAAGTGCAGTCGTAGCCTTGTCATTGTGATATAGCATGGGATTGACATGTCAAAGTGGTAAGTATTTACTAGGGGATTGTCGGGAGACAAGGAAACACCCAGTTAGCATCAACGCTAGTTTATTACTAAAAAAAGCGGACTGCGCATCGACCGCGCATCGCGATCGCGCCGCGCGCCTTCGTCGCTCGGCTGCGAGGCGCGAGACGCGCGCATGCGTATGTAAACGTAGCTACATACATCACATTCCTCCACCATTACTTGTTACTCTAAAACAATTACAATAAACATGAGAATTTCAGATATAGATACATACCCAATGACACATAGCTACAATACATTGTAAGTGCTTAAAAGAACTTCTTATAACAGACTTTCTTTCTGTCCCGTATCGATCGTCCGGATCTGGACACCTCGTTACTAACTTGTTTTTCCTGATTAGTGTCACCCGATTTTACTACATCAACCAGGCGTTCAGACCCAGCCGACTCGGTTTCCTTATTACATTGTTCCGACTCTTCTTCAACAACAGCACCACTTCCATCCTCCACCCGATCATCCAAGACCTCATCACCCTCTGCGAGAGCCTCTGCCTGTAAAGGCGATGACGGCATGGGTGGTGCGGTTGATGACGAATGCGCCGGTGAACATAGCATTGACTGCTGCGACTCCGCAGACTCAACCTCAAGAGCTGCATCGCCCTCTTGACTACAATTGTTCTTATTTAAAACATTATTTAGATCCCCTTTTTGTTTCTTAATTTGGTCAAGATGTCGTTTACATACAGTATCAAACGTTTCAAAATATACCTCAAAAACTCTTAAACCACTTTTCTTTATTATTTTACCTAGTTCCCATTTACCTTTTCTGCCTGAAAACCATTTACCCCAGACTATTTCACCTACTTCAAAATTCCTACTAGGCTTTAATTTACTTGTATCTTCACATATATTGTCGGTATCGATTTTACATGGTAAAATAACATCTAATCTAGATCGTAAATTCCTGCCAAACATTAACATAGCTGGTGTTATTCCAGTAGAACAATGAATAGTGTTACGATATTCAAACAAAAAACTTAATAATTTCTCATTAATTAAACGCTGTGAAGTACATAGATTATCTATAATACATTTTAACATTTTTTTACACGTTTTGACGGAATTTTCCGCTTGACCATTACTGGCTGGATGGTACACTGGCGATGTCATATACTTAATACCATTATTATTACAAAATTGATGGAATTCGGCAGAATTAATTTTTGTGTCATTATCCGATACAATAACATTTGGTATTCCAAATATCGAAAATACCTGCTTTAATTTCAAAATTAATGCATAAGTAGAGGTCCCGCTGTTCATATGAATGCATTCCAACCATTTACTATATGCATCTACTACAACTAGATAAACATTTTGTCCTATACTCATATAATCTATATGAATACGATGCCATGGCTGGGATGGCCGCGGCCACGGCGCGGGGGCTGCGCGCGCCGGTGCGCTGCTTACTCGCGAGCATTCACTACACTCGCCGATCCAGCGCTCGATATCTTTATCAATTCCTGGCCACCACATTCTACTACGGGCTGCACTTTTTGTTTTTATAATGCCAAAATGGGCGGAATGTAATTCTTTCAACATTTTATCTCTAAACATTTTTGGAATGACTATTCTATGACCTCTAAACAAGCACCCATTGTTTACTTCTAAATCAGTTTTACAATAAAAATACGGCATTATGGATTGACAGGTAACCTTACGCGGCCAACCGTGGTACATATAGTTTACTACAGTGGCTAACTCTTTATCGAGCAAAGTAGCTCTTTTAATGTCATCGAATAATAACGGCTTAGTAGTGGCGTCGAGGAATAAAAAAGGAATATTATTGTTCTCCTCTTCCTCATCTTTACCCTTAAGTTGTGAAATTGGAAGCGGCGCCCTAGAGAAAAAATCGGCTACTAAATTATTTTTAGCTGTTATGTATTGCACTGTATAGTTATATGCCGAGAGTATAATTGCATACCGCTGTAATCTTAAAGCCGCTGTGACTGAAACACCGTTTTTCTTTCCAAATATAGAGAGAAGGGGCCTATGATCTGTTTTTAATATAAATGGTTCCTGCCTACCGTAGAGGTATTGGTGAAAATGCTTAACGCCAAATATGATAGCGGTGGCTTCCTTTTGAATCTGGCTATAAACCTTCTCACTAACTGACAGTGACCTAGAAGCAAAGGCGATTGGCCTCTCGCCACCCTTAGCGTCAACATGAGCGAGTACCGCTCCTAACCCTGACGGTCCCGCATCCACGGTCAGTACCAGCTGCGCTGACGGGTCAAAGTGTGATAAAACCCTATCAGACGCCAGCTCTTTCTTGACCTGATCAAAAGCATATTGTTGACTTTCACCCCAATTCCATGCTACCCCCGTACGCAATAGGGTATGTAAGGGGTTTAACAAAGCAGACGCATTGGGAACAAAGTTACGATAATAATTGACAACTCCTAAGAATCTTTTAATTTCTTGGACGTTTGTAGGATTTGGCGCCTTTAAAATTGCGTCAACTTTATTAGGACATGTTCTTAGGCCATTTTTATCGATAACATACCCTAAATACGTCACACTATCCTGAAAAAAAGCACATTTATCTTTTTGTAATCTTAACCCGGCATCCTGCATTCGTATTAAAACTTCCCTAAGCCTAGACATATGTAATTCTCGGGTTGGGGCTGTAACGCAAACATCGTCTAGCCAACAGGTCACCCCTTCGATTCCGGCCAATAAAGTTTCCATAACCCGTTGGAATATTGCAGGCGCGTTAGCCAAGCCATAAACCAGTCGGGTATATTTGAATAATCCCTTGGGCGTATTTATTGTAGCTAGATCCTGTGATGAACTACATAATTTAAGTTGGTTATAAGCATTACTTAAATCTAATTTAGAGTACTGCTCACCCCCCCCAATTTTAGCAAAAACCTCTTCTATGCGTGGTAAGGGGTATTTATCTATTTTTAAAACCTTATTTAACGTACAAGAGAAATCCCCGGCTATTTTTACTTGTCCGTTTGACTTTAATACTGGAACTATGGGTGTCGCGTATTCTGAAAAATTAACCGGAAGTAAAATACCTAAATCTACGAGTCTACCTAGTTCGTCTTCAACTTTATTTTTTAGGGCAAATGGAATGGAACGCGGCTTAAAAAAAATTGGCTTGGCGTCCTCTTTAAGCTGAAAAGTTATTTCAAACTTATTAAAACAACCTAATTCGTCTTTCCATAGGTCAGCGAACTCGTTTAACAACAGCTGCACCTCTCCCATACACGTACTATCGGTATTAATTTTATTCAAATAACTCGAAGAAAAATATATTTTGAACTTTGACATAAAATCACGGCCTAATAAAGGTGGGCCGCCGTTTTGTATAACATAAAATTTTATGGTATGAGATATATTGATATATGACACTATACAATTAAAATAACCTAAAGGTATGATTTTATGACCGTTATACAAGCACATTCTTAAGTCTGTCTTAACTAACTTACAATCTTGAAAATGATCTAGGTATAGTTTTTCTGAAATTACGCTTGTACCTGAACCGGAATCTAACTCCATTGGCAAGGTAATCCTATTTAATTGAACATTTATTTTAATTGGTTCAGCATTAACATACCTCATATTGAAGAGGTCGCACTCCTCACAATTATGCTCCTCAATTCCTAAATGATTTATTTTTGATTTTCCACTACTTTTAGCCTTGTTACACACTTTCTTTAAATGGCCTTTTTCACCACATTTTTGACAATTATAATTTTTAAAACGACACTTCACTGAATCGTGATTTTTCAAACCACACACTGAACAACGTGAGACGTTAGTAGCTCCCCGGGTAGTAGAAGGTGCAGCGTAGGTATAATGGCGTTCTTGTCCAACCTTGTAAATAGGCTCCTCCTTGACGGTCGCCGATCCTCCGCCGCCCTCCATGTTTACGTGGGAACGCGCGCCACGTGCGCACGCCGCTTGTTGGGCAATTTCTATCGCTTTTGAGAACGTTAAACTTGAAGAATCCTTCTCAAACAGCCTGTCCCGCTCACGTCCTTCTCTCAGGCCCAAGATGAACCTGTCACGTAGTAAGGTATCCAGCAGCTCAGTGCCGAAGTCACAATAAACGGCGAGTCCTCTCAGCCGCGCCGCCCAATTTTCAATACTTTCGCCTTCGGCTATAACTGCCTCGTAAAATTTTGCCCTATCAACGAATGTCGACCTTTTGGGCTTGAAATGATCGCTGAGCTTGGTCACTAACTCCTCGAACTCCACTGTGTCCAATTCCCTAGGATGGACTAGGTTCCTTGCCAGACGATAAGTTTCATCTGACAAATGAGTCAGTAATAGGGATGCCTTATCTTCCCCTTTTACTTTGTTGAGTTTCATAAATTGTATCAACCTCCCATGAAAAATTTGCCACTCTTGATTTTTGTGGTCAAATGAACTCAAAGATCCAATAAAATTCATTTTGGTCACTATAACACACACACAAGATACTAATATTGATCCTCGTCGCCAGATGGTAAGTATTTACTAGGGGATTGTCGGGAGACAAGGAAACACCCAGTTAGCATCAACGCTAGTTTATTACTAAAAAAAGCGGACTGCGCATCGACCGCGCATCGCGATCGCGCCGCGCGCCTTCGTCGCTCGGCTGCGAGGCGCGAGACGCGCGCATGCGTATGTAAACGTAGCTACATACATCACACAAAGATCTCGAGTTCGAATTCAAGGCACGCATCTCTGACTTTTCCTTGAGATTTTCTCGATCTTTGGGTGTGAAGTCTGGCAGCCCGCAGTAGGCAAGCGTGGTGGACCACAGTACCACACTATCTCCTCCCACTTTAAGAGGAGACCCGTGCCCAGCAGTCGGACAATATATGGGTTGATGATGATGTAAATAAAATAATAATTAAGTAAATAACCAAATACAAACAAAAGTATATTTTTTCTTTGTTATAAAAACCGTGGTTATCGGGGCAATCTCCACGTCGTCGGGGCTACACAAATCTGTCCGGCTTTTTATTTTTGGTTGAGTGATGATCGATTTTGCAAACATTTATTTTAAAAATATTTAACAGGTATGTAACTACTCTCTTTATATGAATCTATATATTTAAATAACGAGTAATTTTGTCAACATTCCACAATAAAAAAAGGTTATAAGTAAAATACACAAGAATATAGTAGGTATTTAAAAAATCAGGTTAAGCAGGTTAATGATAAAAAACTGGTATTCATGAACATTCTATCAGTAATCCTAAGTGCGTGCACAAGGACAGGGGCCAGCTTCTGCGACGACTAGATCTCCACTCAGCGCAATCGCTTCTATTTCCACTGCTGCGTCCTTTGGCAGTTTGGCTACCTGATAGGTAGCGCGCGCGGGAAAATCTTTTGGGAAAACTGTAATTAAATATTGTGTACTTTAATGTGTTATCCTTCTTTACGGATTCTCGGAGGAGATATTGTCGCTCGAGTAAATCCGAGGAATGGTATTTGCGGAAGTCACGCTAAAGAAGACTTAGATAATAAATAAATACAGGATCAGGGGGAACAAACCTCATATATTTAGAGCTAGATTGATTGGCCTTTAAGTCTGTCTGCCTACCTTTATCTAGTCAGTAAAGAATAGACACGAAAATACAATATTGAGGTAGGTACCTCAATTATAAACTAAAACCGAGACGTGCAAAATTCCCACGCTAATGATATGAAATAAACTTTTATAATATCCCGCCATAACGGAGGCCACTTGTACTTAAAAATTCAATTACATTCTGCATAAACCTGGTTTACGGCTTGAAAGTCATCCATGCGTGCGAGTAGGATGGTGGTTTTCACGACAGACTCGAGAGATGCACCGCCTGCCTCGAGCACCTGCTTCATGTTCTCGAGGGCTAGTCGCGTTTGTGCTTCGGCGCCGCCACATATTAATTGTGCCTGTGGATCCATTCCCAATATTCCAGACACATATAGTGTCTTATCCGCCAATATTGCCTGGCTGAAACCGACAACATTTAGTTAAATTTGTGCTTCTACTTAAGTACTTATCTTTCATTAAACGTCACCTTACAAGGAAGTTCACAAATTCTTTAAACACAACTCGTCTTTATGTCTGTGTGCCAATGACCCGCATGGCTGCGGCTGTAGACTGTCAGCAAGGCGAGTATGTTTAACGTCCATAGTAGTCCTTTCCGGCTACTTTCTCCACACGGAAAAAACATGGATCATAACTTCGCGGAACATAGCCATGATCATTGTATTTTAGATAATTTACAAAAAATACAAACCTGTAAGGTCCAACAGGCTTGTAAATGTTTGGTGATGTTACGATTGTCTTAGTAACTTTATGAATGTTCGTTTTTGATGTATTCTCAGGCTTTGACGGATTCATCTTCGAACCGTCTAACTTGTTCTTAGTCTCAGTATTATCTGACTCTGCACTCATAATATTAGTTAAGTGGGTACGTCGATGGGGTCAGCAGTTCATTCCTCAGTGACAGATAAGCGCGTTGTTTAATAAGTTGATAAATAAAATTACACAATCATTTTGAATATACTTTTCAAATTATGTCAAGTAGGTAAAAATAGGCATAATATGTCAGACGATAATAGGACCCACTGATAATGAATAAGTAGGCAGAAGCAATAAGGTTGCCTTATTACTTAAAAAGTTCTGTAGTGAATAATATTATGATGTGCGTCTGAAGTTGTCTGCAATCTGCAAGTGGGTTTGCAGTGGTAAATTTTAATATAGACACCGCATAAAGATAATTTGGTTTGTAAATATTTAGCGATCGTGATTATTTTCCTTAGATACTACTTAATTTAGTTATTTATGTGAGAAAGCGTCGCTTATTCGCTCGGAGTCGGACTCGGAGCGTAGGTACTGATGAACTTATGTGTTTTGTGTGATGAACTATCTACTTGCTGTAAACGGGACTACGAGACCTATCAGACATTGACAAAATATCGACAATGTGTCAAATTCAGATTTTGAACTCACATTGAGTTTGATGTATCATCCATCCCATCAAGTATTTAATTACAGACACAGTGCAAAATTATTGTTTCGTAGTTCCCCGTGACCGGGGGTCGTTATGGGCTTAGCTGAATTTAATTTTATCTACTACGGCAGTTCGGAACGGCTAACTTCAGACGAGCAGAGTTATTTCGAACAATCAATACGTGGAGCGTATCTTCCGAGAGAAGGTCTGGCGGTTCCAGGAGAAGGCCTGCGAATTATCAGTCCAAAACTGAGGGCGTCGTAGTGCCTCTCCAGTCTCGCCATTCCTCAATAACGTAAACGTTCCTTACCGCCACTATCGGGGCGGGCCCTAAGGACTGTATCATTACAGGTACGTATTACAATAATATTGTCTTTTACATTATTTCTCCTTGGGCGCAATTTTTTTTTGTATTAGATAACTTATTCACAACTGTAGTGCAGCCTTGTGATATGACCATTAGACTGCCAAGTCAAAGGGCACGAGTTTAACTCCAAGGCACGCACTTCTTTTCAAAGTCATACGCGTATACATAATTATAACGTAAAAAAAAGGACGGATAATCCGATGGATCGTCCACCACCTGGGAACGCGGAGGCTTTTTTAACCCACCGATATCTGGAACTGAGCCCAAGCTGTGGCCCAATTCCAGGCTAACGGCAGTTAAAACTTCAAAGAAAACTCGAACCGCATTGCGTGTCGTACTGCTATGTAGTTCTGTCACATGAGTAGATAAACGTTCTGTATCAAGGCGTAGGCGTAGCGTGGCTATGGTGTAATAAAATCTAATAGTGAGCGCCCTTCTTTGTCTGGGCTCTGAACACCTCTAAATGCCGACAATCGACTAGACACTGAAAATAGCTATAATAAATACTTAATAGATATATTGATGCACTAAGGCGGCTGCTCGGAATATGTGAGCGATACGCTGCGGCTCATGGGCTCCTGTACAATGTCAGGAAGATCGAGATTATGGTGTTTCGTGCTGGATCCAGAAAACCTAAGTCTGTTCCTCCAGTGTACCTATATGGGGAAGCACTTAAGAGGGTGTCTCGTTTTAAATACCTTGGGCATGTTTTGAATGAGGATCTGAATGATGATGATGATTTGGAGAGGGAAAGAAGAGCGTTGTCGGTCCGATGTAATATGTTGGCCCGCAGATTTGCTAGGTGTACTAAAGAAGTGAAAATTACGCTTTTTAAGGCCTACTGCCAGACTTTTTATACCTGCAGTCTGTGGGTCGCGTATACGCAGAGGGCCTACAACGCTCTTCGTGTACAGTACAATAATGCTTTCCGGATGTTGTTGGGGCTTCCGCGGTTCTGTAGCGCGTCAGGTATGTTTGCTGAGGCAGGAATTGATAGTTTTGAGGCTATCATGCGCAAGAGGACGGCATCCTTGATGCATAGGATACGTGGGGGCTCCAATAGCATCCTGAAGGTAATTGCTGAGAAACCAGACTGTCCATTCCTGATGCACTGGTCCCGCAGGCATACCTGCGGGCCTGGTGCTAAGGGCAAATATATGAATTAGGTGGGGTTAAATCTAAATTGTTTTATCTTGTTACTAACATAGTTGTAAGGATTTCTGTTTACTAACACATTATGGATGATTGTATCTGAAATAAAGTTTAATAATAATAATAATTAATATTTACGGTCAATGGACTTATCGCCAAGAGCCACGACCAACACCTCAGGAGGCTCGAGCTGGGTGGCTGGGTTAAGGGCCTGATTCAGAAGGCAGTACTCCTTGATACGGCGCGTATTGTGAGGAGGTTCCTGTCTCTGGGGCCCTAACCACCGGTAGCTTGGACCCCGTTCCCCATGCCGGTGGATTTCTATTTTTTTATATTTTTAAATGTTTTTTTTAAATATAATATGTATTTTATATTAGAAAATATTTAGAAATACAAAAAATATGTATTTTAATGAATAAAGGGAATAATAATTAATAATAATAATAAATACTTAAGGTTGTTACCAAAAAATATTTTGTAATTTCAAATTAATCTATGGGTTAGTAGTAGTCAAATCATTGGTAGTAGTACCTATTGATTTCTGTGTCGGGTTGAGAGCGCGCTCACTCATATTTCGCGTAAAGTTAAGAGCAGTGTCCCTCGCCATCGCAACAATGTTGCACTGTTGTCGCTGTCTCTATCCCTCACGATGCGAAGGCGTGCCCGAGAGGTGAAACAACAATACATTTGCAACATTTTCGCGCGTATTTCTTGTTCCGAAATTTGGATATTACCTACTCTTATAATAGTTATTACGTAATTTAATTTTTTTGTAAAATGTTATTAATTATATTATCTGGGTTCCCCATGAGTCAAAATGGTTCTGTATTGATACATTATCTTGAAATACTAGCATAAAGTTGGGTCGTTTTCATCGAAAATTACCAATTTTTGAGCTCGTGTAATTTTTAAACCGTGTATTGAAATGATTTTTTACATTCAAGGAACACGTATTTTAAAAATAATATAGTTACCGCCAAATTTCAATGACTTTCATTTGTTAAAATTCAAGATAGGGCCAAACTACGTTTGTATGGAGCGCGGAGCGGATACTATGTGTTTACTCGTATTTTAAAACAATGATAACTCCTGAGATATTCACTGTAATCAAATTATGTCAAGGACAATTTTTGTGTGGAATAACGTGTTTATTTGAATAAGGATTAATAAGTCATGTTTGTGAAAACACCTTAAGACAATGCATTTTAGAACAAATTTGATTACCATAAAAAAGGGTTATATTAAGTCATCCTTATATTTAGAACTTTTAAAGCAGAATATGTCCGTAATACAATGTTTTTTCATTACTTGAACCGTTTACGCAGCGCACGCAACGGAAGCGCTCAAAAGGAATCATTTCTTTTAGTTTTTACATTTTTCATTTATGCTCCGCTCCTATTGGTCGTAGCGTGATGTTATATGTATAGCCTAAAGCCTTCCTCGATAAATGGACTATGCAAAACAAAAATATTTTTTTCAATTCCAACCAGTAGTTTGCTAAACTACTGGTTGGAATTAAAAAAAATATTTTCATTCAATTTCTATCAACTAAACAAACATCATCACCTTTATTATATTACTTTTATAAAAATATAAATATAAAATAAAATTATAAAATACAAACTAAAAAAATATAAATAGAACCCATTGCAAAATTGTCGCATAAATAATAATTAGCGATAGCCATGCATAAAACTCAGTACCAACGCGTAATAGGTACAGGTCGGACGGACTGGTTGCCTCAAGGAGGAGAGAAAAAAGCGGAGGCCGCAAGGCAAAATTGGGTGACAGGGGGACGAGGTACGTACGGCGATGGCTCCACCCCACGATGAAAAACCCGCCCTTTATTTGTCAATCCATCTAGTGCTGAATGGAATTATTACCGTCAAATTGAACTAGTTATTTTTCATTTTAGTTCGTATATTTGCCACTATGGCGTAAGAAAAAACAAACGTACAAAGCATGATACTTTGATCCAGAACATTCTATGTGGATATAGGGCCCATCAATTAAAACCGACTACCTACCAACAGATGGCGCATTTTTCTTATATTAAATTCTTCTTGTTTTATGCTTATGGTATGTAATTTATCTATGAAATAACTTATAGTAAGCGGAAAAAACATTAGCAAGTAATTTGAGCAGAAAATTGGCTACATACAATAACATGCATTGATAGTAGTAAAACACGTAATCGATAAGAAGTTGTTAGAAATCTTAGAATGCTTCTCTTCAACGGTAGATGTCTCTATCTTCAATCTGGCGATCAAACTAGAAAATTTGTGTTTTTATAATGAAAATATTAATTTTAGGGACTTACACGTGAAATGTTATGCCATCAATATGTTTCAGTTTTGATCCGGAACAATTTTGGCATCCAACAACAGCGCACTTCATTATTACAACAATGTAACAATATTAAAAACCTATTAAAATACGACGGATCCACGGATCCAAACGCGATGACGATTCATTCAAAACTAAGGTTTTCGGCCCCGCCCACTGTGACGTCATGACCTAGTTGGAGGCGCATGACCTAGTTGCCTTGTGGCATCTCCGCTTTTTTCTCTCCTCCGTGGGTTGCCTGCAAATTAGGATCGGGGGACGCCGCTTTGCCCTGCAACGCACCTTATCGTTGACCTGTTTTACCACAATTGCAGTTCAAAACCCACCCATTGCACTACTGACGTAAACCCACTCGGAACACAAACATTTTAGCTTTGTACAAGGGGTTAACAGGAATACTAGTGTGCAATCCACAATGATAGTAAGCTTTCTAAAAAAAAAACATGTTATATGTAAATTTGATTAGGAAAAATCAGAGGTGCTTGCCTTGGATTCAAACTTGAGAGACCATGGGCTTGGAAGTCCAATCTTAATAATTAACACCACTTGAGTCAAGACTAGAAGCTTTTGAATGTAAGTAGAATACAAATAAGGAATATTTTACGTCATTAACATTTTTTTTTATTAAGTAATTACTATACAACTAGGTACATTATAAACGTTACTTCTATGCTGTCTCAAAATCACCATGGTCTTACAGGACTCTGGCTTGCATGCGTTAAAATCCATGTATTTAATGGTTTCGGCTTCATTGCCATTTGTTTATGACGAGGAGATTTTGGACAGATAACATATAAGCGTTCATCTCTGACAACAAAGTAACATGACTTGCATCGTCGTCGAACGCGACCTTTAACTTTAAAACTGCAAATTGGATTGATCATAGGAAGAGATGGCTGTAATAAACTTTCTCTTGAAAATTGTTGCAACGGACTCATCATCGACGATTGAATAAAGCTGGTAGTAAGACTCCTATGTGAAATTGATTTCACAAAAGTCAGTAGGCGATGCATCATAGTTCCTGAAAAAAAAAACAAGATATCCAATTTCAAATCATGTTGCTCATCAACATAATTCAAAAGAAAGAAAATAGAGTTAGAATACCTATAAAACGTTATAGTGCAGAAAAACAAAATAAATAACCTCACTTCACAATTCAGAATGTTATTAATGATAATTTGTCAAGTTGACATTGATTGAAATTTGACAGTGACACCGATAGAACTTTGTGTGTAGGTACTGGCATGGGTGCTTTTTTGTAATATTTTTGACATGGCTTCAAAGGCCTTTGGGCCATGGCGTGGGTGCTGAAGAGTGCTGATTACAACTACTGAGCAATAACATTTTATTTTATGACTAAATCGTTATTGCTCTGAGTGCTGAGCGCAGATTTAGTTATTTTTCAACAAACTTCAAATAGAGGAGCTCCTCACTTCCGACTGTATTTTTTATTTTATTTTTAATGCTTGTTACCACAGAACTTTAGATTGGGTGAAATTCATTATCTTAAATTTGCATCAAGTATACGGGCGCCAAATGGACAAATAACTCAATAACAAGCCAACCGATTTCGATGATTCCATTCAAATTTTATCAAAATCGGTTGAGCGGTTTTAAAAAAATCAACAAGAATCTAAACATTTACTCCGACACCTCACTGTCTCATTGGAGCAGTGCATTTAGTTGGGTTACAAGTATTATATCCTTCCTACCTACCTTGTCCACCAGGTAAACCACTTTCATTTTGATTACTGTCTAGTATTGATTATCGATTGTTTGTTTGTCGAATCGAAAATGATGCGATGACGACCAATCCCTACTTCCCTACTAATATTATAAATGCGAAAGTAACTGTCTGTTACGCTTTCACGCCTAAACCACTCAACCGATTTTAAATTTGGTACTGGGATATAGACTAAGGATTAAGAAAGGACATAGGCTAGCTTTTATTGCAAAAAATAGTTTTGAAGGGGTTGAAATAGGGGGTGTAAGTTTGTATGGGAGTTCGTCATTTTTTAAGATTCAATTTTCAAGATTTATCAAAACCATGAACTTTATATCAAGACACTTGATAAGAATTAAATAAATTATTGTTCTAGAGTTTTTGAAATTTCAACCTTTGTGGGGATTATGGAGTGTAGAAAGAAAGGAGGACCATCTTGTATGGGGGATTAGTCGAAAAAGTGTCCACTTGTATACAGCAAATTATGGTTCGAAAACTCACCGAACTAGCGCTAGTGTAGCAAGTGGAAATGATATGAATGTAGCAGCAGAGTGAAGTGTGCTGAGTTGAAAAATTGTTTTTTATGCAATTTCGTTGATACATTTTTGTTTTAATGATTTTATTGTTGTTAATACAAAAATAACAAATATAGACGCAATGGGAAAACTTTGTTCAGTGAAAAGTTGTCCAAGTGGACGAAAATTGAAAAGTAAAGGAATTGATACGTCTCAACCTAGATCTTTTTTTCGATCAACAGTATGTATAATCTTTTATTAACTATTTAAATTTTCTTTCCTTTTTTAATTTAGTAACCTACTCTAATAATTTGTGGCGCTCTTTTTAAAATTCTTCCACTTGCTACTACAGCGCCACCTTAATTTGCTCCCTTTCAATGGACACTTTTTGATACACTGAGATGGTCCTCCTTTCTTTCTACACTCCATAGGTGGCAGTTACCGCTCTCTAGGAAACCGCGCCATTTTGTTTACATAGACAACGTTATAATGACGACATTCACCGCTGTATTACGCTTAAGGGTCCGGCGGACGTCGAATTGCCCATACAAACGTAATTCGAACATAATTCAAAATTCTTACAGTTTGTTCGAAATAAGTAAGCCGATCGGAAGTAGTCTGCAAGTCGCTGCGCAGCAATCATATTTACGTCAAAATCAGTAGCGCGCATGCGTGGTAATGGCGCGAGGGGCGGGGTCAGCGCCTGTTCGCTGTTTCACTCAATCCTTAGTGTTTGATGTATAATTCTGTCTCGCTCCCCCAGTGCAAGTACACAGTCAGTGCCAAAAGTGCTACGCGTGGTTTTTATTTTGACGTTATTGTTGTTTAGTTCTTGGATATTGTTTTTGTTATTTCTCATTGCTAATGTATTATTGTGGTTTGTCCTTGTTTCTTTTTCCTAAAAAAGTCCTAAACGCAGCACTGTTGTGCAAATCTGTGGACTATTTACAATTTAAATGACAATTTAATGATTTTGTGAAAATTCAAGTATGGATTTTATCAATAAAGCAATCCAGCAATATTACACGTAATGTTAACAAATTATTTATCTCATTTTCGAAATTATTTGAATACGTTTCCAAACGCTAACACTTTATTACGCGACTGTAACTGCGCGGCCCCAGAAAACGGCTAACTTCCGATCGGCTTACTTATTTCGAACAAACTGTACATAATTTTATTAAATTATTGTATTATTCGGATTCGGGTGCCATTAATCTAGGTGTACAGATTTTGATTACGTCCAAAATACTTCACTGGAAATAAATGTAAGAGAATGTAATTCTTGATTTTTTGACGAAGTTTCGACTGGTTTTCCGGTCTCTTATTCAATATTAAAAACAACAATATTTACACGGTTCTAATTCGTGGAACCTAGCTTATATTATCTTTTTTCAGAATAACATCAGGAATTTTGAATAATAATAACTTTTCATTCATAAATGAACGATTTACGGCACGCGACGCAATTTCGATCAAATTTTGAAGCAAAGTAATGCTATCTCATGCGTTCTAAGCGAGGGGTGTGGCCTCCTGCCGGCCGTCGTCGTGCGCTCGCTTTTAAATCTACCTACAGTTGGTGTTTCATTGTATCAGTACGAATGTGACGTGTTTGTTTTTAAATCGATTATATAATACGGTTACGGTTACCTGACCTTATAAGTAAGCTGACCCCTTATTGTACGAAAGTCTATACAATGCAATGGTCAACTTATACTGGATATGTATAACAAGCTATATCTAAAGCACCAGTAGAAGCTGACCGCTTATTGTACGGAAAGTCTATACAATGCGAGGTCAGGTTATCCTGCATATGTATAACAAGCTATACCTGAATCACCAGTACAAGCTGACCGCTTATTGGACGGAAAGTCTATACAATGCAAGGTCAGGTTATAGTGGATATGTATAACAAGCTATACCTAAATGACCAGTACAAGCTGACCGCTTATTGAACGGATTTTTTTTACAATGCGAGATCAGGTCAATTGCAGTTGCCTAGTAGAAATTTTCATGTCACTAAAAGTGGTGATTTTCCTTTTATCGAGACGTATTTTAAAATCCAAGATGGCGGACATCACTTAAATAAATTGATATGGGTGTTGATTTTTAAGTATCTTTTATTTTATCATTTATGAGTGGCAGTAATTTTGTAATCCAAGATGGCGGACATTATTTATATAGAGAAATTGATATGGGTGTCAATTTCGAGGTTTATCGGGATGCAAATTACGAAAATGACATTAATTTTGAAATCCAAGATGGTGGACATGTTTTTTCTGAATAAATTGATATGGGTGTCAATTTCAAGGTTTATCGCGTTGCAAATTACGAAAATGACATTAATTTTGAAATCCAAGATGGCGGACATTATTTTTCTGAATAAGTTGATATGGATGTCAATTTCAAGGTTTATCGGGTTGCAAATTACGAAAATGACATTAATTTTGAAATCCAAGATGGCGGACTTTATTTTTCTGTATAAATTGATATGGGTGTTAATTTCAAAGTTTGCCGAAGTGCTGATTACGAAAATGACATTAATTTTGATAACCAAGATGGCGGACATTATTTTTCTGAATAAATTGATATGGGTGTCAATTTCAAGGTTTATCGGGTTGCAAATTGCGAAAATTACATTAATTTTGAAATCCAAGATGGCGGACATTATTTTTCTGAATAAATTGATGTAGGTGTCAATTTCAAAGTTTGCCGGAGTTCTGATTACGAAAATGACATTAATTTTGAAAACTAAGATGGCAGACATTATTTTTAATAATAAATTGATATGGGTCTCAATTTTAAGATTTATCGGGATGCTAATTACGAAAATGTCATTAATTTTAGAATCCAAGGTGGCGGACATTATTTTTCTAAATAAATTGATATGGGTGTCACTACCAAGGTTTCCCAGAGTGCTGATTCCGAAAATGACTATAATTTTGTAATCCAACGGACATTATTTAAATAAAGAAATTGATATGGGTCATATGGGTGTCAAATTCGAGGTACCTAAGTATATTGGAGTGCTGAGTATAAAAATGAAATTATTTTGAAATCCAAGATTGCGCAAATTATTTTTCTAAATAAATTCATATGGTTGTCAATTTCAAGGTTTATTTAAAAAAAATGTTATTTAGGTACATTAATTTTAATTTTATTTTTAAATTAATGTAATTTTTTGGATTAGCACTCCGGGAAACCAAACAATTGACATCCATATAAATTTATTTACCTACGTAGGTACCCACTTTACCCTGGCTAACAAAGAATAGATACAGGTGGCATTATATCTCCGTCTGGAGTGGACCTCTGGTCTATAATCTTTGGTCATAAAATCTATGGAGCATATTTCTTTTCTAAAATAGTAAGAAATAAAGAACTATACCATCACGCCTGTATTCCCCGAAGGATTAGGCAGAGGTGTACTTATGTTCACCCACACTAGTATGTTTAGGTTCCAAGTAACAGGGGGCGAGCCTATTGCAATTAACCGGGCACAAATCCAGACTCCGAGCTGCTACTAAGTATTTCATAGAAAACCCAATAAAACTGCTCGACCAGGGGATCGTACCCAGCACCTCTAGCGTAGCAGTCGCGCTCAGGACCACTAGACTAATGGGGTAGTCGGAAAGAAAGAAAGAAAGTTTATTCTTTGTCACAACACGAGACAAAACTAATAAAAATAAATAAATGTAGGTAGCAGACGTTGTTAATGTGTTCAATAACAAAAAAGCCAATTCGTGGGAATTTCCCAGATCGCATTGAGGCTATTCTGGGAAATTCCCACAGGTGTGAGAAAAACGTGATGAACACGAATAACACCGGTTGGCACTAGGCAAATAGTAGGTACCTGCCTAATCATTGAATTTGAAAACCGCGAAACGTACGTAGGAAGTGGGTAGGTAGGTATGAGTTATCTGGCGACCTGAGGCTCGTAGAGGAATTTCTTAAAAATGCATTCCTATTCTCGATATTGTCTACCATGTTATCAAAAAAAAATCAAATATATCACATTTATTGAACATGTCATAAATTATTACAAACATAAGAAAATTAAATTCTCGGTTCCAAACGCTGAGATGCCTATAAGTCGCTAGGCATGAATGTTCCGGCTACGCCCACATTATTTCGACTGAGAGAGCAATATTCAAGACGATTTTTACACTCGCCGCGTATCGGAGTTGTCGGCTTCGTCCTCTCGCCTCGCCTCTTAATTAATTGTGGAAAGACTATCTATACAATGGTAGATAATCATAAACTGGAGTTGTATATGTTTATATATAGCCGTGTGTACAATTTTCGAAAAATAAAGAAATATTATTTGGCAATATTTCCGGTCGAAACCTTAAAATAGTAAGATACATATTGAGGATTTTCTGCACTATAAACAAGTGAAACCGTAAAAACCGACAGACAGAGTTTAACCTAGGCATTTGTATTAGTTTGGAAGGCGAGGCGTCTATATAATCAATATCGTAATTATGCGAGAAATTAGTAGACAATTTACAAATAAAAAGTAAAATATATTAGATATGTACCTATATTTATTTATTTATTTATTCCATTATAATATATTAACATACAATAGAAAACAAATACTTATTAAAAATTCACACAATAGACTTAGAAAACATTAATGGAGATACAGTAAGTACCTTCTTATTCTTAGCGTTGGTCCTACTATAATGCGACAAGGAAATGAACTCCGCCAAAGCTTAAGCCTCCTCTACACAATGGGCCATGATGGGCGATTACACGCAAGCACGATCGTGTAGAAGGGCTACTTGCCTGTAGTCGCCCATCATCGTCCTTAATCGTCGTCATGATCGCGGCGATCGGTGACTTGTCGGTTTTTCAGGCACGCATCAAAGGGAATCGCTTGTATGTAGTTGGATGCGCGTGCCTACACGATCGCCGATCATTCATTCACCAGAGGACAGCGAGCCGTGCGTACGTCGCGTCGTTTTGTTGTTTTTAAATACAAGTTAGTGCGAGTGCAAAACAATGGCTGATTGTATACGGAAATTAAATTAATGGTAGCTGCAGCTATAACCTCCACGTCCATCTTGAAGGCTTGCCGCTCAATAAATGATCACAGACGATCGTGTGGATGCTTGCACAATGATCGTGACGATTACCTTGCCGATCACAGACGATCAACGAGTGTCGATCATGGCCGATTGTGTAGAGGAGGCATTACAATATAATTATCACACTTGACGAACTCAAACCAGCACAGAGTATCATTTGTGGTACATGTGATTACAATTCATCTTGTGAATTAAATCAATTGATTATAAATCAATTCCCTGTAATATTAATTTGATTAAAGGATTTTACAGATGCTGACTCTCTCATCAACTGTTTCTGCTTGACTTCCAGTCCTTGTCAAAAAGTTGACTGTGAATATCGATAATTATATACCTATTGTGCTTGGTTTGTAGAATCCAGGTTTAGTGATTGCGATGCACTATAGATAAATAACCCATTTTAAGTTATCTAAGGCATATTTTTGTTATCCGTTACAATCAGGTATCTTCACGGTTTCTATCTAGAGAAACATTTGGCTCCTGGAGACTCACAGAGCTAAAAAAAAGTTTACACACATGTATATTTTAATTTTAAATGTTTCTCGAAGATTTTATGTTAAGGAGGACCGTGTCGCCTAGTGCTCCAATTAATTACAAGAGAATTAATTTTTTTTGGGTATCTCGCAAATTGTACGCACGGCTACACATCAAGCTATACAAAGTAGTAGACTCGTATAAACTAGCCTTGAATTTACGGAAAACCTCAACAATGAGAGGTCTGTCTGAACTGGATTTGTATATAGCTTGATGTGTAGCCGGTTGTACGTCTCAACACATTCATATTACCTAATACACATTCTATTGAATTTGGGTCCCTAGGCGGAACAATCAGCTAAAGGTAGCATAAAACCTATTAGTAAAAAAATATGTATTTACCTAATAATATCGATTAAACTATTGACATCTTCAAGCTGACTTGGTGCCAATCCAACAACCACATTATATTCATCATCACTTATCTCTATAATTTCGTCTTCAGTTGGTACATGAACGACATCAGAAGACTCATCATCATCATCATCATCGCTTTTAGCTTGCTGTGCATTTGCATCGTCAGTCCTAATTCCAGCGATACCTATAAAATAATTATTAAGTAGGTACCTGTATCTATTGCTAGTTGATTTCATAAGTGTATCCATGATATAATCAGCCTATAATATTACCACTGCTGGGACACAGGCCTCCTCTCGGTGAGATGGAGTGGGCCGTAGCCTGTAGTCCACCACGCGGGCCTAGTGCGGAATGGTACTTAGATCTCTTTGAATTTTTGGTTCTAGGATATGCCGGTTTCCTCACGATGTATTCCTTCTACGTTTTGGGAGCAATGGTATGAAATAATTTACGCAAAGTAAAGCGCCTGTCTGAACATAAATTAATAATCGTAGAGGTCTAAAAATGCGCGTCCAATTTCAATAAAGGATATATGATTTTCGGCCACCACTTGAAATAAGGGATGAAAGTTTGTACAGTAGTTCATCATTATCTATACATATTAATATTATAAAGAGATAAAGTTTGTGTTTGTGAGGTTGTAGGGGGTAATCTCTGGATTTACTGAAACGATTTTGAAATTTCTTTCACCAATAAAGCTACATTATTCTTGAGTGACATAGGCTATATTATCCCGTAAAATGAAATAAAATGTATAGTCCCCGCGGGCGAAGCTGCGGGCGGAAAGCTTGCTTCCAGCAAAAGTTGTAAATATAAACTACCGAAACCCTGTTGATTAATTATTAATACCTTTGGACGGGAACTTCGGCGTATCTCGTCGCACTCGACGGCGCCTAGTTTGATCACTTCGCCTGACCTGAGTCATACTTTGAAAATCTATTTTGTAAAGTGTTCCAGCAAGAAGCAGAGTACAATCAGGATTACCAGCAGTGAAAGCTGCCTCTAATTCAAAGTTGCTACGTTCATCATATTTCCACCATCCTAAAACAAGTAATTAAAACATTTTAAACTTAGGTGTTGGTTATTCATGGTTCTACCGTACAATCTCTTTTGAGGTAGCGAGCCTCCTTGCCGGATCCGCACTATGGGATCACTGACTTCTCGTAACGAGAGCTCTATAAAAATATAGATAAGGCCTGAGTTGGTTAGCATCAAATCAGCAGACTCCTGTAAACTAAACTTAGCTACGCTCAAAATATATTTTCACATATAGTAATCGCACCAGGCTTAGGTAAAGATAAAATAGGTACTTTATGAAACTGCATTACATAATTCACTTAATTATGTTCTTTTTTTTATTTAGTTCCTGATCCTGACGTATATGTATAATAAATAGCCATAGGCGGATTGTATCGCCTTTGTTTGGTTTTCCGTAAATCGTCTATACGGCATTATCACTCTTATTTATAAACGTAGACTAGAAAGGGATTAACTTTAGTCTAAGTTTAAACTTAAATGTAGTATTAATAAACATGGAGTAAGGTAGGAATACAGTAATCCGATCCTAGTCTCGGAGTAAAAGTTAATCCTAGTTGGGACATAGTTTAGCGACTGACTAAGGATAGTATAGTGTGCGTTTTACATTTCGTGTAAAACAATTTGTTACCTCTATTCGTGTATCCCGCGTCTTTGCTGTTACTTGTTATACTAGCTGACCAGGCAAATGATGTTGTGCCATACTAAAATCGCGATAAAAATGAAGGGCGAGGGAAGAGGTATAAAAAATTGCCTAAGACTTATTCTCAGACCTACCAAATTTACGAAAAAAAAAACATAAAAATCGGTCAAGCCATTTCGGAGGAGTTCGACAACAAACACTGTGACACAAGATTTTATATTATATTTATTTTATAAATTGAATGGATATAGATTATTTTATTGATTTTAGGTACATGGTAAAAAATGCTTTAGCTCGTGACGCAAGGGGTGGCTTTATACAACCCCACCTTAAAGTCTTGCAATCCGAACATGGGCCCGTGGAGAGGGAAATAAAACTATTAAATATCTATTTATTGATAACGGTTTCATTTTATCCTGCTTCTATTCGGATCTAGGGATTTGTTTTCAATAACTTGCGCCTATTATTTTAGCATTAAGCGTAATAATTGCTGAAACAGTAAAGATATGTATTAAAAACAACCACGATTCCCACAAATAAAGACCACGCAATAACTGTCGGCATGATTTACTTTATCTTCTTCATCCCAGTTCAGAGAGCGACTGCGATTTTGATTCATTTTGATATAAGTTCTTTAACTTATACATAACTAATCTAAATAACTTAATTTAATCCAAATATTTTTATTTTCCACCGAAAGGCAAGAAAATACCATACAAACATACACCATACATATTACATACAAAAATAAACGGCGATCTGCCTAAATGTCAAACTCAAAATATTGTCTGTTATTGTCAGTAATGTCATAAATGAGTGTTTAGTTCATTCTCTGGTTCACTCTTTTTACTTTTAAAACAAGTGGGTTGCCATAACGCACACGTTAATCCTGGTGTAAGGAATGTATTGTTAGTCCGAGGTTACTCCATGTTTATTAATAATATTGTTATTACCAAGATAATACGAGTTCAGTCTGCGATTAACAAGTCTGTGACTTACTTTGGACTATGTTTGGAATAAGCGGTTTTTATTAATAGGGCCGTATATATGTTCATGGAAGAATTGCGACATAAACTTGAATGTGGGTACCTATTCCAAGTGCCAAAGTGCCAAAAATTTGGTTATGAAAGCGATTCAGAACTTTATTCGTAGTTCAGAACTAAATTTCTCGTAGTAGAAAATAGAAGATTCTGGCAAATTGTGTTAGACGATTTACGAAAATAAAGTCAATATACGAATAACCAAAAAAATAATTTGCTTATAATTTTTAAGATTCAAAATAACATATATGTATAAATCATTATAATTATTTGAAAGGTTTTATTTAGATTATTAATTCAAATATTATTACAGTTTAAATGCATTTGTTCATGTATATTTGAAGAATAATTGTACTGCTGGTACTTCTACATTGGCTGCCAATGTGGCGGGTATAGCAGTACAATTATTCTTACTTTAGCTACATACTTATAATATTTTATTCTACATAGATACAACAATGCTATTTGAATCAATAAATGTATAAAGCTACGATAGCAGGAAGGTTATGACACTTATGACAAAATGAATAGCTAACGCCCAAGAAATACTGCCCACAGAGCAGTAAGCCTAGTTTCTTAAAGAGATGACTTATGTACTTACTTACATGTTTAATGAACTAGGAATTTCAATACTAACCATTTCTTCCTTCATAAAACCATTGATATATTTCTAGTGTGGAATTAATATTTCCTTCTTCTCCAGACATTGATCCTAGTAGTATTGGATTATCAAGGTAGTTTGGTGGTATAACTGCTCGGCACATAGCACATTTTTTACTTTGAAATGCAATACCCTAATAGAAACGAGAACATTTCAGTAATTATAATTATAAAAGAAAATATCTCGAAGAGATACTTACCTACCATAAAAGATAGATTTTATAAAGTGGATTAGAATAATCAATTATTTACAATTATCTATTTACAAAGTAATCCCAAGTCAATCCCATCTCAACAAGACAAACTTCAAACTTGCCAGCGAAGCATGGAACGAAGCATGATGGGGAAAAGAAAAATAGATAAAATTAACCACAGCAAAATTAGGAAAGCTACAAAGACCCAAGATGTGGTGTCGAAATTAAGAACACTAAAGTGAAAATGGGCTGGTCATGTAATAAGAGGAGAAGAGAAATGGAACAAAGTAGTAACATTATGGTACCTAAGAGAAGGAAAAAGAAAAAAGGGGAAACCACTCAGAAGATGGGAAGATGATGTAGTTAAAACAGCTGGAAAAACCTGGACTAGACTGGCGAGGGAAAGAGAAGAATGGAGAGTGTTGGAGGAGGCTTTTGCCAAAGAGCACACAGAATAAAAAAAAAATAAAAAAAAAATGGTTCTGAACAGGCTATAAATAAATAAATAAATATTTACAAAGAAATCCCAAGTAGTAGGGACCGGGCTGCTACTATGCTTATGCAGTTGCACAAGACATGCTTTGCGTGGTAATATAGGGGCAGACCTACTTTACCACCTCTATACGGTGAGAAAGCTACAGTCGTGTAGATCCCTAAGGCAAGTCTGGTGGTTCTAGCCTTCTCGAGGTTGCTGCCCTGTTCTCGGTCTAATTCCTTTCGAATTAGATACAACAGAAAACACCGGGCGCCTTATATGCCTATGTTTATGTATGTTTACTTTTATATTATATATAGTTACAAGCTTTGCCAGTGGCCAGTTGTTTATTGATATTTTTAAATGTTCATAAATTACATAAAAAATATTTTAAAATATATAAATAGGAAGATAATAATTATGTATATGTAATACTTGTCTAGGGTTTGAAAGAGTTACAAAGGAAAAGATGGCTTAAATTTGCAGCCCATGATCTGGTAATCAATTAATCAGAGTGTCACCTAAAGGGTGAAGTGTGGCAGTTGGAGTATAAACTAGTAGTAGTATTGTGACCAGCATGTAGAGAGAGTTAGGTTTATGCCAAGATATTTCATCCAAAAAATGTTTGCAGGACAAAAAAAATATACCCTGGCATAACCCCATTTCTGAGCAACATGAGATCTTGCTGCTTATAAAACAGCGAACTATATTTACCTTCACGCATAGAAAACAAAACACATGTCCACATGGTAACTGTGCTGGATGGTTACACTTTTGTAAACATACAGCACAATCCAATTCTGTAAATAAAAACAAACCAGATGTAAATAAAATAAATCAGAAGACCAACGAAGTCCAAAAGTTTGACTATGACAACGTATCGTTAGATTCAGTGAAATTATAAAATACCTGATCTATTCTCGTTTTCATTCATTTTGCTTTTCAATAACTAACATTTAATATTATTTTCTGGAAATCAATTCACACGAAGATGTTTTTTTCTTCAGTTTTCAAGATCACTTCTTTTTGTGTGATTGAATAAATGTATGATTGTAATATTTATTTACTTTATTTTAAAGCCAAAGCAATTTTTACTATCAATCCAAGTCACTTATTGTAATTCACAGTTCACAGTTTCACAGAACAGAATGACAGAATTGACAGATGACAGAAATAAGAAACAAAGATGTTTTTTTCCTTAGTTCCTGACGGAACAGGCTAAGGTCTGAGACTATGCTGCCTGGTCATCTTCGAGCAACATGGTAGGGAGCACAGATTACTAATATGTAGCAAGCTGTAGGGAGTATCCTTAGCGATTATATTACCGATTAAATAGTTCTGCCATTTTAACGGGGGGAAATGTGCACACAAGCGCAGTTCCGAATGTAATGATGACACTACACATACAAAATTAAACAATACCAACAAGCCTTCGACAGCGCTGAAACAGCAAATAGCCGTAATAACATGCAGCGCAAAAACGCTTTTTAAGTTAAGGCTCTCGCTAATAAGAGGTCGCGCCGTAAAATTCATGGCGCTTACGCGTTTGGTTCAACGTACAAGGTAACAATCATCATAGTGTGTAACATCCCACAACAAGGTAACAATTTATTCATCGGCAAGAATTCGGATTTATCGCTCGACCGATCCGTATTTTGTACGGGCGAGCAGACTCGATGTTGTTACCCAAATCTGATTATAATTTAAAATAGAATACACGAATTTGGTGTCTAAATGTAAATGACCCGTCAATGCATAGTTTCCTCATGAGGACATAACAATAGATTTTGCATTGTGTCTACAATATGCCGCTTGACGGGTTAAATAGAAAAATACGGTAAAGATTTATTTACATTTGAAATGTAATACCATCTTTTCGTAGATTAGATGTTTCAGACCTCTTTTGGCAGCAGAAAACCGAACAATTCGGCATTTTAAGGACAGCTGTGTTCGCCCGGTTTAGTTGAAATCCGCGCGGCAACTAGTTTTATTAAATGGATATGCCCATTTGGGCTTGTATTTAGGCAGAGGGGAACTCTACGGATAGCTTCTCCCTTTCCGTGTTGCTCGAAGCTAGTCATCAGTTTGCATTTTACTTGAGTAGAAATACAGATGAGAAAGAGATTACAGTGGCCGCGTTCCACTTGGCGATCACAACGATCATGCTCACAACCGTACTTTTTCCCGTTCCACTTGCTTGTGAGCGTTGCTGTCGTAAACTCAAGTAGAACGGAGTTTAGGATTTTCTCAAAAATCACTTCGACGCACCTTTTTAGATGGGTCATGACGTCGCGAGTGACGTTTTCGCCGCGACCACAAAGACCGCGGTCGCCATAAGGAACGGCTAAAGGAGCGTTTTGATCGTTATGATCGCCAAGTGGAACGCGGCCAGTTAGTGATGTCTAAAAAATCAATTAATAATAGAGATGCTACAATAACGATTGTGGCACATTGGGCGCCAAATTCGAATATTTTGTGTTTTTTTGTAAATTGTACATACACGTCTTTATTCTTTGCCAAACAATATTAGTGAAAAATTACAAAACAATTACTTCAGCTGGCTCCAAAGAAATAAAGTGTGCGTTCGCGCAGCGGAATGTTGTTGAATTTAAAGATTTTAATTATGCAGATATTTAGTGTATGACGTCGTATAATTGTGTATGGTAATAAAAAATTGTGCACGCAGCCATTGTGGAGAAATTCATCAAAAACTGATTCCGCTGGGCGAACGTTGTCCTGGCGGAACTTTTTTTAATCCATAAACTTTAGAAGAAAAGAGATGTGTCCAATAATTAGTGTGTATTTGTGTGTAATTGTGTATGTATGAATAACATTAGTGCATGCATAAACTTCGGAGAAATTCAAGTTTCCGCTACGCGAACGTTTGGCCATTAGCTAGTTTTCATATAAAGCGCTTACATAGAGAGCTGTAGAATTTTACATACATTGTTTTGAATTTGTTTATATTTGTTTAAAAAACAGATTTAGAAAAAAACGTAGGGCTTAAAAGATAAAAATATAAACGTAAAATACGCTTATTAGGTCTTAGTTCTTAAAGTATGCACTTTGGGGTCTAGATTTTCACGTTTATGCAAACCTTGTAAGTGTCTGCAACATGTTGCCAAGTATCAATGATGTTCCGTTAGTAATTAAAGAGTTATAGGACAATTTACCATGAATAGATCACTGTTTACAAAGCAGTCAAATATCACGACGTTCTAAAGGCATTGCATGGTAAAATGTATGCCAATAATTAGTGTATTCATTCAACTATTCACATGCAAAATTTCATGTCATTAAATTCAGTAATTAAAGAAATTTTATATTTAAAAAAAAATGTTAAAGTAGGTACAGGAAATCAACCGAATATAAATTTGTAAGTAATTTTGTGAAACATAATCATCTTGAAACTACAGATTTGCCTATAGTGTATTGTAGTCTTCGCTATGGACAGATCCTGCCTTACATTGGTTCAATTGATTGAAAGCCCACCAGCCAGTCTGTAGTAAAAACTGCCTAAATAATGCACCATATTTACCATTGTTTACCAAAACTACCACGTTAATCTAGTTGTCCCAATCGCGGCTGCTACGCTAGAGGTCTTAGATTCGATCCCCAGGTCAAGCAAGGGTATTAGAGGGCTTTTCTATGACATTCTCAATACCAGCTCGGAGTCTGGATTTGTGCCCGATGAATGGCAATACGCTCGCCCCTATTACATGGGACCTAAACATATCGGTGAAATGTGGGTGTACATTAGTTAAACCTCTGCTTAACCCTTCGGGAAATACAGTCGTGATGATTGTATGTATGTTGTATACCAAGAAAAATAAATATACATATATTAAATTTACTACATTATTATTAAATAAAAAATTAAACGTTGCACTTACCATCATATTCTTAATCTTTAATGGATCATGGATTTATTCGTTATATATAACAATGACATGTCTTGTTGGTTTGAATCATATATTGATATTTGCATAGATAAATTGCAAGATCTAAAATTTTTGTCGGAACTAGTTTTATGATAAAACTTACCGTTATGCTTAAATGTGCGAAAACTCCGTTTTTGTGACCTTTGATTCGGAGTAAATTTTTTCCAGGTATGTTTTTCGAGGTTTCTATCGATTTTGAGATTACATATAAGATGGTCTTTTGAACAATCCCACCAACTTTGATATGGGTGCGAATTAATGTACCTTCTCTCCTATTTTTTGGTCTTACTTGACCGGCCAGTAGTTACTCTACTATCTACTACGGTAACGATTTTTATGCAAAAGTTTGGGCGTGGCGGGCCCCGGGGCGGGGGGCGAGTAAAGTCATTTATTAATACATTGTATTTGATTTCGCAATTTCTACTGCCTAGACCGTAGAACGAGTTTATGATGAAAATTTGCGACTGCAAATATTTGGCAATCTAACCTTAGCGGAAACCTTTTTATAACGTCTAATTTAAACTAATATTTTTTCTTGTTTTTTCGCAAATTATTCGGCTTTATGACATAAGTACATACATGACAGTAGAAATTGCGACATCAACAATAACATTCATGATTGAGCATTGAAACTTTTGCTTGATGGCTGATTTACACGTATCAAGTTAACTAAAAATTTACTAAATTTTAACTTAATTTTAAGTGACTTAACCCGTGTAAACAGTGAATTTATTAAGAAGTTGCAAGTTAAAATTTAGTTGCAAGTAAACAAGGTAGAATAGAATTTTGTCTATTTTTCGGTTAAGTTGGTGGGCGTGGCTAATCACTTGACACGTTTGGACAGGCAAAATTTAGTTAAATTTAAGTGAAAAGCATAAGCTGGCGGAGTGATTGCAACGTAGTTCCTACTTAATTGTACTTGCGCCATATTCATTTCTCCTGCTTATCCATTTTCTTACCCACAGTTTTTTAGGTATTCTCGCTTCTCTGATTATTTCATCTTTTACTTCATCCAATACTTCATTTAATACAAATTTAATCACGTCTGGAATGCACTGTTGATGTTGGTCGTCCGCTAGGGGTATATTTGTTCTGTGGTCGTCCATCTTGAGCGAATAAATGAGTATAACTAGTTATTTAGTATTTTTACGTGTAAACGGTTACTTAAAATAAAGTCGCTTGAAATTTAGTTAAAATTTAGTTAAGACTTGGCAACTTAATACGTGTAAATCAGCCTTAAGAAATAAATAACTTTTAACAAAAAAATGTAAAACCGCCATCAAAATAATAAAAATGATGATAGGTAGGTCTCGAACATTTTCGGAAGTCGGTGGCTAGTGGATCTTTTGTTTCCGTCACCTGTTCATTTAAAAGTTATTTTGTTTCAAAATGTTTAGCGATTTTCAGTGGGTTAGTTTGTAATTTACCTAAGTTACAATAACCTAATTTCAGCTGCTCATCACCTTTTACAAAATATTGCTTTTCCCAATGCAGGGTTAATTATTGAGTGTTCTACTGGTACTTCACCATATATTATGCATTGTAACCAGCACAAATTGCAATTACCTATGTAAAAGTATTCGAATCGCAACCCCGAAAATACTTAGGTATTATTGAGGAGTTGCGGTGCAGCGGTGGTCTTTATCATAAGTTTCACTTCAAACTATTTCACTTCTTAGAGCAAATGCAAATACAATACTTACCTATTTGAAGTTCTCTCGATTTCCCCGGGATCCCATCGTCGGATTTTAATTTGAAGACAATGGGAGCACCTCGGGAGTATACCCTTTAAAACAAAAAAGTAATCCGACGAACGTATATCCTTCTCCTTTTTTGAAGTCGTTTCAAAATCCTTATCGTCGGAGAGATTTCGGAAAGAAGACAAGAACAAGAAAATTTTTAATTTCGCGCCCAATGTTAACGCTTGAGCCTTCAAGACAATCTTGGAACTGTCACAGTCCCTAAAATGTTTAAAACGCTCCACATCTCAGAATAATGTGTTACTACAAACGTCTGACCGTCATTCTCGGGTCCTTGTCAGTAAGTTTCCATTTCTGATTTTTGAAATAGTCCACCTGCACCTGTGTACCAGTAGGCTTTTATATTTTAGCGTCGAGAAGGCAGTGCGGGATTTGCGCAGACTGCTGCCCAACCTCGGGGGACCTTGGGAAGAAGTACGCCGCGTCTACGCGGGTGTCGTGCAATCGGCGGTCCCTTATGGGGCGCCTGTTTGGTCAACTAGACAGACAGTCAGGCGCTGCAGGACTAAACAGCATGCAGCGAAAATAGCCATTCGTATCGTACGAGGATACCTAACGATATTCTTCAAGGCGGCAACTCTCCTGGCTCGCCTTGCGCCGTGATATCGCTGACATGGATGCGAGGGTGTATGACCGGATCCGTGCCATCCGTCAAAGCGATACTTGGATGCCAGGCAGCGCATGCAGCATGGCGACGTCGGCAGGAACGGCGAAACGCATCGAGCGGTAGCGCGAGTGGCTACAACAGCCGCAATCCTCGCGCAAACGCGTTTTCGAAGTCATCCTGCCGCACTTTTAGGGCTGGATGAAAAGAGGGGAGCGCATCTCCTTCAGGATCACTCAGGTGCTAACCGGGCACGGCTGCTTCGGTAAGTACCCGAAAAGGATTAGACATGAGACCACGGCAACTTGCCACCACTGTGATGGCGGCCTGGATTCCGCACAGCACACGCTGGAAGTTCGCACTGCGTGGGCATCTGAGCGGCGGGTCTTGGTCGTCAGGATCGGGGAAGGACCAGGCAACCACCACGGCGCCTAAAACGCTGAAACCCCGCCTGTATCATATAAACCAGGCGGGTCACTGGTGTCGCGGGCTCTTAGAAAGGGGACTCTGCGAACTCACCGTGCAATCTCAAAGAAGACGGTAACACAGTGGTCACGTGTTGCCGTGTACAATGGGGTTCAGGGGAGACCCTTTTACAGTCTCCCAAGGGATGTGAATGTTCTAGGGTGGTCCATTAAGAGGACCCCTTCCATGGGTAAGAATACTACACTGCCTGTCTAATCCCCAAAGACCGGTCGCCTTTCGAAGGTTCGGTAATTGAATCGCAGGCCAAGTTTAATACCCAGAGGTAAGACATGGGAGAATAAATTATTGTATGTTACGAACAATTTCTTTGTCCAATAGCTTTGCTAGTGAGTGTTACTTATTGTTACTATCGATTTCTTTTGAATATTATTATTTTGTAGGCATAATTTGTCCTAGATAGGTATATGTATTCATCGACATATTCCATAACCATAAGATGAGAGTCTGCTTTCCTGATCCAGTCGTAGTAGCATAGTTCCGAGTGTCTCGTCTCTCCCCGAGTGCGCTTAAACGGTGAACAAAACCTGTAATGCCTAATTAATTGTCTTGATGGCGTGTGAAGTCTGCCAACTGTCAGGCTAGGAACTCACGGAGCGCGGAGTGAATAGTTTTGTAATCAAAATAAATAGCAAACGCAAATCAAGTTCAAGGGTAACGTGGGGTCGGACGGTGCATACCTTGATCTCACGTGCACTTGATCTCAAGGTTCGTGACTGTTGATACAGCTAAAATCCAGTAAAGTAATATTGTGACTTCCGAAAAATAAAACTAACACTAAAACTATTGTAGAATTGAACATTTAATCCCCAGCTTAAAAAATATTACACAAGTAATCTGGAATGAACTTTAATTACCTACACAAAAGTAATCAGGAATTAAAGAATAATTAATTAATTTACTTTCACTTATCTAATTGAATTAAGTAAAAAATGCCATGGATTTACTTGTCCTTTACTTTGATAAGATCATCTAGATCTAATGCTACACATATTTCCTTGGAGTCTGTGCGAGGGTTCCGATCCAGTATCTCAGTGATAGGGTAATAATTATCTCTGTTGTCAACATTCCATCCAGAGTACTGTAAATTTAAATAACAATTAATAAATTTCATTTCCTCATTACAGAAAAAATGATCTTTCGAATTTTAATTAACATTGAATGACTGAATGTCAGCTGCAATTCTATTATGATAGGATCAGGTTAAAGTTCGGAGACGGACGAAACAACTATGTGTGTCTGAAATTGTCTACAACTTTAAATATACATACTTAAATAAAATCTGTAAAGATAACGGGTCGTATTTTTATTAACTTCGTTATTTCTTCTATTTTTTTATCACTGATACGATTACGCTTGACCACAACTTGCCTGATGGTGAGCATCGAAGTGGTCTACGATGGAGCGCACTTGCCTAGAAGGTACCTATTCACTCTCGTCTTGAAGACACCCAAATTGTAGGTCTCGGGGAACAAAGATTCCGGTAACGAGTTCCACAATAGAGCAGTACGCACTATAAATGTAGACGCAAAACGTTTCGTGCGAGATTTAGTCACTTCCACCATGTAGCGGTGGCGCCTTGCCGTAGCTCTGTATTTATTTGTATACTTACACACTTACATTTTCAAATAATTTAACATACAGGTTCACTGCCGACATCTTAGGCTAGCCGCACACACGCAATAATATTGTCAATAAAGTGCATATTGTCAATAATATTGTGTGTGTGCGGCCCGTATTGCGCTATTGATCAATATTATTGTGGATTTCCAGAAATTCTGATATTGTCACGTCAATATCGGGGGGAGGCAGGGTTATTGTCAATAATATTGTCGCGTGCGGGCGCGCGGCAATATTTTAGTTAATGAACTGATTTCGAGGCAGACGGACGTTCTTCTGTTCTTTTTTTTGTCCAAGATGACGAACAATTATACGTATCCATAGCGAAAATAGTATTGATAATACTAATTACACGTAAAACAAATATTTTTCAGTATTTAAATTATTTAAAACGGAAAATTTATCCAGCATTGTGGAATACAGTCATCTAGAAATAAGATATCCATGAATACATAAGTTGCTCGATATTTATAAAAAATAAAAACTGCAAAATAATGACTGCCTCATTAGTCTAGTGGTCCTAAGCGCGACTGCTACGCTAGAGATTCTGGGTTCGATCCCCAGGTCAAGCAAAGTGTTATTGGGTTTTTCTATGAAATTCCCAGTAGCAGCTCGGAGTCTGGATTTGTGCCCGGTTAATGGCAATAGGCTCGCCCCCTATTACATGGGACCTAAACATACAGGCGAAATGTGGGTGTACATTAGTACACCTCTGCCTAACCCTTCAGGGAATACAGGCGTGTTCACTCCGCTTTTTTCTTATATAGTCTTAAATCCATCGTTTCTTTCCTGATTGCCTTATTTTATTAGAGAAAATTCATGCAATACTGAATGCAACAATTTTTTTCTTTCGGTCCATTATATAAAACGTGTGCACACGAATCGAGCTGCTGAGCGACTAAATTAGATTTTACCACAAAATATTGACAATAATATTGCGTAGTGTGCGGGACCATATATTGAGGAATATTATTGACAATCTTGTATTGACAATATTATTGCGTGTGTGCGGCTAGCCTTAAGTAAGGGCGACAGTCAGGGGCCATTTTTTGTTTGGGTTTTATTTGATTTAAAATTGTTTCAAATTTTAAAGATTTAGTACGATTAAAGGTTTTAAGGGATATACATATTAAAAAAAAGAAATCAAAAATATAGCGAGACCGGCCCCCCGTGCCACACCCCACGTCTCGCGCCGGCGCGAGAACGGCAGTCAAGTTGCTAAAAACAAACATCTTTCCAAATTAAAAAAAAAAATCAACAGGTATCGGGAACAGGGTCCAAGCTACCGCCAAAAAGATATATATACACATATACATATATATATATATTATGTAGGTACATAATATAAATTTTGATATAACTATATGCATATATAATTATAACTGCTACGTTTATCTAGTCACGGGTGTAAGCGCGTCTGCCGTGTGTGAGATCCCGTGTTGGATTTTCAAGTCAAGCAAAGTGCACATTTAATTAAAGAATTAAATAATATGGGTGTCAATTTTTAGATATCTTATTTGCTAACTGTGCAAATATCGGTAAAATATTTTTTGTCGGTACCCTTTTGTTTTGTCAGCCATATCGTTTTCTTTGTTCTAATATGTATAGCCTACTAGTGGGCCCGGCAAACTTCGTTCTGCCATATATTGGGTTTCACTCTGGTAGATTCCCACTATTGAAGAACTTTGAGATAATTATGTTATAGTTGCCGCCTAGACAACGATATTCATACGACGGTTACTTTTTTTTTTCGTTTCATGATCATCATCCCGTATTCGTCCATTGCAGGACGTAGGCCTGAGTGTACCCCATTTTAAGGTGGAGCGAAGTTTGCTGGCTAACTAGCTGTACACACGGCTACATATCAAGCTATAGGTACTAATCCAGTTTAAACTGACCTCCCATGGTAAAGATTTTCCGTACAATTCAAGGCCAGCCTATACTGGTTTTGTATAGCTTGACGTGTAGCCGTGTGTACCATACCTACTACCATCAAATAATTAATTTATCCCTTCCCGGAGCTGGGAGCTGGGACCTACACATAACTGAAGTACCAGGTCAACATAAACAAAAAAAGAACTTGAATTTGAGCATGAACTTTCACTCTGTTTATTTATTCAAAATTCTGTATTATCTCTGGTTTATTGGCAAAGATGAAAGTAACCTATAGTAGGTATATAATATGGAAGAAAAAGAGGATGGATTAAAAATAAACTGTTCCTATATTCACCAGAGTTCAAAAACACTGGCGGCCACGAACGCCATTTAATCTTTAAAAAATATATATGAAAAATGACAGTTTCATATCGCAAGTCACGTAGAGGATTTTCTATATCAATATTATTTATTAATAATTGTTCTTTCAAGATTTTCCTTATTATTTTTCTTCTTGAACCACCCCTGTATTATGACAAACTAAACACAAAAAGAATTATTCTAATCAGTCAAGCTGTTTTTGTGGTAAGACAAGACTAACGAACGGCGATTGATTTTTATATATATAGAAGAATAACTATCTCACCGTAAAAACGAATCAATAGACACGTCATTTCAAAATGTGTCTGTCAAAATCAGTAATTGTTGAGCTCGTCTGACATCCATACATAGACACAGACTGTTAAACTCGTTACCCTTCCATTTTCGTAGTCGGGTAAAAATGTTATCTTTACTAAACCAAACAAATCAATTACCCTCTATGGATAACACTGATGTTCTATTATTCGTTTATCTGAATTCGGTAAATTGTCTGTTAGAAAGGTGATATAGAAATGTTTTCATGTTTCATTCTTTTTCAGTTATTTTTCAGACGTTTTACACCCTCATGAATCAGAATCAACACTGTGAGGCGCAAGGAAGCATGTAGTGCTTGGTGGAAGTCGTCAGCCCTGTGCGTCCTTGCGTACAGTGTCTCCATAGTGTTTTTCCTGAATTCAGGTGTTGTTAGTATTTATTACTGTAGAAATAGAATTGATACTCACCACGCATGTACATTTGTGCAATATTTTTCCATTAGATTCCATTGGAATAAACTTTTGCAACAGTGCTTTTCCGTCTATTTTCCACAAATTTAGTTCATCCAATTTAGAGGTGATAGTGTCTCCATTCCATTTAACATCAGACTTTAATAATACAAAGTTTCCAGACTGAAAATGCAAGTTAATAATTATTAGGTATCTAAATCTAAGAACTACAACTAAACCAAGTTAAGGCTAAACAATGTTAGACTTAAAGATTCAAGAAAAAATCTTCTCTGATAACTGATCAGATCAAGGAATATCTGACAAAAGGTAATAAGTATATATATGTTGTGCATCCTACAAAGTGTAAAGTAATAGATGTCTTAGGCAAAACAAGTGAACTCCTAGTGATGTCTATTATCTCTGGAAATACAAACAAACCAGATTGTGTTTGCTAAATTCTGCGTTACATAAGCACTGCAAGTTTAAATATTTTTATTTTTTAAATAAGCTTTTACAAGTATTTATGAAACCTTGAGTATAGTTTGAAGATTTGAGATACACACCTTAGGGAGATCTGATCCACAGATCTCATCCCCACTATATACCCTGCCTGATAACTATATATTTTAGCACAATTCATTCTTATCATACCTATTAATCAACACTATTGCATATAGTTTGTTGACAAAACTCAAAGAAATATTATCAATTTTAGAACTTTCTTTTATAAGATTTGAATCATCAATTGCCAACATATTAAGTGATTGTTGTGAACAAGTATATCATAAACAGGATATTGTATAATCATCTCCTCAGGCTAGACCAGATTTAGGCAAATCAGCAAATGCCTACAGGTCCTGCATCACATAGAGTGCCCTGCTGCTCAGGACAGAACATGAGTCTTATCATAGGAAGTTAGTACCTCAAGACTTGCATTATTAGAGGCCTTTACCTGCAATGGCTTAACAGGCCCTGTCCAAAAGGAAGTGCAAGTCCAAATGTTTGAATATCAAACTAAGGATACATATTTTTTGCTAGTTACACAAAAACCCACTCAGGGATCCTTACAGGATTCCAGGATATGGGATACCTATTAAATGGATTAAGTAAATGGTAAGAGACTATGGACTATGACTATGGACTGTATTTGGGAGGCATGAGTCAGGGGGGTTAACAGTGGGCAAGATACAAGAAATCACTTACATGGAAATGCTTTGGTACATCTTTTGACTGACTTGAATCAGACTTGTTTCCATCAGACCCATTTTTCTCGTCATCCGAACCTTCTTCCTCATCAAGTTCCCCCTCTTCATCCTCCGCTTCTTCGTCTTCTTCACCCTCTCCCTCACTTTCTTCAGATGAAGAGTTTTTACGTTTCTTTTTGATGTTATTCATGGACGCCTTAGTAGTCCGTTTTCGAGTTCCTCTTCCAGGTTGTTCATTCTATCAAGAGAGGAATAATATTCACAATTTATTTTACAGAGAAGATAACGGTAATTATGAAAAAATAATATAATTGTATTGTTATAAAGTTGCTGGAGTAACATAACCTAAGATTTTATTTTTCTTTACATCATATTTAATTGTATACACATTCATAAAAAAACATAAAGAAATCTAAAGAACCTCCAATAACATGTCAGTGACACCACTTTTAGTCAATTTGATTCTTAGAAATTGCCTTAAGGCTCATTCAATACTTACAGAATCGGCATCCGGCGTCCAATCTTCGCCAGAGTCTTGGAATTCTTCTGGTTCGGCTCCGGGTTCGGATCCATCAGAATCATCATCAGTCTTCTTTACTGATTTCCTTTTGCGCATTTTACCAGGAAATATATCAAATCGTTGGGAACTGAAATTCACAACCCACGCTATGTCCTCACTCACAAAATGACAAAAAAGCTATCAACCTAACACTTGCAAGCAAGGGAAAACAAGCAAGCAAACGAAAACAACTAGAAGGCGCTAGTATCGACGTATGGAACTATGGTTAGAATGGAGCTATGGTACGCACGGCTACACATCAAGCTATATAAACCAGTTTATACTGGCCTCTTATTGTATGGGAAGTCTATACAATGCGAGATCAGCTTAAACCAGTTTTGTATAGGTTGACCTGTAGCTGTGTGTACTACGTATGGTTCGCTCGGTATGGAACGCAAACAAAAAAACGAGAATGCATCAATGACTAAAGAAAAATAGAGGTTCTAAACCTTGTAATCTGTGTTCTAAACTAAAAAGTCGGTTAAGGCTAAAGCGTAGAGGCTGAGCGCGAAATTCAAATTTTTCTTGGTTTTGTGGCAAATTTTTCCACTTTATCACATTCTAGATACATACATGGCAGAAGAAATTGCGACATCACCAAAAACTTATGAGTTTTTATTTTTTGTTGATATCGCAATTTTTAGTGCCATACCTATAGAATACGTATAGACGAACAATTTGCGAAAAACCAAAAATAAAATTGAATCTGGCGCCGAAGGCTGAATGATGAATATAACGATATTTAAGCACAAGCAAAGAATACAATATAATAGCACCGAGTGACCGATTAGCTTCCGTGATTAGTGAAAGTTTCTTATAGTTCAGTGCTAGAAAACGTGGAGTTCCTATTCCCAGTTGTCCCCACCGTCGACGTCACCACTGGTGTCAAATGGGATTTTTGACTGGTGTCGGATGGGAATAATAGTTTGATACGCCCCAGTCCCCCAGTAGTGGCACCGCAGTGCTAGAGCTGATAAGTGAATTATATTTTTTTATTAAATGCAAATTCAAAACGACAGAAATAAAACTTTTACGCGTCACTTGGAAGACATAATTATACTTTTATAATTAATCACAGTATTTATAATAATCGAGTATTAAGAGATTGATAAAGTTTTTAGGAACGCTCACGCTCACTTTTGCTCGGGAGCTCGGAGGCGACGCGACGGACGAGTGTGTTGTCTGTTAGTAATTGTGATAGTAAGGTATAATCTTGGTTTTTTGCAAATTATTCGGCTATAACACATTCAAGGCGCATGGCAGTTGAAATTGCGACATCAAAAATAACTTATTCACGATTGAGTAATAAAATTTTTGCTTAAATATTCACAATTGAGTATTAAAATTTTTGCTTAAAAGTCATTATCGTCGAAGATTTTGGTGTAAATTAGTAGATTCGGCGAAAAATGACAATTTACACCCAAATCTCATACGATAGCGATTTTTAAGCAAAAAATTCAATACTGAATCCTGAATAAATTATTGTTGATGTCGCAATTTCTACTGCTTTCTACCTAGAATATGTTATAGCCGAACAATTTACGAAATAACAAAAAAATGAATTTGGCGCCCTAGGCTAAAGGTTTAGCCTTATGACACTTGAATTAAGTGATATTATAATATTCGACGATTCGGAACCGTTAGCTTCAAACAAGCGCAGTTAGAACTAGCGATGCGATAAACGGCTCAACGAAAAGAAAATAGAGATACCTATAGCTCTTTCAATCAAAAGAGCCGTATCATTCTTATTGTCTAGCTCATTTAGCTCTCATTGAATCCCGAGCCGATGAGCTATTCAATGAGTGAGAGATATACTTACATACCTTATCAATACAACATGTGAGCGGATCAGCGAGCTATTATATAGCTATGCTTAAGAATGTTATACTTTGTTTCTATAAAAATAAAGATCGGTTTACAATGAAAATTCATGGAGCCAATTAAGCCGGAGAGCAAGTACCTCAACGAGAGAGCGAGTGAGAGCTAGATTGGAATCAAAGAGATAGCTCATTGACTAGGGATGTTCGATCCGATCCGATATTTGAGTGGATCGATACAAAAGAATACGATCCATTCAATTTTTGTATCGATACAATGGCTTTCGATACGTTAGTGGATCGATACGTGAATCGTAAGTATCGGATCGAAAAATCTACCCAATTTGTATTCTATCAAATTCTAAAAAAGATTATTTTTAACCATATTATTAATACTGACAAAGTATGGTTTACTATGAACAAGTTCCTATTACACTAACATAAATATTTCTCTTCTCTGGCGGTAGATTATGTTAGATCAGTTTTTATTGTATCTTATATTTCAATATTATGTACATTCAATTTCGGCATAATTACTTGTGATGATAGATCATTTCATTTTTGTGTATAAATATTGTTTGGTAATTTTTCACAAGAACGCCGAGTGGAGGCAAGTGTAAACTTTGTTTCCTAGAAGTAAAAACAAAGGAAAACACAACTAATTTGGCCTAACATTTAAGCAGACACCACAAAAATACAGAAACTGTACCCGAGAGTGATACTCAAGAAACTGTAAGTACCATTTTAACATTTATTCGGTAATTTAAAAAGTACCTTTATATTTATATTTGCGTGAACTTTAGTATAATCCATACCTATTTTAAGTAGTAAGGAAGCTAGTTTTTATAATATTAAAGATTAATTTAGGTTGAGTACTTTTCACAAAAATTAATTACAATTTTTTTAATGCCTTTAAAATTATTGATACGATACCGGATTGATCCAAAAAATCGTATTGAATAAAGAGAATCGATACTTGAATCGATACAATGCATTACGATCCATAAAATCGATACAAAACACCTGGATCGAACATCCCTATCATATATTCAAAATACTCATTCGCGAGCAACCTACTACGCTACTTATCGCTACTCGAACAAACTGTACGTACACACGGCTACAGGTCAACCTGTACAAAACCAGTTAAGCTGATCTCGCATTGTATAGGCTTCCTATAATATAAAAGACTAGCATAAATATACGCATACCGGGAAGTTCCAACAGCTACCTACAACTGTTCGCATGGAGGATGAATTTGGATTTGGATTGTCCAATAATGCGGTATTGGACTAAGTTGCATATTGAGCACTCCGGATCCAAACCTAAATTTAGGCTTAAATAACAATATGGCTATAATAGTATTATATGTATTGTATGTGTATATGTATTTGTATTATGTTTTTATTTTATTTTTTATGTGATTTACTGTATTTTTTGTCTGATTTTTAATAAATTTTGTGTATTGCATGTTATTTAATCCCACATGTATAAGGACTGCTTCTGAAATAAATGAATTTATTATTATTATTATAAATTGGTTTAGTATAGCTTGATCTATAGCCGTGCGTACATATTTTGTGACATGAGTTTGTTACAGACTTTATACAATAATAAATTGATTGCCAACTCAAAAAAGTGATCAATTGTTCCTTTTGTATTGCTTGTCATATCAGCTGATTGCGTCATTGATTCAGAGTTCTATAACGCAAAAACAAAAAACAAGTCGCAGTAGATATCAGATCCGACTTTATTGGTGATAGTATTGAAAATTGTGGAGTGCGCAACACGTCAACATGAAATTCCAATACAAAGAAGAACATTCTTTTGAAAAGAGAAAGACCGAAGGCGAAAAGATTCGCAGGAAGTATCCTGACCGTGTTCCGGTAATTGTTGAGAAAGCCCCGAAGGCTAGACTCGGGGACCTCGATAAAAAGAAGTATTTAGTACCATCCGATTTAACAGTTGGCCAGTTCTACTTCTTGATCAGAAAACGCATCCACCTGCGACCAGAAGATGCATTGTTTTTCTTTGTCAACAATGTCATTCCTCCAACATCTGCAACAATGGGATCTCTCTATCAAGAGCACCACGATGAAGACTTCTTTCTCTATATAGCATTTTCCGATGAAAATGTTTATGGATATTAATTAATTTTAATTAAAGCATATTTTCATTATACTTATAATTGTACTGTGTTGAATTATCTGACCATATGGTGAAACTTAATTTTAAGGTTTAGCTTAATATTGATGTATTATGTTATATTGGTGAATTATTAATTATTGGCACTTTCACATTGTGTTACAATGATATTACACACCACATATTGGGGAAAAATATTGCAATGTTTCTAATTCTTCTTTGTTTGGTTTAGGCATATAAATATTCCTGTATTGAAACAATAAACTTAAATAAATAGAAGTAGTTTTTTATTTTCCCATATTAGAGATTCCAGATGGTTATACTTCTTAAAATATTATTCTTCTACATTACGGAACACTTTTTTGTGATTAACTTATTTAAATTTGAATGTACAGCACAAACACATAGTTGTTAGTTTGTTCAAAAATAAATTTTCAATTCATGCAGGATTGCTTGGTTAATTCACATCGTTACCCAGACACCCAGTGCCTGAATAATATATAAAAACTATATTAAAGACTACCTACTAAAGTACCTACTTTAAAATCAATTTTCAAATTTGTGTTAACAACTAAATAATCCAAGTAAGTGACGTCCAGGTGTTTCATTAGTTGCTAAGTATAAATTTCAGTGCAACAAATTCATCATAGGTAGGTACCTAGTGATATAGATCCTTTGTATTGAATTCAACAATCCCACACAACTAACTTGTAATGAGATACAATTATTTATGTATGTACCTACAGTGGTAATAAAATAATTACAAAAAAGTATTAATGATAAAAGCAATAGTAGGTATGACATGGTAATATTAATGTGTAATAATAATAGGTACTTAATAGCCTGAACTTTTTTTTTATAGAAGAGGGAGGCAAACGAGCAAGCTAGTCACCTGATGGTAAATGATCATCGCCGCCCATGGACACCTACAACACTAGGGGGGTTGCCAATGCGTTGCCGGCCTTTTAGATAAGAATAGGCTCGCTTCTTGTTGCTATGTCGTACCGGATCGGAAATACATCCGTTGGCAATTGATTCCACAGAGTAGTCTTGGGCGGGTTGAAGGTTCTTGAGAAACGCACGGTGGTGGACACCCATTCATCCAGGCGAAATGGATGAAATTTCCATCGCTGGCGAGTGAATCTGTGGCGGAACGCAGCGGGAGGTACAAGTCCAAATAATTCCTCAGAATACTCCCCGTGATAAATGCGGTAAAGAATACAAAGAGACGGTACCAAGAATCCCAATACTCGGCTTAATATCAAGTGGAGTGTTTTGAAACAGAAGGGCACAACCATGGGAGCTTTTCTGGCAGAAAACGCACAGACTTGTGTCTTTTGGGGGTTAAACTGTACCAAATTGTGATGACCCCAATTCGAAACTCGGTCTAAGGTAGCCTCGATTTCAGACACAAGTTGGCTCCGACACTCAAGGACGTGTGCCTGTGAAATGTTGGAGTGGTTTGGCCACTCCAACATTTCGAAAGAGGCATCCACCGTACTGTCATCTGCATAGCAATGAATGTTGTTGGAATGTAAAATATCATTGATATGCAGAAGAAACAGGGTCGGGAAAGCACACAGCCTTGTGGGACACCAGCGTTCACGGGCTTAGTGTTGGAGCACGAACCGTCAACAAAGACCTTGATACTACCTTCCGTGAGGAAGCTGGCAACCCAGTTGCAGTTTCTCAGGTAACCCATAGGAAGGAAGCTTCGAAAGAAGCGCCTTGTGCCACACCCGATCGAAGGCTTTCGAAATGTCCAGTCCGACCGCCATGGCCTCCCCCTTGCTCTCAATCGCCAACGCCCAATGATGGGACAAGTAACTACCTTACATGTAACCAGTATTAAAACAAAGGTTAGGTACCTACCCAGCGCGGTAATTCTGCCACAGAAATTCTCACTTCATGTTATCTACACAAATATAATAAAAATGAAGTTGTTCGTTTGAAATCTCTGGAACTACCAGGTTGATTTGAGAAATGCTTTGTGTATAGATATCATAGAGCCACATAAATGAGAAAGGCTATAGGCTATTTAGCATCATGTTACGAGCCTTCGGAGCGGGGGGTTAATAGGGTGAAAGTACCTACGGGGCACAACTAGTAATACTATAGTTTTATATTAACAATAACATAACGCCTGTACTCCCCGAAGGATAACTCAGAAGTGTACACCCTACAGTTCAAAGTTCCATGTTATAAGGGGCGAGCCTATTGCCATTAACCGAGCACAAAGCCAGACACCCAGCTGCTACTGAGAATTTCATAGAAAACCCTAATATCAATTTGCTCGACCAGGGAATCGAACCCAGCACCTCTAATGAGGCATTCCAGTGTTTTTATTTATATTACCTATACCTATTTAATAAGTTTCAACAAATAACGTAAGAACGCCTTCGTAAGGTATTGCGATATCTATACAGGTTCAATAATCTCCGTTATTTTACGGTAAATACCATTTAGTTTTCATATTTACAAATATTCGCTCTATTAATCCCTTTCGGTAATTGCCTTTCTTCCATTCTCTCGATATGTCCACACCACCTCAGTAGTTTATAATTACATATATCATTGATCTCAGCCAATGACGTATTTTTATAAAGACGGGCAGACGGGCATACACGGACATTACGGCTATCAAAAAAACAGCGCAACTGTTAGATAGCGAGCGACTAATACGTGCAAAGAAAGGGAAAAAATAAATGCCAGCTTACGCTGTACCTGTTGTTAGAAAGAGATGAATATACTTACATCTTTAGTTAAGTTACGATTAAGTGCTGCATTCTTATTGTGAGTCGCGCATGCGCATGTCGAGCGCATGTGTGCCTCACGCGCCAGCCGCCATAACATCGCGTCGAAATAAAAACATAAAAATATGAAGGCATTTTTTTCTCAAGAATTGTTAAACTATTAAGCACGAACTATTTTTATAGAACATACCATCGCGCGCTGGTTAGTACGTAACTGTTTACGCGATCCAGGCAATTGCCTTGATTCCTTGTTGCTATTTTAGAGTTCGGGAAACGTATCCACCTACGCGACACCTTGTTGATCGGATTGGGCAGGATCTCTCTCTGCCAAATGTATTTGCAGCTATGCTGGCAGAGGCGGAAACATGGAGGGCCGTTGCCTCCTCTTGCGAGGCTGTCATTGTCCCTGGAGCATTACAGCCTTCCGGAAGGCGAATCCTGAGTCAGCCTGTTACTCTAGGGTTACATAAGATTGCGACTGCCAACATTTTAGTGATTTATTGAATAATCGACATCTAATACATATTTTTTAAAAATATTTAACATAATTCTGGCCCAATTCAAATTTGTATGGAGCGCATTAACTCCTCACAGACTTCTGCGACTGCGTAGCCATCATTCGAATTTATTGGTAGTAAAATGATAGGCCATTTAGTTTTTTAAACTTACATTTATTATCAATTGAATTAATTTTACAAATGGAAACAATTATTTTTAAGGCTGTCCGCCTACGTCGGAGACAATAATCGGTTCATCCGGCCAGGTGCCATTTGTCGGTGAAAATGGAATGTTTTGAAATGTGTCTGTATGCACTGATGCATATCACCTTCTTACCGACAATTGGCCAAATCTTGGTTCAGATGCACATAACTATGACGTGTTACCTACTTCCTTCCTGCCAGCCGCAAAGTGACGGACGTGACCTTTGTCGAGCGAGTCTGTCACAAAATCGGTGCCAAAGTTAGCGACAAAAGGGGCGTAGGCGGGCAACTTCAGCAGCAGACATCGTACTACAAAGTGCAAACGCGAATAATTTTAGGATGTGAGGAAGGCATGGCGTTTATTAATAAACTAGAGCGACATCCCTCTATCTTAATTCCAAATAGATCGCAATAGCACGTTGTGGTACGACCTCAGGTCTTCGTGTTATGGATAACCATTAAATGCCCTCACATGAAATAGACACGGGAAAAGTTAACAGTCATCTGAAAGAGACAAGGGCGGTTTAGGCCACACTAAGTCCGAATATGTTTCTATTAAATTACTCGGCACTATATATCATACAAATTCTGTTGCAATACTTAATTTATATGGGGAGTAGCGTCTTTTCTCACATCATAAAATGCCGCCGGAAAGATTCAATATTGTATGTAATGTATAAGAACAAACGCAGACGACCAACTAAAATCGTTCACCTCGTTTCGGTTTTGTAGCTATGTGAAAAATCGGTGTACGATTTTATGTCAACGCTCAGGTCACATACACCTCCTGCCCATGGATCATCATATTTTCTGCAGTAGACGAACTCTTTTATGGAACATGTGCGTTTGGTCGTCTGCGTTAGGATTGTCTTAGCATGCATACAACAGAAATAGTTACACTTACATTATTAACTCAGCTTCGATACTTATAATCAAATCAAGTTTCGCATGTAACTTATAAAATATCAATTAAATTTGCGTTTTGTATTGTCAATATCGAGATAAGGGCTGCTGATACTGCTACAATATATATATCGGCTTCATTTGACGTCTTAAAAACAAATTGAGAGAATACATTTTCATACTATTGAAATTTAATGTAACAATGACAACGCCAAAATGGCTGTTTTGTTCATTACAATTATTTATTTAAAATGTAAATAAACTGAACAATTGTTCAAACAGTAGATCCACCTATATGCTATATGATATTTAAATTGCCTATCTTGAATGTTGTTACTACTCTGCATATTCTTTTTATTATTATACCCACGATACAGATAATGGTCATAATAATTATGATAATCTAATTATTATAAAATTGAAGTTATATACTATATTATAAGATCATAATAATCATTATAGAATATTAAAACATGCTTGACAATTTACGTAACTTCGAAAATATTCTATTTAATTTTCAGTGTCCTATCAAACTCATTTTATTGTCTGTCTCATGAAGCAAGTAATTGGGTTTCAAGAGAGTGTAAATGAGTCTTGAAATATTAATAATTACGATCCCTTATATCTATTAAGGGATTGGGAGACCAGAGAAAAGTATATAAGCCACTGAAGATGAAAGTCTACGAGTAATATATACAGTTCAAATCAAGAGGATCTTGAAAAGTAAAAAAAATACTACTGTTTATTGCCGTACTCTAGTAATAATTCGTTTGGCAACAAAAACAATTTATATGATTTTTTCTAAAACAAAATTTTTAGTTATTCTTTTCTGAATTCTGCGGAGGCGGGATTATCTTCTTACGCAAACGTATAAAGTTCGTTAATTTATGTAGTTAAAATAAAGCAGTTATTAGCGAAGATGGCTTCGGTTGAAAAATCTAATTTACGTTATACAATTTTTTTGAATAGCATACCTCTATTAATGAATACCACCTATTTCTAATTTAGCCAGTCAACTACGAAAACTACTAGTTTCGCAAGATATTGAGAAACATGTTGTAATTTCAGCATGATAGTTTTATCCGTTAAATTTAATTTAAAATGAGGGAGATCTAATTTTGAGGGCGAGATATGGTTAAATTACTATTTAAATATCTTGTTTAAGACTGAAATCGGTTACGGTTTCTCATACTATTTTGGAGGAACGCAAATATTGTTATGATGACAGATATATGAAACTTTTAGCCATGCTGAGACCGCAACATAAATAGGGTTTACATAACTTACACAAAACTCTTTTAACGAATAGGTTTTTTTTAAGTTCATGTAATAGGATTTTTTGTCTTATGCCTATGCTTAACACCTTAGAACCTCATATAATTGTGGGATCTTCTGGAAGGCCTTCCACGGGATCGCATGCCACGACCGCGTGGTCCACTCTCGCTGTCTGTAAGTTAAAATTGATATTTAAACAGCTGAATAGCAATTAGCACATGCCAGTCACAAGTCAGTTAATTACCTACTATTAAATTGGCGCACTTTAATGGTTGAGTGGAATGGAAGTAGAAAGCATAAGAAAGCTCAAGGTCACTCAGCAAGCTATGCTCGGTATTTCTTTACGCGACCAAATCACAAATGAGGATATCCGTAGAAGAACCAAAGTTTTCGACATAGCTGAAAGGACTAGCTTTCATTTCATTTTGTTCTTCCATCACAAAACTCAAAAACTCATAGCTCAGTTCTAGCTGCTTTATTCATTGACGTAAATATGCTAACGATGTTTTATTGAATTATAAAGTAAAGGGATAGTAGCGAGAGATATGGATGTCTCAAGTTGAACCGAAAGTACCATTCGTTATATCTGTCACCGTATAATTGTTAACATCGTTTGATCATAATATATCTTGCGATATTGTAAACTGTCGATATATTGTGAACCCCAATGTACTGCTTACGATTAACGTATTATTTTTCGGGAGATCATAATCTATCGAAGCTAAACTGGCAAATCGTGAAATGGCATGCGACAGAACGCACCTGAGGCGCTGATTGTTTGAACGTCATGTGCCTAGCGCCGCCATACTTTTTGTCAATTCGTTAGTTGTTGAAAAGTTAAGTTTTGGTAGTTAAAAATAAAATTATGAAATTTGATAAAATTCTTGTATATACCATACGTACTTAAATATTCTGATTTTTAGTCATAAAAACACATTATTGTTTTAGTATAATAAATTTAAAAGTCTTATTTTTGCAGGCCAAGGTATACAAAACTGTCAAATTTCTCCAAATTATTTTAAACCTTAAACAGTTGAAGATAAAGTTCAAAATCAACTGAGAAAATTTTACATTTTGTGATAACTTGAGTCGTGTATAGTACGGTGGCCAGCACCACCGTACATACGTACCGTACACGTGTTGTTTTTACTAATATTACTACTGGTCACTAAAATGGCTGACAGCGTTTTCGCGGGAATAAAATAAAAAAGGTTTAAAATTTAATTTTATGACAAGAAAACGAGTTCATTTTGCCGAATACTGATTGAATGACAAAATTACTGATCAAAATTCTAAATACAGATATATCGGTTAGGTTAGTTTAGAACTGTGACCACCAGAACCGATTAAAAAATAAAATAGAAAACGTAATAACATTTGACATTCAACAAATTGACAACCAATTAATATTTAAGGGCGGCGGCGCGGGGCACATGACGTTCAACCAATCAACACGCGAGGTGCGTTCCGTTGAATGCCATTTAACAATTCGACGGTTTCACTTCGATAGATTATTATTTACCGAAAAATAATGAGTTAAATTTTAAGCTGTAAGTTGAGTTCACAATCTATTGACAGTTTACAATTTCGCGAGATAGATTATAATCTAACGGTTTTTACAATTTTACGGTGACATATCCACCCCAAACGCTGCGTTGTCAAACTTTAAAGAAGATTGCAGTCACGCTTAAGAGGAGTGTCCCTCGCGAACGCAACAATGTTGCACAGTTGTCGCTGTCTCTATCCCTCGCGATGCGAACGCGTGCCCGAGAGGAGAAACAACAATACATTTGCAACATTTTCACGCGTATTTCTTATGTTCCGAATTTTGGAGATTACTCCTATAATATTGTTAATACGTAAAAAAAAACTTGTATAAATATATTCACTATATTATCTGGGTTTCTTTCGAATCAGAATGTTTCTGTATTGATACATTGTCGAGAAATACTGGCATAAAGTTGGGCCGTTTTTCAACGAAAATTGTCAATCTTTGAGCTCGTGTAACTTTTTAACCGTATATTGAAATGAAATTGTATACTACAGGAACACGTATTTTAATGATAAGATTGTTACTGCAAATTTCCAAAGACTTTCATTTGTTAATATTCAAGATAAGACCAAACTACGTTTGTATGAAGCGCGGAGCGGATACTATCCTCTTAACCAGATCCGTACAGGTGTAACACGTCTGGTAGGAATCAAATCCACGACAGGCGGAGAAACGGCAATAGTTGGTTACCCATTAGGTTAAGGTGATCATCTCGCAACTACCGTGGAGTCGCGTGTCATAAGTTTGATTCCCACCCGATATTATGTATTACAAGAATATTTGTTTCGAGTTTGGGCGTACTTTGTGTCCGCTAATCATAAAAAAAAAGATAGCATAAAAAGAGCTTCGCATTGGGGAACAAGCCCTGTGGATTGCTCCCCGATGCGAAGCTCTTTTTAAAATATTGGAAGAAAGGTGTAGTCAGATGCCATTACTATCTTCGCAAGCAACCTAACCCGAGGGCGTCTGCGGAGTGGTGCAGCAAAATCCCAGGAGGGCTATAGGGTCTGGAGCGACTGACCGCAGTGGCCAAGGACTGATTGGCGGAATTAGAACAGAAGTAAGGCGCATAAAAGCCTGCATGATTCTTTTTGTGCACTAGTTTAAATTAGGATAACAAACCTACTTGTGATAACTGTATCACAAGAAGGTGAAATTGTTTCAATACCCTACTGTTTCGACTGCGAAACAGTAGGGTATTGATTTTGAATTGTTTCAGTTGCCGTTCAGTTGCTTCGAGCAAGCTGTAATTTCTTGTTGGATTTTATTTGCAAAATATAATTTAGATAATGTGTGAACATATTGCATAACATCTCAACAAATCTGGATCATAAAAATAACTTCTTGACAGAAAAAATCATCAATAAAACATTGAATATCATGAGTGCATGAAAGATTTGATTGATTTAGAAAATATGCAATGCGGTCCACTGACCTTATATACTATTTTTTATTTTCCACATAGGTTAAGTAAAGTAAAAGAGCGCCGGAGACCCAATTCCTCCCTGAATCACCTTCCTTTTCCTTAAATAGGCATCTGTATCTCCTTTGGTTTTGCAGATGTCGATGGGCGGCGAAGACTACTTACCATCAGGTAGCTCGCCTGCACGTTTGCCGAGTTATCGCATAAAAAAAAGACATTATTTCCGATGAAAGATGTAAGGTGTGTTACCGGCGCGCATCCAGCGTTGATTCTGTGAGTGCGGCGAGTGTGGCGAGTGTGCGTGGGAGTGGGAGTGGGAGTGGGCGGGGCCGCGCCGCGCCACGCCCGCCGGCGCACTCGCTTCAGCTTCACGACCCTCTTCCGCCACCTGCTTTGAGTTATATTATTACTCTTTTTATAGCCAATCTATCATCTATCAAGATGTACTTTTAATTCATAATCGCGACTGTTTACGCGATTATGAATTAAAAGTACATCTTGTGATAAAATAAAAATAGCTTCATAATTCCATGGTTTCACGATGAAGGTTATTTCAGTTTAAAAAAAGAATGTTTCCCTTGTAGCGTTATTAGATAGTTTGCATGTTACATACCTGATGTGGAGAAGATGGTTCACTACCCTGAGAACTAACAGCAGCCGCTTCCTCCTCCACTCGTGATTCCTCCCAGTCCCTTGTCTCGGCTCCTTCAGCACCTTAATTACAAAATGGTTACTTTTAATTAAAATATGATAATAGAATTTATATATCACACTAAAACTGAGAGAGTTTTAGGGCGCCGTCAAATTAGCCGCAAACAGCCGCGCGGTGGCAGCGCGGCTGCAGCGCTGCCGCCGCTCTGCCACAAGAAGTAGTTTATATAAATGTCTAATATTCATTAAGTTTCAGAGACCAGTATTTAATTCATATTAAGAGGATAGTATCCGCTTCGCGCTCCATACAAACGTAGTTTGGCCCTTGCTTGAATTTTAAACAATGAAAGTCATTGAAATTTTGCAGTAACAATCTTATCATTAAAATACGTGTTCCTGTAGTATACAATTTTATTTCAATATACGGTTAAAAAGTTACACGAGCTCAAAGATTGGCAATTTTCGTTGAAAAACGGCCCAACTTTATGCTAGTATTTCTCGACAATGTATCAATACAGAAACATTCTGATTCGAAAGAAACCCAGATAATATAGTGAATATATTTTTACAAGATTTTTTTTTACGTATTATCAATATTATAGGAGTAATCTCCAAAATTCGGAACATAAGAAATACGCGTGAAAATGTTGCAAATGTATTGTTGTTTCTCCTCTCGGGCACGCGTTCGCATCGCGAGGGATAGAGACAGCGACAACTGTGCAACATTGTTGCGTTCGCGAGGGACACTCCTCTTAAGTCTCAATACATTGGTGGTAGGCTCATGTACTGAAGGCTTAGAATGGATCTCTAATTATTTTAAGATACCATCTACTTATTTTTATTTTCCTCCTAGAAATAAAAAGACGTATTGTGGGGAAATACAGACTCGGACTTCTTATGCACTCGTTAATAATCTGTCACTTTATTTCAAGGTACATTTTAAGTCTCTTCGTAGAGCACACAAGTGACGTACTCATGGTGACGGACCACTTATGGCATAACATTGTGTTCGAACAGCAGCGAAACGGCTAGGCGGTATATTTATCACTAGCTTTCCGCCCACGACTTCGCCTGCGTGGTTTCTCGGCTTTTCTGCATTTTAAAGGAATATTTTTTCCGTTTTTGCAACATTTTTTATTTGTGCTCGGCTCCTCTTGGTCTTAGCGTGATGATATATAGCCTATAGCCTTTCTCGATAAATGGGCTATCTAACACTGAAATAATTTTTCAAATCGGACCAGTAGTTCCTGAGATTAGCGCGTTCAAGCAAACAAACAATCTGTTCAGCTTTATAGTATCAGTAAAAAAATTAAATAAATTAGAAGTAATATAAAAAAAACACAGCTTCCATAAAGCTACGGTACCCTAATACATTGAACATGAAAGCAAATATGATTTGATAATTAAATAAAAACGGTACGAAAACGTTATGTTAGCATTTATGTTGGTTATAATAATTATAATTATTTTATTAGAAAATGTTGAAACGAACAACTTGCCATAAATCTAGCCCAGTGTCATAGTAAGCTTGGTATCAACATTTACAAAGTAGGTCGTAAGAGCATGATTTTTTTACTTATATTTTTATATAATTTTAATCTTGATCGGTTATATCTTGAATATTTTTTGTATAATAATATGATTGCCATGAAAAAAGCGCATCTAGTCATTTTGTAATAAAAGCATTTAGAGGGGACACTTACTAAAGGTATGATTAGGGTTGTGAATAACAATATTAGTTTATCATTTGAAAAATTAATTGTAAATTTATTGGAATAATGTGTGATCTCAAGTGACTTTATTTCATGATCTCCAAATTTCGACTTTGCAGTTTGCATTTATTTTTAACAGTGTTTAAATATTAAAAATAATATGGACAAAAATTAATTGCAATAATAATTACTCTAAAATAATCGCTTATACGTATTAGAAATAGTAATTTTAAAAAGCACTTTTCATAAATAATAATTTTAATCCCAATTACTAAGTTAAGGTGCAGCTTCTATTATCGACATATTTAAATGAAAAGTATAAATGTATAGAAATATTATGAATCTCTTCACATTGCTGGGCCCGCACCATGACATGTTATTGCTATTGTTATACGATTGAGAGACAAGGATGCCACTTTACACATTATATAACGCCATCCCTTTCTCTAAATATGATCTCGTTAACAAGTTGTGGTACGGCCTCTGAACTTAAATAGAAGTTATTATAAACTAGAAAATTTATCAGTATAATAGTAACGTTTATTGATGTCATCAATATGTTATCAGTGATGATAGTTTCTTTATTATAATAAACTGCAATTAAGAACACGTTGATTTTCTCAGAATACGGAGATTTATGTCAATTGATTAAAATCAACTTTAGATTCGTTAATGTTGCCCGCTTTAAAACTGGTCAATCAAATGTTCTATGTCTATATCAAACATGTTTCCAGTAATGCGTTATTTTAATGTTATGAGCTTATTATTCGAAGCAATTACTGACTGCTAATTTTACTATTCTAATGTGAAAATTTCAAAATATAATTACGTTCGTCTGCACATTCGCTTTGTGCAGATTATTCAACTTGTGTACATACATCAATGTATTTTTTACTAAATATTAAAAAAATAAAGTATTGCGAAGTAATCAGATTTTTAGTTACTTATGACTTTGAATTAGACCGTCAGGTTTTTTTACTCACTGAATTACTGGGGCATTCAGGTAATTTACCAAATTTTCATCCATTTGTTTCATTTATCAACATTTTTCTATAAATGATCTTCTATCAATCCTTGTGAACTAATGAATCCATAAATATTGGAAGTAATTTTGATCTCCCCATAATGTTTGTTGTATGTGATATAGCTGTAGGGAGATGGGACGGTAGACGCAATCGTCCGGTCCCCGACGCGGTGTGGCTGGAGCAGCATCGGCGCGCCTTGCCCTTCGTCATCAAGCGTGAGAACGAGCGAGGGGGGGTCGCCGCACCAAGACTTGTAAGTTAACGTTCACATAGCAACAACCCACTAAAATGTATCGTCGTCGGGCGTCGGACTTGCGATCATGTGGTTGCCGAAACCCACCCATTGCATTTCCAACGTGAACCCACTCGTAATACAAGCATTTTAGCTAGTACAATACATACATACACTCACGCCTTTTTCCCATAGGGGTAGGCAGAAACTACAGAACGCCATCTGCTACGATTCTTGCATACTTCTTTTGCTTCGTCCACATTCATACATCTTGTCATACACATGCGCCGGTTGCGGGTACTACGCACCTGACCTTTCTGAAGGATCTCACCAAGGAGCTTAGTACAAGATTACTAGTAATGTGCCACCCACAATGCTTGTGATGGATTTTATTTCTGATTACTGAGGACAGACATGGTGTCAATTACATACCATCACGGTTGTGTTTCCCAAAGGCTTAGGCAGAGGTGTACTAATGTACACCCACACTTCGCCGATATGGTTAAGGTCCCATGAATTGGGGGCGAGCCTATTGGCACTAACCGGACACAAATTCAGACTCCAAACTGCTACTGAGTAATTCATAAAAAAAACAATTAAACTTTGCTTGACCTGGGAATTGAACCCAGGCCCTCTAGCGTAACAGTCGCGCTTGGGATCACTTGACTAATCAGACAGTGGTATCAAGTAGTTGTTGATTTTAAACTTATATGATAAATTTTGCTTTGTGTCTATGATATGGGACTTGGGTGGATTATTTTATTTTTTTCAAATAACTGACTTTTCTTTTACATATGTCAATTACTGAAATCTTTATTGTGTATCTTTAACTAAGTTAAATTAGTAATGTATGGTTTACCATTATCACTATTATCACTACAATAGGTTATCTGAATACAATAATTGAAGCAAAAAAACGGGAAAAACGTGTCTCTGAAATACGTGCTAGAAAGCAAGAGCAGTTCGATTGTTGCGCATTATATTACATT